>JASJET010000068.1:6600000-7142500 GCA_034092305.1 Diaprepes abbreviatus | reverse complement strand
TTAACATTCAAAGAAGTTAAGACATTTACGGTTTATAAAAATCGAATGAAAACATTAAAACCGATGGTTGTTGACGATCAGAATTCAAAATACAAAACGGTCAAATTGCCAATGTATTCCAAGAAGATATAAAATTCGTACAATAATGTTTCTACAGAAATTTCAACTTGTTAATTTATTTTAGGATGTTAAAAACACCTTACACGTCGATTAAAACTGTTCTGGTCAAGACAGGTTGACAATTTTGGTGATTATAACATGTGTTTCTTTTGTTCAGCTTTAAAATATCGAAAATTAATTAAAAGTAAAATACCATTATCCAAAAAGCACATTAGAATTATCTAAAAAATAAATGTTACGTATATTTTATGTGAAACTAAAAGCGAATGACTCACGTATACCTCATGTACCAAATTATGTTTAAGAAATAATTATTATTTTTAGAATTATTGCATGTTACAAAGAACATGACACGAATTTTTTAAGATTTGGGAACCATGAAATGATTTTGAAACAATTTCTTTGCATGTGTGCGTAAAAGGAGCCTTATAATGGGGGCAGCGCGGGTGCTGAGGGAAGTCGTATTTATATCATACATATGACTTCCCTCAGTAGCAGCGCTACCCCCACTACTCAACTTAATAATTTTAATAGCGAAGCCATAAGAGTTTCAAACTAAAAAAAATGTATTATAAGACCTAATAAACGTTTTAAAACTTAAATTAAAAATTAATATATGGTCTTACCAACAACATACAATATAAGTAGTGATATTTCTCCCAAACAAACCGACACTAGCGTTCGACATACCTGTCATCTAGGAGCAGTCCTACCCCTCATTTCTTCAGTCAATTCGTGCAGCGCGGTGAGTGCACGCATGACCTATGTACGCAGCAATTCAAAATTACGAAGTTCGATTTTATTTTTTGGTAAGTTTCAATCATTTCAGTTACTCAAATTGTGAATATTTTTATATTGTAAGTGCACAATTTTGTAGACAAACCCTTAATCTGTAGAATGTCAACATTTTTGTATGCTTAAGAGAGTGAACATTTTTAGGTTAGATTTTATTTGGCAAAAACATTGCTACGGTGAATATGGCACAGCAACTAGAGGGCCAATATGGCTCATTAGGGCATATTGGCTGCATTAAGATTACATATTAATATATTTTTTCTTTATTAGGAACTGGCCCCACGAAAACTAATTTCCCAAAGAAAACACCAAACGTGGTGCAAAATATCAATGAAGGACAATTGAAGATGTACGAAATAAAAAATAGATACACTAAAATCTTCTAAACTACATCATGTGCCGCGAACAACTTTAAGACGTCCAGCAACCAAAACAGAACTGCCATTGGATATAGCAACTTGTGCGAAGTTGAGAAGAAGGCCTACTTTACTTGAAGAACTAGAAAAACAACTAGTTAAGTATGTGTTAGCAATGGAAGCTAAGTTGTTTGACTTAGTACAAAGAGACAGTATGAGTTATCAGCTGGCGGTGAAAAACAATATCCTGAGCTTTCTTTTCACCACTCAATAGGAACATCTTTCGCTAGGACTAAAGGATTTAATAAAGAAAATGTGGACCATTTCTTCAACATTTATGAAAAATTGATGGATGATCATAATTTTTCTCCCAACATGATTTTTAAAGTTGACGAGACAGACATAATTGTTGTACCATCTCAAATGCACCAAGTTCTCTGCGAAAAGGGCAAATGGCAAATTGGTGCTTTAACGTCAGCTAAAATGGGTTCTTTTATAACCTGCGTGATATGCATGAGTGCTAGAGGTTCATTTATTCAACCTATGATGATATTTTCTCGAAAAATTAGTCACTCGCTTCTGATAAAGAGTGTACCTCCAGGTGCTATACATGAATGCCACCAACATATTTACAAAATAGTTTCAACACTTCCTACAGCATGTAAAACCTACAGGAGAAGCTCCAGTTTTGCTTATTCTGGATGGCCATACCAATCACATAAGAAATATTGAATTGATAGGTCTTGTAAGAGAAAATTATGTCTATTTGCTGTCAATTCCTGCACATTCCAGCCACAAAATCCGGCTGCTGGATAAGTCATTCATGTGACCGATGAAAAAATATGTTTCTGATGAAATAAGAGTCAGGAATAATTCTCGGCCACTGAAGCATTATGATATTATGGAAGTTTTTGGACATGTGTATTTAAGAGCTCAAAGCGGAGACATAGCTGTTAGTAGTTTTGATCCAACAGTGCTGTATCCTGTTAAGAGAAATATATTTAAAGAGCACGATTTTGTAGATATGGACAGCGACAAAGAATAGAGCATCATCAATCAAGCAGACATCGTACTACAACCTGCAACTAGACCTCGTCCTTCTAAAGCAGCAAATGAATTTACTGATAAAACATCCTTAGTAGATGAACGTGTTATCAATCATGCGCCATCTGATGAAGAAATCCCTGTGTTAAGAGACCAGAACAATAAGCCGCCAGTAGACTCTGAACAAATTATGGTTCCCGTCATGATGTCTCTTCAACCGTCGACTTCCACAGATCAGAACATCATAGCACCACTCCAATTATTCCTCATACCAGAAATAGCCCGCAGAAAAACTAGTAACCGAAACAGAAAAACTGCCAAATCCACATTGCTAACTTCATCTCCATACAAAAAAGAATTGCAAGACTCGTTAGAGAATAGATAAAGATACGAAACAATAAGGTAAGAGGACAAAGTCAAAAGGAAAGGATGTACAAATATCTAGCTCAGAGGAAGAAAATGAACCTCTGTACGAGGACTGCTCTAAGTGATTGTATTGTGATCTTTTGTATTCTATGGACAATGGAGGCGAATCATGAATTAAATGCCTAAATTGCAAGCCATGGGCTCATGAAGAATACTCAGGTGTGGAGTCTGACATTTTTTTCTGTGAATTTTGCTTTGCAAAATAACAGGCAGTTTATTGTTTGAGTCGTTTGCTCGGATAGCCAATATGGCTCACAGTATTGCCTTACGCTTCTAGTTAAGGATTACTGATAAGTTAGACGACTGAATTAATCAATAAAGACTGATTGATCTCATACATTTTGAGTTTTATTTTGAATGAATTTCATTACTTCCAGAGATATTCCAATTGTAGTATTTTCATGTGTATTTTTCAAGATATAAGATCGTATAACTGTAGAATTTACAAGGTTAGAGTACCATATGGCAACTACTAAATATGGTCGGGCAGTGTAGATGTATTCTTAAGTTTTAATGCCAAGAGCACTCAACCTGGTTAACAACTAATTTGGAAACTTCTTATCTTTCGTTCTGAAGTTAATTAATTTAAAACTGATTTGTGATTTATCTTTTAATTAGGTTTCCTATACCAGGCATATAAAATTAAATATTATTAAAATATCTGTTTTAAATTTTGTTATAAATTATCGATTTATCACTACATGTTTAACTTAAATTTTGCATTAATCTGAAATTTAAAATGATAATTCATATTACTTTTATATAAATAGAAAAAGTCAAGTAATTTTTTATATGAATTAGTATAAATAGCGCAAGAAACTCCTTAAGGCATTCTAGGAGTAGCGTGTATCAGAAATATAACAACATAATACGAAAAATACCAAGATAAATCTAAAACAAGGAAAAGTATAAATGTAGGAAAATATCTACAAAAAATACTCAAAATTCCCAGCTTTTCTTTCTCAAAATTTATATTTCAATAATTTTTAATTCTTATTTAATTTATTTTTGATAGAACAAGTTGATATTTGGTATTATTTTGGTACAATTTTGACAAATTAAATTAAAATACTAAAAAAAATAATGTAATTTAAAAATAAATAATGTGCAAGGCATTTACCATTGAAATAGAAAATATTATAAAAAAAACAATTAAATACGGGACTTATTTCGACTCATTTAAATCAGCTGGTCATAACTACTGTGTGATTTGGCAACGTTGTATTTTTACTGTTCATGTTTATCTCCGAGACAGTAGTAAAATGTTTACTCATAATTTTCAAATGTCTTATAGCAACGATGCTGGTAAATTTTGTATGTTTCAAACGTAAACAGTGGCGTCGCAATATAGTGAAAGCAAAAAAACGTAAATTAGAAGACCATTTTACTCCACAAGATGTGTATTTACATATCAATAACCGAATAATAGAAATAAAATGTATTATTCGTGATTTGTGATGTAAAAATTTCTGATTTACCAATATCTTTAAGATGTGTCATTGAAGAGAACATTTTTGGGTTCATAAGGATAATACATAAGTAGATATAATCTAACTCATACAAACAGTTATAAAGATGATGATACACATTATAAACCTTATAACATTAACTTCAGCGGTTGGATCTCCTTAAGCCAAGAATAAACGTAGCAACATTCAAAATTCTTCTTTTTTTTTTCATGAATTCAACCTACCATTTTATTACGTCCTAACCCTATGTCTATGATCTTAGGTGTTGAAAAAAAATATTGGCAAAATTCTTACAAAATATGAATCCAAAGACAAACATTAAGCCCATAGGGCTTCTAATTTTACTCTGGCAGACAACAGTATGTTAGTCAACCCTATGTCTATGATTTTACGTGTTATTTGAAAAAAATATTGGCAAAATTTTTACAAAATATGAATCCAAAGACAAAGATAAAGCCAATAGGGCTCCTAATTTTACTCTGTCAGAAAACGGTATGTTATTCAAAACCAAAAAAGCAGTAAATCATATTCTTCACTACCTAGAAAAATATGAAAATGCAGTACACAATAGGACAGTAAAAAAGACACCGCAAAAATAAACAAAAATACCCATTTGTCTCAGAGTGGGTCCACACGCTTTTGTGTAAAAAATGTCTCGTTCACACGGGAGATTTCGTTAGGCGGTCGTAAATGGTATGGTTTTTTTGTCTTAACCTAACTTTTATCAGGATTAAAATGAAAAAAAGTTCCAAAATGTAAGAAGAATAATGATATATTCTTTATTAAAAAATACCGGAAAGTTGTCGCTACTGGTTCCGGTCTGTATTTGAGGAAACCATTGGAAAAGCGCTTGGGCATACTAATAATTTAATGCAAGAAATGTGAGAAAATGATCCCGATTTTTTACTATTGGTGAATTTGAAGAGCTCTTCGCTATTGTTGGGCCAATAATTAGGAAGCACTATATGGAAATGTGTACAGCTATATCTTTATTACTAGGTTGGAAATAACATTGTGATATTTAGCTGATGAAATCAGCATGCGAAAACAACAGTGCGAATTCCAAGATGGTAAACAGTGTTTCTGAAATTATTCAGGTTACTGGTGCGATAATATGGGACTCTTTAAAAGAAGTTTTATGTCTAAAGTTTACCACTTCTACCTGGTAAAGAATTGCCAAGGAGTTCAAAGACAAGAATTTCAATATAACAGTGTAATTTTAACAATAGTTTTAATAATTACAATTGATCGTAGTTTTTAGAAGAATATATTACATATGATATTAACTGGATTTTTGTTATTAAATTTCCATGAATGTTAATTTTTGCTTTTTAATTGTTTACAATAGGTTTATATAAAGTTTGCTAAGGGTAGGGTTACCAGACGACAGAAATTTTCCTGACATGTCCGAAATTGTAGCCCCCTGTTAGGAAGAAACAGGAAAAAACTGCAATTGTCAGTATTTTTTTGAAATTAAAAGAGGAAAATATAAGTAATAAAAAAATATTTATTAATCATTCTAGTTAGAAAAAATAAATTAATTAAACGTTGACAAAATGAGTGAATTGTTACTATATATTTTTAAGTTACTCTTATGGATTAATAGATAATTATTGTCTAATATTTAATACTCTCTTAAGAAGAAGTTATATTAAGTAAGAAGTAAATTTGTATTCTAATAGGCTCAGAGACCATTAGCTTTATTCATAATGGCATCGTCCCATAAATACACACTTTTTCATTTCAGTAATTATGTAAATAAATAGTTATAAGTTATATTTGTTGGTGCGCCTATGACTGTAAAATAATAATTTAGATATAGAAATAGAATATAACAAGGACATGAACATAGAGACGAGAGGAACTAAAATTAAAAAACTACAATAGTGACATTAAATTAGTAAGTAAGAAGAAAAACTGTTGTTACCTCATGATTTAGTGAACATTTTAATAAAATATTAAAAGTAATATTAGAAGATTTATTTGAATTCATCGAAACCAGTGATAAACCAAAAGCAGAACCAGCAAAGTTATAACATTGGTGGCAGCGAAAAGCAAAGCTTATAACAAGATAGACAGCCTATTTCTCTCCTTAGTCCACTATGTTTCCATTAATGAGAACATTCCCTCGATATTCGCATTTGGTGCTTTGATCGCAAATATTTTGAAAATCTCACTGCCTTAAAAACTGTGGTTTTTCCTAAAGTAAACCGCTGATAAAAAACTAAATTGTCCATTTCATGAAAATATTTCTACCTTACACCGTAATATATTATATATATTATTCGTTATATATATATGATATATATATATATATATATATATATATATATATATATATATATATATATATATATATATATTTTAACTTTATTATTTTATTTCAGTAAAAATTAATTTAATACAGTTGAAGTAGTTTATTTATTTACAATAAATCCCATCAAAATTATCTTTATATGCCGCTAGCCATTCTGACTCAACAAAATTATTCATAGAAGATGAAATCAGCATCACCGTGAAGAAGAAAAGAAGCAGTCCATAAAGTTTACCTTATGGTTTGATTGCTACAAAAATTAATTAATATTATTCTGGGAATGATTTTAAAAAGATCTTTGTTAACGTGGTAAATAATATGTTTTATCTAATAGATGACGGCATGAGAAGAGTTAAAATACAAAAATTCTTCTTACAAAACCTATTACGAATGAGATCTTTAATTATTCTCAGCCTAACAATACACAATACAACACATTTTTGTTGTGTAAACAATTGATGATGCTTATGCACTTTTATGTTCAAATTAAACAAAAAAAATTGTTTTAAATAGGACAGGTAGAAAATAGGACAATTATTTATTAATCGTTTCAGTTAATATTAATTTTAGGCGTAGTCAACAAAATCGTACGAGTCGGTCACGTTTTAAGTGACTTGTGAAAATTTTTTAACCGCACCTATATCTTACACTATAGACTTTTGCATAATTTTATATTGGTCAGGTAACCTTGTATTTAGGATCACTCCTTATGGTGGTGGAAAAAAATCAGTATTTTCTTTTTATTTTAAGTACTACAAAGTATAGCGTTTAGTGATAAAAGTATTTACACTTAATACATCATATAGAAATTCACCGAGGAATAAAAGACAAGTATTTGTTAAATTTCCACTATAGTGTATATAGTGGAAATTTGACTAATATTTGTCTTTTTTTCATCTTTGGATATCGACTTCCATCAAGTAAAAGTCAGTTGGCATTGTCATAATAACAGAGTATCAAAAAGAATAGCATCAAACATGTATATACTGCGTAATCTTGTGAATGCTGTTTCAGAAAGTGTTCTTCTCACGACCTTTCATGCCCTCATACAGTCTTTAATGTCTTATGCACTCCTTGCCTAGGGACTAGCAGGATTTTTTCCTTGTAACGAAGGGTGGTGCAGGTTATTAGATGACTGGGGTGTAGGAATATTTTTAAGCAACTTAAAATCATGACTACACTTTGTATGTATATATTTGAATGCCTAAAATATATTAGAAGCAATTTAAGTGAGTATGTTAGATTGGACGATATACATTCTTATCAAACTAGAAATGGGAAAAATTTTTGAGTTGTATATCATAGAAATAACAAATCTAGATTCACAGATTACTTGATACCACGGTAATATTTATAGTCTGGGATATTTCCCCAACCAATGCACATTGTTTGAGTTTTCTAACTAGATGTAGTTGTAAAATGCTCCTCATTGGTGGTATGTTCTAGCTTCAATTAATAAATTGTTGTTTTACTTTTGAACACCGTTTATATCAAAATTAATTTTATCAAGTAAATTATGATGAATTCTTAAAAGTATTTAATAATATTTTTATTACACTACTTTACAGCCAATTTGCGACTGTAATGTAAAAGGCAGTCTTTGTTTAATTTTTGGTCTCTAAAGGCGAAAAGGATGGTAAAAACTTCCTAACACGTAAGATTTTTGAGTTTTCAGTAAAAATGAATGAGTATTTTAATCAGATTATTTTAAAAAGTAATTTGTAATAACCGGAACGCGACGTTACCAAATTTACGTTTTTCATAAGTTAGGGAAATTGCGCACAATCTGACAACACCACGTGGGGGTGTCTAGGGATGTACCCATTTAAGCTTATATAATTCCAAATCTACTTATAGATGGCCTCTGTACACGAGAACTACGCCGTCGCTTTGCGAACTTCCTATTCCCGATGTTTCTAGAAAATACCAGAAGCACGGAACGGCCATAATAGCAGCGTGATGGCAGTCATGTCATCAGTATTGGTTTAACACGAGTAGTGGTTAGTATTAGATAGAGAAGCGAAGTGCGCGAATAGGCCAATGGTAAGAGCCTTGTATTAGTGTTATCTTTGTGTTGAATAAAGTTAGTTGACGCCTGCAAACGTAGTAGCGTATCTTTAAACCAACGTACGCGACAGTGCAAAAATATTTAAAGCACGAAAACGTGGCTGTGTTAACCCCGCGGATAGTTTTTGCTACATATGTGGTCAGTTAATGTCTGAAAAGAACAATTAACAAAATGGCCAAAGTAGCTTATCATAAGTATTTTGGAGGTTGGCGATGAAGATCGGAACTGGGCTCCTCACATATCTTGCCAAACCTGTGTAGCAAATCTAAGTAACTGGTTAAGTGTCAAATGCTCTTCTATGCCTTTTGCAATTCCAATGATTTGGTGAGAACTAACAAATCATTTTAACGACTTTTACTTTTGCATGACAAAAGTGTCTGGTTTTTCAAGATAGAGCAAACATAATATTGAATATTCGGATATTCCCTCAGCAATAAAACCGGTTCTTCATGGAGAAGGTTTACCAGTTCCAGCGCCCCCGGCAAAATACGGGGACGATTTAGAAATGTATAATGATAAGGCGGAACCCGATAATGTATCAGAAAAGGACGATTTTTATTTTCCCGAAAGTAATGGAAAAACATCCCATTTAATCGAACAACCTGAATTAAATGATCTAGTTCGGGACCTCCACTTGTCCAAAGAGCATACTGAAGTATTATGGTTTAGATTACAACAAAGAAATTCATTAGCCACTGGAACCAAAGTTACAATATTTAGGAACCGTAACCAGGAGCTATCCTCGTTTTTTACTCTGCAGGATAAAATGTAGGTTTGTGTTAATCCAAATAGTGTTATGGAGAAATTAGGGTTTGCACATAACCTGGACGAATAACGCTTATTTATAGATTCTTTTAAAATAAGTTTAAAAGCAGTTCTGCAACATAATGGCAACAAAAGTCCCTCTATTCCTCTTGCAGATGCAGTTGACATAAGAGAAACATACGAAAGTATGTCACTTATTCTAAATGCAATAAGCTATGATACGTATAAGTGGCAAATATGTGGTGACCCAAAAGTCATAGGGCTTCAGGGTGGATTTACAAAGTATTGCTGTTTTTTTGTCTTTGGGACAGTAGAGAAACATAGAGCCATTACCAAGTAAAAGAATGACTTCCGAGAGATCAATATATTTCAAGTTGATCCCAAAAAAGTGTTGTCACACATTAAACTGGGATTGATTAAAAATTTCGTTAAAACATTAGATAAAGAAGGAGATGCGTTTAAATACTTTAAACAAATTTTTCCTAAACTAAGTGATGCTAAACTTCAGGAAGGAATACTTGTTGGACCACAAATTAGAAAAATACTAAGGGATCAACAGTTTGGTCTAAAATTAAATAATGTTGAATCAGCTGCGTGAAGTACTTTTAAAACAATTGTTTCGGAGTTTTTAGGAAACAAAAAAGTAGAAAACTACGGAAGCCTTGTAGCCTTGTAGAAGAGCAACTTGAAAGCTACTGCAAAATGGATTGTCGCATGTCTCTTAAAACACACTTCTTGCACTGCTATTTAAATTGTTTCCCAGGAAAATTTGGGCGCGGTTAGTGACGAACAAGGAGGAAGGTTCCACAAAGACATATTAACAATGCAGCAATGCTACCAAGGCAGATGGAATCCAGCAATTATGGGGAATTATTGTTGGTTTGTTATGAGAGAAAGCGATCAGGAATATACATGAACGTCAACATTTGCAAAAAAACTTATGTACAAAAGACTTACTATAAATGTATTTTTGTAAATAATCCTGTTATTCTTAAAATATTTTTATTGTTTTAAACTTATGTATAAATATTATATAAAAATGTTTGTATTAAATAAAAATAACTGATACATTCCATAACTGAAAATCTATACGTGATGGAAAAAACTCCCACGCACAGCCAATATAACATCATTTGAATTTTTTTTTGTATTTGTTGATTAGTGTTTTCTATCTCGCTTTGCGTCTCCGATAAGTAATTTCTTATTACCTCTTTTCTAATTGTTCTCTTTTTGCCTTGTAATCGCTTATTTAAGCCGGGAGAGTTGTGTTTATACGTGTTGTTTTTCAAAACAACACTTCTGTTTTAAATTTTGATTATAAATTTAATAATACAGGAAGATACCGAAAAGGTCATGCCTACATTTATTATCGTAGGTTGTTGATAAGGTTTATAGTAGGAAAATTCATTGTAAATCAAAACTAAAAACACAATTACATATTTCACCTTCAGGAAAAAGTAAATACTATTTCAACACACATAGAAAATTTGTGTGGGCAATGGCATAAATAAATAAATTAATTAAAAATGTTATTGTTAATTATGTGAACTATGAAACTTGATTTTTGTTTAGTAATTAAAATTTTAACAAAACGTAATTGTAGGTTGATTAGTTGGCACCAAATGTCATCATTGTTTTGAAACGCATTAATTATATTTTGGCTATATTAGCATTAAAAATAAATATATTATAAAAGTATTTAAAATAAGGAAGCTTATTATGACTAACAAGTCTAGGAACCTTCATTTTAAAACCTGCTTATTGCAGATACAATTTAGAAATTTAAGTAATTATGATAATAATTCTCCTTAAATATTTCTGTAATTACACAGGCCGACAGCATTCCAAACCCAGAAAAGAGACTTTTCCGAAGGTTTTTAACGCGCTGTTTCCACTTTGACTCATCAGCTCTGGTTTTCCAGATATCCTAACCTAAAATTTTCAACATGACACGACATGGCATCTAAAAGAACCACTCACTGCCATCAAAACCCGTTTTGAATCATCTCAAAATCTTTTTTCCTTCCTGAACTTATCGCTTGTGGAAATTTATAGTTTTGCCGATAATTTGCAACATATGGGTAAAGCAAAAAATCTCGCGAAATGTTGAAAAAATATTTATTCCATACAACATTTCCTGACACATATTTTTCGAAAAATGAATATTTTTTCAGTATTTCGCGAGTTTTTTGACTTACTCATTTGGTGCAATGAGTGGTAGTTTTAGATGTTCCGTCGAAAAATTTCATGCTACACTGAAACATAACCTCCACAACAGCGTTTTTTGTACTTATAGGTTAGGATGTCTCGAAAACCAGAGCTGATGGGTCGAATCAAATTCAGCGCCTCAAAGCATAGTCTCGTTTCTAGGTCTGATATTAGGGGAAATTATGTCGGCCTGTGTTATTTATATACTTTGATCACTGACATTTTATAAAGGGACAATTTCTCTAAATTACAGGATTTGCTTTATATAAAACTTACAAAAATTTAAATTTAAAATGAAGTGATGTTTTACTAAATTTCTGATATGAAAACCACATTCAAAAACAATGTAAATCAAGAATTTAATGAAGCTAATTACCTGAATGCCTTATTAATTTTGACTGTAAATTTTTAGTTATTATATTTTGATATTGCTACTTAAGTCAAAATAAATTTGGTAAAGTAACAAGTCATCTTAAGTGGCGCCTATTTTTTGTTGAGGATTTCCAACTGGCATTACATATTATAATTAGATATCTACAAAAGCTTCAAAAGTATTTCATATATTTTATCAGTTTAAGACAAAAATGGTTTCAAAATAGTAACTGACCTCTAAAATTACAAGACACACATAAACTGAACTTGTCATGCAGAAGTACTTAGCATGATGACTCAAATCTAATTGTACATAGATTAGTCGTGTATTCTACCTAATTGTTTAAATATTTATCTGCTATGGAAAAGTTCTGTTAGCCACCCATAATTAAGATACAACTTTTAACTAATTGCACTTTAAAACAGTTTATAACATATATTTTATTTTTAGTATAATTTTTTGAAATCAATTTAGGTTTTATTAAACAATTTTTTTACATAAAATAATCATATTTTTTCTCTACTAATTAATTTAATTAATATCTTACACTATTATATTATTAGTTAGTTCAGGTATTCCCTAAATCTAAAGAGCCTAAAGTAAATATGTAAAATACATTTTATATTATAGGCAATGGAAGATACATAAAATAAAAACGGTAACCAATAAGAAATTGAACTAATACTGTTATAGAAAACTTGACAGAAAAAGAAAACTATTTTAATAACTTATGCCTACTTTTTTAGACACACTGTATAAACTAGTGGTATACAAATAACTTTACCGATACTAGCGAATATCAATACCAAACTTATATTAACAAAACCTCATTTCAATGGTACGTAGGTAATCATTGCCTATATAACTGCACTAGCACTGGCCCGTGACTTCATTCGCATAGATAAAATCTATATTGTCTTTTATTTTAAAAGATACTGCAGGTTGAACTAAAAAATAATAACCTTTTCTTTTAACCCTGGGAGATTCAATTTCAAATTTTGAATTAAGGCTTGAAGTCCTTAAACGGACTAGAACTTTGATTTATATTGGGAATAGTAAGACTTTGCAAAATCAATTCAAGGAATTCATTTTTAACCCTTTAGCGAAAGAAATTCGCAAAATTCCCGAAATATTTATTTAACCAAATTATAAGATTTGTTGTTTAAAGTATTTATGTCTTTTTATTCCAAGCACTTCAACTTTTTTTAGATTTACTTTTAGTTTTCTTAAATTTAGGAAACCGCGCAGAGAGATCTATTGGAATTTCAGGAAACATAATATCCAAAATATCACGAAAGTTTAACAACGCCGATTATGTAAATATATATATATATATATATATATATATATATATATATATACCTACTTACTTACTTACTTACTTACTCCGTGGCGTTACAACCCCGTGTGGGTTTTAGCCGACTTGACAATATGCCTCCATTCGTTTCTGTCCTTTGCTAGCTCCATCCAGTTCTCTACATCCATAGCTTTAAGGTCTCCTGCTATATTATCCCGCCACCGGAGCCGGGGTCGTCCAAGTGGTTTTTTTCTAGTTGGGGTTTCTTCCCACACCAGTCTCACTATTCTTTCGTTAGTGTGTCTTATGAGGTGGCCCGTCCACTGGGGTCTTCTAGACTTTATTTCTTTAACTATGTTGGCGTCTGCGTATAACTCTTCTAACTCTTTGTTTGTTCTTATTCTATATTGTCCCGTTGCCCCATCCAGTAACGGGCCAAAGATTTTCCTTAGGATTTTTCTCTCCCAAACTCGCAGTCGCTCTTCGTTTGCCTTTGTTATTGTCCAAGTTTCGCTGCCGTACATCACTACTGGTCTTATAACTGTTTTATATAGATTTATCTTTGTTCGTCTTGTTAGTTGTTTCGATTTTATCAGGTCTCGAAGGGCGTAGCTACATCTGTTCCCAGCTTGGATCCTATTGTTTATTTCTTGTGATCCGTTATTATCTTCAGTTATTGTTGCTCCAAGATTCTTAAATTCTCTGACGCGCTCAAAGTTGTAGTCGTCGATGGTGATGTTCTGTCCAGTTCTGTCTCTGTTTCGAATATTGCGGCTCGTGTACATATATTTAGTTTTGTTTTCATTTATTTGTAGCCCCATCTTCTCTGCTTCCTTCTCGAACCTGATAAAAGTTTCCTTCATTTTTATTCTTGTGTTTTCTATTAGATCTACATCGTCTGCAAATGCCAGCAGTAAGTTTGGTCCTTCTCGATGGAATATGGAAGTCGGTGTATCAATTCTTGCATTTCTGATTATGTGTTCTAAAGCTACGTTGAAGAGTTGTGGTGAGAGTGCATCTCCCTGCTTCAGTCCACTGTTAATCTCAAATGTCTCCGAGTACTGTTGCCCAACTCTTACCTTATGCCGCGTCCGCACGCTTGCCACTTGCCGCAAACTCCAAACCTCCACAAACGTTAAGGGAATCAAACAGCGCCATCCACACGCTTGCGAGTGAGTTAGTGTGTTCTGTACAGGCAAGCATGGCGGACGTTGAGCTCGTATCGGCTATAACATTTGCCTTGAGTTATTTTTACTATAAAAACAATAAAAGAAATAAAAAGAAACGAAAAGTACGGCAAAGAAGATGGTGGATGTTACAAATTCATAAAAACCGTACCAGGTAATTACGAAATTACTTTTTTCCAGTACTTCACTTAGAGGTATAGGTATACCGCGCACAAACGTGTGAATGCGTCGCAAGCGCTTGCGGCAAATTCCCTTTGATTTGTGTCAAAAAACCGACACTCGATCGAAACGGCTACAAGCGCTTGCAAACCTTCACAAACCAAGGCAAACACTCTATCCACACGTTTGAATTTGTGGGCGCTTGTTGAGGTTTGGCAAGCGTGCGGACGCGGCATTACATCGTAGTCCTTCCATACTCATCCGTATCAAGTTGACTAGTTTTTTAGGAAAGCCAAGTTCTTGCATCGCTGTCCACAGTCTCATCCGGCATACTCTATCTAAAGCCTGTTTAAAGTCTATGAACATCTGATGAAGCTCTCGATCGAACTCCCAGCATTTTTCCATTATTTGTTTTATAGTGAATATTATATATATATATATATATATATATATATATATATATATATATATATATATATATATATATATATATATATATATATATATATAAGGGTAAACACTTACAAATTGTCATGGTTTAAATGTAATAATTTCAAGAGTTGTGAATCAAAATAAAACTTTATATGTATGAAGTCCTACATGTCGAAAAACACACGATTAGAGGTTGATTTTCCAGAAGTTTGGTTTAGGTATTAATGAATCAGAATGTCCTGAGATTTTTTTTATAGCTATATGTAAACATTTATATCTAGTTACCCGAAAATTACTTTAAATATAAAAAAGTTTAAAGGGGGAGACCTACACAGTTAACTAGCGAAGTAATTATAAAATGCGCGGTACTTCCAATTAAACTAAAATAGTATTTAAAATATCACAACATAAATGTAGGTTAATAAGTATTAAAATTGAATTAATAAAGTTTTAGTACTTTTTAGTCTATAAAATTATGACGCGTGAATGAAAGTACTTTATTTTTGTACTTGTCATTTTATTCTTTAGGGAAGTTGCTTCGATCTGCTCTGCTTCCTCTAATCGCTTTCATCTTAATTACAGATAAGGTTTTAAATATCTATTCTAATGTTACTCTGCCATTCATAGGCTATCGAAGAGGAATATCGACGTATTTATCAAATTTAGTTCCAGTATCGGAGTAGGTTGCAACATGGTGAACTAAAATGACCATGTGACTAGCCTTTACATTGCTTAACAGACGGCTGTTTCCATTTAATTCGTTTACGAAATTCAAAAACAAATGATTACGAACATATTGAAGGTGGATTCAGAATTTATATTCATTGTTCACAACTCAACCACCAAGTAATAACATTTCAAAAACGAGTTATCGGTAAAAAACACAGTAAATAACTACCTTGATCCTCATTTTTTATTTGAAAAATTTTAGGCGATGTTCCTAAAATTCTAAAATTTATCACAATCTAGTTTAATATAAAAATAAGTACGAGGGAGGGGCTCTAAACAATATTTCTAAAATATTACTAAAAGTAAAGTGTGCCTATTTTCCGTGACCCATAAATAAAAAAACATTATGACTCTAATTTAAAGAGTTGAATAAATAAATTATAAAAGAAGAAGCCAAAACTAAAAAAAAAATTAATCCTTAAGAACTAGTTGATTAAATCGAAGTAAAAAGGTCAGAATCACAAAATGACAAATTTTTTACATATTATATACTGCTAAATTGACAATTGTTCTTCCGCCTACGAATAAGCGCAGTTGAAAAGTTTTCAATTACGTGAGTTATCTAAAACCAACCAATTTCCAATTTCCAATTTGGGTATTTAAATTTATTTGAAATAATGATCTCACTTGACAGAATTCAAACAATATCAAAGGACCGCTAAGAATGTGTGTTCTGGTTACTCTGTGGCAGAATTAAATAAGCTTTATTACATAATAATTTATAATTATCATTTAAAACTTGTTATTATTTTTTTTAATTGTTCACTTTGGGTACTTAAATTTATTTGAAATAATGATCTCACTTGACAGAATTCAAACAATATCAAAGGACCGCTAAGAATGTGTGTTCTGGTTACTCTGTGACAGAATTAAATAAGCTTTATTACATAATAATTTATAACTATCATTTAAAACTTGTTATTATTTTTTTTTAATTGTTCACTTCGGGTATTTAAATTTATTTGAAATAATGATCTCACTTGACAGAATTTGTTATCAGGTTTTAACATTTTTCTTATGCTTAGAAATCCGGTATTTTAAAATCTTTTTCTTGTAGTAATTAATCTAGGCAAGATTTTTAATAATAAATCTATGAGGTATAAAAATAAAATAACAAATGAAAATATATTTCAATTGCTAAATAGCGTTTCAATATGTAATCTAGATTTTGAAAATTCCAATTTGTCTAATTTTTTAATTATTAAGGTAGTTCACAGTCGTAGACAAACGTATAGCCTTTAAGTAAGTACCAAAAGTTAAAGATTCTCAGGCCTAAAGAATTTTGTTTTTGTACAAGACTGTACCCAACACACGTTAACTTTCAATATACAGACACATTCTTATACAGTAATCACTTTAAATATAATAAATCTGGCAGCGCCGCAAATGTCTATATTGAATAGTCTGTAGAGTAGTGTGTATAGTAACGTTCATATAGTGCGAGTCTCATACTTACACAGTTTGTTATGTTGACATCCCAACACATTGAGAAAATAAATAAAAATATCAAGAAATATATTTAAAAAAATATCACATTTTAAAGAACTAACCTAACTAACTTTGGTTTGAATTATAGCGCATTGCCAAGTTGTGATTTCTGTACCCCACTACGCGTCAGATGTTTTCAAATTATATTTATTTAAAAAAAAAGACACTTTTGTAAACTATATATTCAAATTGGATCGCATTCCTAAGAAAAGCCGTGTCACGAGTGATCTACCTTAAGTGCCTTTTATAAAATCTGAAATGGAATTTCAATGACGTGAAAGCGTATTTTTTCCTCTTCAGGTCAATTAAAAAAAAAATTATTTTCGTACTTGGGCGAGGAAAGTGCCCCCTACTTCTTCAAATCTATTTTTCATAAGTTCCTAAAATAGTTCACTTTCTGAGATGTTTATCCCCATTTAGGAGAGCCTAAGTCGCTTATGTTACTGTCCAACTTGAGGGGCTAGCCCTCCCCCCTGTTTCCGCATGTCTTTAGATCATAAGAAAATTTATATTTTATTAATCCGTTATTTCTCACGGTACAAATTTGCAATGCAAGAATTCTAAAACGAAAAAAAGGAATTCCGTTCTTACTGTACATCTAAAACAAAAGAGTATGTGCATATAAAAAATGATTATTAAATTTATCTAAAATTTTGCTAAAATCTGAATTACAAAAAGTATGTTGCCATGTTACTATTTAATTTAATAGAAAATAAATCGATTTTTTGGTTAAAAACACTGTCTTAGTATCCGCATTATATATATTCTTTATACAATAATATAACGAATACTGTATTTCGCATTGGAAACAGGAAAAATAACAGTATTTTGTACTGCTTGTACTAAATTATATACTTGACTAATAATAAAAATATGAATTTTAAAACCGTAGACAAAATATTTTATTTTCAGTGTTGTGTTTGTATAGAAATCGCATAAGACAATAATGAGTATTTTCTAAAACAACAATTACTTCTGACCGAAACAAGAACGACCTGTCGGTAATGTTTACATTGTATGAAAGTGTAATTTAACGAAAATTTATTGTCACTTATTTAAATACATGTCTATTTAGAATTCAGGTAACCTTCCCGAAAAACTTTCACAAAAGCCTATGAATTTACAATTTGCGTTTTGCTATTATATATTCATCGCACAAATCGAAAAGTCAGCCTTTATGTTTAACATGAAGGACACAAAACATGACAGTTCACTGACCACGATATGTTTATTTTTACTGTTAATTTGAAACCAGACTGTCTGGATTTTACAAATAAATGTTCATTTTTGTCAGTTTTGCACCTGCAAACGTCGTTTGTGGCAAATTTCTGTCTTGCAAGGAAATAACAGTTATTTTTTGGATGGCAAGAATCGATATTAAAAAAATTAATTTGTTCAAATTTATCTAGTAGCTCTGTACCCGTATATTGAGTGACAATAAAATTACCAACCATGGAATAAAGGTTTTATGTACTGAAATAAAACATTTAGATAATTACTAATGAAAACTATTATTAAACTTGCTTACGTGATGTCTGGTAAAAGAGGTCGGACCACAAATAGTAAATTAAATAGACATTTTTACGTAGGAAAAAATGCCCCGAGAACAAAATTGTTGTTGAAACTATAAAAATTTAAAAACACTGACACGCGAGTGTCACATACATACATACATACAAACGGCAAATAATTTACTGTTAAAAAATCAAATTAATTAATTGATGGATTTTGGCAAAAAAAAAACTATTTTATAAAGTTTTCAAGTTTTGTTGTTTTCCAAGCATCGAGTATTGAAACGAGATGAGACCAAGAAAGTTAGAGGGGATACCTCCGACTTCCTTAGATGAGACAAAGCATAACATAATTTATCTCGTCATATTGTATATGGGGCATTTCGCCTGAAACCTCTCAAGGCGGCGAGCGATTTTGAATCTTTTTTGTGTTTTTGAGTCAGACGGACCTTTTAACTCCTTTTAGCTTGGATGTATTTATCATAGACAGAGTGTTTTAATTATGCTGTAATGTACGCTTTAACTTCCTGTATATGTACTAAGTTTGTCTGTGTGCCATTGTGTCACATAATCAATGAAAGTTTTTTATCTACTATCTTTCCTGATAGTCTCAAAAAAGCAAAGATTGTTCCCATTCACTAAAAGGGTGATAAACAGAGTTATGGAAACTATAGACCTGAATTATTGTTACCCGCAATATCAAAGGTCTTTGGGCAGGCTAAATACACCCGACTAACACTTTGAAATGTATTTATTATAATGTAGACAAAAATGAACAGGTAGCCGGCCTTAATTTTGACTTGTCAAAGGCCTTTGATACACTGCACAATCAACGACTAATTCAGAAATGTCACAGTTATGGTCTAAGGGGCATTTATGGTAATTTGCTACGGTCATATTTGGAGAACAGAACTCAGGTGGCCGAGTTTGTCTGTGTGCCATTATGCCACTTAATCAATGAAAGATTTTTATCCGGTATCTCTCCTGGCAGTCTCAAAAAAGCAAAGATTGTTCCCATTCACAAAAAGGGCGATAGACAGAGTTGTGCAAACTGTAGACCTGAATTCTTGTTGCCTGCAGTATCAAAAGTCTTTGAGCAGGCTATACGAGGTTTGTCCCAAAAGTATCGAGCCTGCATTCATATCTCCGCGTCAAAACTTCCGAGCGACCGCTGTGGGGCATGGGCGTCACCGGTAAGTCTTCACGAACTTGTTGGTGTGCGCAGTTACCGACTGGACGTCTTAATCTTGGAAAAACTTGCTCGGAAACAATTAATATGATGAATAAGGCATTTAGAGAGGAGTGTATGAGTAAAACAAGAATAAAAGAGTGGTACAAGATGACCGCACGTCAGTTGATAGTGATTCTCAATCTGGCCGACCTTCGAGCGCAATAACACCAGTAAATGTCGAGCGTGTGCGACTTGCAATTGAAGAGATCGTCGGTTGACTGTACGCGAACTAGAAAGTGATCTTGGAATACCAAAAACTACTGTTTGGAGAATTTTAACCGACAATTTGGCAATGTCTCGCGTGTGTGCGAAATTCATCCCAAAATTGCTAACGGCAGAGCAGAGAATCTTCGCTTTGAAATCGCCCAGGACCACTTGGAAATTTTTTTCTAATGATGAAAATGTACTCAAGAAGATTATTACTGATGATAAATCATGGGTTTACAGCTATGATGCAGAAACAAAGCAAAAGTCTTCACAGTGGAAGCATTGTGAATCGTCAAGACCAAAAAAAGCACGTCAAAGTGGGAGCAAAGTGAAGACAATGTTGACTGTTTTATTTGACTATGAAGGTGTTGTGCACCACGAATATGCTCCGAGAGATCACACGATCACTAAAGATTACTACGTTGAAGTACTGAAAAGATTGCGTGACGCAGGCAGAAGAAAACGACCACAGCTTTGGACAAGCGGTGATTGGCTGCTTCACCACGACAATGCGCCAGCGCATTCATCGAACCTTGTGCAGCAATATTTAACAAAGCACCAAGTCGTACGGCTTTGCCAGCCTCCGTACAGTCCCGACGTAGCTCCCTGCGACTTTTGGCTCTTTCCCAGATTAAAAATGCCGCTCAAAGGACACCGGTTCGATGACAAAGAGACGGTTGAAACTAATGCGACGAATGCACTGAAGGCAATTCCGAAAACTGACTTCCAGGACTGCTTCAGGAAGTGGAAACACCACTGGGAACGTGTTATTCAATTAAATGGGGACTACTTTGAAGGATGTCACTCACCGGATGATAAAGAATAATACCAATGCAGAGATATGAAAGTAGGCTCGATACTTTTGGGACAAACATCGCATACACCTGACTAACACTTCGAAATTTATTTATGAAAATATAGACAAAAATCAACAGGTAGTCGGCCTTTATTTTGACTTGTTAAAGGCCTTTGATACAGTGAACCACCAATGACTAATTCACAAATGTCACAGTTATGGTCTAAATGGTATTTGTGGTAACTTGCTACAGTCATATTTAGAAAACAGGACTCAGGTGTTTTCCAAATCATATTCTTCAAAAGAGACATCTGCAATGCAGGTTGTTCCGTAAGGTTCAACCCTTGGACCACTCCTTTTTATTTTATATGCTAATGATTTGGAGGTTACATCCCAGAATGGCTTGATGTGTCAATATGCGGATGACATTTCTGTGCTACTTGCTAGCAACTTCCAGCTAGAATTGTCTCGGGAGTGCAGTCTAGAGGCAAATAATATATCGCAGTGGTATCACAACAATTTTCTTAAGCTGAATGTGGACAAAACAGGGCTAAACCATAAATCGATTCCTGCAACTGATTCCGTTAAATTCTTGGGTATCAGTTTGGATTCCTGCTTGAACTGGGAAATCTACACATAAAAGAGCTGCAGGCCAGGCTAAACAGTACATGTGCTATTGTATATATATATATATATATATATATATATATATATATATATATATATATATGTATGTACATTGTATATGTGTGAAATGCCATCTTATTTATTACTTTGGCTGTATTCAGTCTGTCATTAATTATGGTGTTGCTTTCTGGGGGTCCTCAAGGGAACCAATACAATTTTTAGAACGCAATAAAGAATTATAAGATGCATTTTGGGTCTTAGTCATAGGGATTCTTGTAGACTTTACTTTTCTAATCTGAACATCATCACTGTTTCATCATTGTACTTTATGTCTTTGGTTATGTTGATAAGACGGAATCTTAGCTATTTCCAGCACAACTTTGATAATTATGGTGTCGATATGCATATAACCACACGAAACAGGCTCTTATTATAGGGCCATAAAGGCTCATCGATCACTACCCAATATTGTTAAATCTACTCAGAATATCCAACATTTTAAAAAATCAGTGGTATCTTATGCTAAGGAAAAATGTTGATACTTTTTTAATTTTCGTTTTAACTGAGTCTGTTTTTGAATGTCGATGTTTGTATTATTTAATTTTAATTTGTGGTATTGTATGTGTTATTACTTTTATGAATCGGTCATATATCTGTAATTTTATGTGTATAATTATTTAATGTTTAATTTAAATGAGGTTTATTTGTGATATTTTGAGGTGTCTTTGTACATAATTTAATAGCATCAATTTGTCCCCTGACGTTGCTTAGAAGATAAAAACAATATTGAAGATTAACTAATAATAGACATTTCGCTAACTTGAATTGAGTTGGTTTTACCTCACCTTGTTTTACAGTAACACTATTTTGTTTATTATAGTATTTAGCACTATGACTCCAATATAATTGTTATACAATTTTGACCATTTCTAATGAACTTTGATGGTTCCATAGTGATTTCTTTCATACAGCTTAATGTAATTTAAAATAACGAATTCAAAACGGTGGATTAAACATTTAATAGGCTCGGTCTCAGCTTGGCATCTGGAAATATTCCAAATCATAATTTTTAAATTTAAAAAATTGAAAATTACGGATCTAATACAACAAATTAAATATTTAATTGGTGTTTAAGGATTTCCGGAGTCGCAGATCATAAATTAGAAAAACAATATAAATAATCCAAATAGTGGGTCAAAACTCATGGATTAAAAGCTGCGTCGAACTAGATTTAAACCAAAATCGTTATTCAAAGGTTTTCGCGGTCATAAATTACAAATTTATAATTAGAAATACTTTAAAATTTCAGAATGGCCTATTAAATATAGTATATTGAAAATTTTATTATGCCCGATTTCAATAAAATAATTAATGGTGATTATAGGTTTTCACGATCATATATCTTAATCGTCTATTTAGTGCAAAACTATATTATATTGTAAATTTTGGTTTCACTCTAGACACCAAGATCTTAATAAAAATATTTTTATAATGTGGATCTAGAATGATGTTTCAAGAATTTAAAAAACAAATGACGAAATTCATCCTCATTTATGGAGTACCAAATTATAAATCTACATGTTCCAAAAATTAAAACAAATATTTTAAACTCTTGCATCTCGGAGATAACCTTATCGAAAACCGTTCTAACTAACAAAAACTTTTAAATAAAAACGATTTAAATCACAAAAAAAGTAAAAAAAAAGAACATAAAATACGAAAATTGTTTAAAAATAATAACACTTTTCTGTATGAAAATCCTCTCTGCTACCAGGCGTAGATCCAAGGGGGGGGGGGGATCACCCCACCCCAAGAGCTTCGAATTCAGAAAAATAGACCCGATCCTGCCTTTTACACTAGAAATGAGAATGTTGCTGGCGTCTCTCCTCCCCGTCGACAACTTGCTTTCGCTTGCCATACTGTACTTTTGTGATATCACCAAGAGATAGGCTGAATCCGCCCCTGCCTTATGTGGTATTCGATAATTTCTACTTATGTAACCCTCATACCGACCTGTAAATTATCGTATCACGTAGCAAAATCTAGAGAATATCAACATGTTTTGATTGCAGGTATAAAAATATACCTATACGATATATAAGTTGTTATAGCATACCGGAAAGCGATGTTGTCAAACCTACGTTTTCTCCAAGTTTAAGAAAATTATTTACAATCTAGCAATACCTCATGGGAGCGTCTGGGGATGACCCTCCATCTACGAAATCTCAACCCCAAGGGCTTAAAATAAAGAAGATACCCATTAAACCCTATAATTCCAAACTTCACTATACCCCGTAGTCGTCGAAGGGTTAGCTACGACGTATACTATATGTATATATATATATATATATATATATATATATATATATATATATATATATATATTCGTGTATCAAGTAATATCAACGGTCTTAGTCCGCATAGCCGAGAATTTTCTATTTTATTTTAAAATCACACGCACGATAACTTCTCTCTTTTTTATTTGTTGGCTTAAAAAACACGCAGCGGCTCTCTTAGGGAGATCATTGGTGCGACACTTTACTTAAACTGCGGAATTCATGGTTGGTTTCGTTGCCGATGCCGGATAATGCGACCTCTATCCTTCCAGTGGCACGTTTCGGGTGTCGAGTTTTGATATATTCCTTTTTTAATTTACCGTCGCGCTACCATATGGCGGTTTTATACAACATTGTTAGTTTGTGTTGTTCTTGGGTTATTGAGTGAGCCATCGAGATGTCGCCACTGTGTCTTATTTACTATTTTTCAACGTTGAAATCTGTCTATAAGACACAGATGCGAGATGATGGTTTGTACCGAATGCAAGGGCTTGATGAGTCCCATACTAGGACGAAACACCGCTATCGTGATTTTTCGGACCCGAAGTTTTTCTATGATCTTGGAGTTCTCTGCGCTTCTTAACATGAGTAATATTTATCAAAGATCTTTGTCCGCATAGCCAAGAATTTCCTATTTCATATATATATGAAGGCACTGTATATATATATATATATATATATATATATATATATATATATATATATATATATATATCCGTCGAAGTTGGAACCCTCTTTTTTCCGAAGTCGGTTGAAGAGAATATGAATTTTTTGCTCGACAAAAATAAAAATTTAGGAAATTTTGTAAAAATAAAAATTTTAATTAAATACATTTAAAAAAATATTCTTCAAGGCACTGCCACTGTGTAAAATGTACAGTCATTACATCTATGCTCACAGTACTTACAAAAATGATACTAAAATTATTTGCCCATTACTACTAATTTGAGTGCTTTTATTGTTGTTGAAACATCTCTGTTAAACTGTCGCTATGGCTAACGGTAAAAAATATGTCCATTTTACATTCTCAACGCTTAGGTCTCCATACTGCTTAATTAATACGTTTTGTAAAATATGAGAAGTAAAGGCCAACTGTAATAATAAACATTACTGTAGATGGAGGTAATTGGCAAAAATGTAAATTTCCGAATTACAGTTTCAAATATGCTCTCACGTAATTTAATTTCACAGAATTAAAGATATCGTAAAAGTTTTATAAGAACCTGTTTGATTATGACTAAGCAGGTGTATGGTCTAGATTTTTTTTAAATGGAACAAGGTATGTGAGATATGGCATTGCAAAAGTAAACATGCTTTATTTTTAAATTACTTCAAAGCTGTCGTACACATTACATAAAACTTTAAAAACTTACTTTGTTCTAAAACTACTAAATATAAAAATATTAGTTAATAAATTGTATTTCTAAATGTCAAACAAGTGTCACTATATAATTCCTAGAAACTGGTAATTTTTTTAGTAGTTGACATTTCGAATTAAGCAAATCTTCCTCAGGTACTTTTATCAACACTAAATAAATCTTATGTAATAATGATAAGTTGTTTATCATTCTGTTAAGTTGAACCTATTCTTTTATAGTCAATAGCCTATATGGAGGCCCATCATCCCAACCCAAAACCTTAACTACTAAACCATTGCCTCGGCATCAAACAGGACTTAGATGTAATGTATATTGGGCGTTATCTTCAGACGTATTTTAGTTAACTAATAAAAAAAATTTGGACTTATCTGGCATAAAACATTTTGCAGAAGAATCATAAAATCATAAATAATTTATAAATACTAAGTATTTCAAAAACAGTGAAATTATTATTAACTTTGACGTATATTCCATAGTTACCTATGAATAATTTCACATACTTATAATTTGGCAATGAAGAAATTTTAATTATTAGTTAACATTAAGAAATATTTTTGTAATTTATTAATATGGAAAAAATTATGTATTTTCCATTAATAAACTAATTTCGCATTATAAATTTGAACAGTTTTCATAATCATAGAAAGAATATAATAATATATTATTATTTGTTAGCAATAAAAATTGAAGCAAGTTCTAGAAATAATTTATTTAAATGAAATAAACAAAAATAAAAATATATATCTGGATGTCACTTTTTACGCAACGCAAATAAGTTAGATGTAAAATTGTACATACATTTATTTTGGTAAATATTTAAATTTTGTGGTTTTTGGCAAAATTACAAAAACTTTCTAACAACAATACTTTATCTGTTAGCTATAGGACACCGTTTTAGAAATGCAATAACTGTAAGTATTCAAAAAAGTATTTCCGATACCAGCCATATCAGATTCTTCAGTAACGATTAGAATTCCTAACCTTGAATATTTGTTTATTCATAACTAATTTACTAATCCCCAAACGAATTAAATATGCGTTTGGCAATTTTAAATATTTATATTATTTCTTAGAAACGAATAAGGATATATCAGGTTTGTGTTTTACAACGCCACATGTTTGGGAATGTCTTTGTATCCTCCGATTTAAATATTCTCTAACATCCATAAATATTTACCCATAACTACACAAAAATTTTTGTTTTTTAAAAGTAGGAAAATATTATTATTGAATGAAAATTATAGGTTTTTGAAATGAAATACCTTTTTTTTCCTTTTTTTTTGTCCATGTTATAATTACCATTTTTGAAACGAAAAGTAAAATATTAGAATTTGAAAAATTCTTCCTTTGTTTTAACCTAAGTGAGCACTTCACAGACAAATAATTTTTAAATTTATAAATATTTATTATACTCCTGATTTTGCTATTTAAAATACCCAATAGCAATTAAGGCTAACAATTCACTGTCCAACAAATTTGGTCATTGTACTTTCCATCAATAGAAATAAAAAATATATAATGGACCATGTTAAATTGTGCAAAACCCATAAAAGCATGCATTTTCATTACCATTGACATGAATTTAACTAAATGAATGAACTAAAACAAAGTAAAACGGTTTCAGACATTTCTATTCTTACTATATTATTAATGACTGAATTTTCATGTAAAGTAGCACCGTTATGTAGTACAATTGTTTATTTATAAAATACTGCATTTACGTTACTCGTACTACTTCAAAATTTGATCGTTTTATTGCTGTTTTATAGGTAGTCTTAAATTATTTGTTGGATGTTACCAATATGCAATAAAATTAGTATTATCACGAATGACCAAATGATAAATTTTGTTTAGAATTGGAAATAAAAAAGTTCTTTATTTTCTTATACAGGTAGTAATCTCAAAAATGAAACACTAATATAATTTAATACAAGTATATCGAAACACACACCTGAACGGACGCTGCCAAAATTTTTGATGAATTATGATTATTCATAATAAAGCCACCTTATTTACTTTTTGGCCTGTCATTCAAAAGTGGTATTTTCTCTACTGACCCTAAACGGGAGCCTATTTCCAAATTAATTGCCAATAGAATATTCCATGATTTTTAAACAGAGATAATATAAAAAACCCACCAAAAAGAGACATCCAAAGACAGCTACCAATGATAATAAATACTTAGATATTATGCCAGCTCTGCAAGAGGAAACACGTACTCCTGTACCAAAACTCGCTCTTATATACTATAATACGGAAAGATCTATTAAAAGAATCCTCAAAGAAAATATAATGCACCTTTATAAAGTAACGTTGCTTCAGGAACTATTAGAAGACGATCTTGATAGACGAATAAAATTTTCTCAAGAAATCATTATGGATTTATAACCTGATTTCGTAAACCATATCTTATTTTCTCATGAGGCTGGATTTTGGTGTAATCGCATCATTTAATGCGTCAACAGCTGATTGAAGATCAACACAGCAATTGATCTTCAACCAGCAAGAACAGAAGATGCCAAATCAGATTTTGGGACACGTGTTTCTACAAGAAACCAATCGAACGAACGGATGTACTCCCAAATATATATATATATATATATATATATATATATATATATATATATATATATATATATATATATATATATATATATATATACATTTATAAAGTAGCGGGTAAATTCAATATGAAGTATTTTTAGAGTATATCTATCTATATATATATATATATATATATATATATATATATATATATATATATATATATATATATATATATATATATGTAATCGAAGGTTTTCGGGCATCCCGTGTATGTGCTGAGTCCCTCTCAGGACTGTAAGGCAGCTGACCTTTCGGTGAAATCTCATTCACCATTTTCAAAGCTCACTGTATAGCGTCTACGAGCGAACTGACGCCTGCGACTCCGGTGCTGTCGGTCCCGTGAGCGCGTCGGACGCGTTCGTTTTCCGAATGGTTCCGGCCCATCAGGTGGCGTGACCTGCTGCGCGTCATCGGCCCTGTTGCCAGTGTTTGGGGTTGCATTGCCGGGTTGTAATCTGTTTCGTTACTAAGTGGTACTGGTTGATGTTTTGTAAGCAGATTTTTCCAAGTATTAGGCACACGTTGGCTATCATCTCTGCTATTTAAGTTGTTGGGCCTCTTTGCAATTTCAATGGCTTCCCTTATAACTCTTGTGGACAGGTTTTCACATCTCGATAGCATTTTTGTTCCCGATAAATTTATCTTATGTCCTGTGTTTAACCAGTGTTGGGCCAGAGCAGAAGAAGTTGTTTTTTGCTTGACAGCGTTCATATGTTCGTCACTTCTGGCGCTTATTTTACGGTTGGTTTGGCCCACGTAAGATGAGCTGCATTCTCCGCATGGAATTTCGTACACTTCCTGGTTTTCTAGAGGGATTCTTTCTTTAGGTGTTGGCAAGAGATCTTTTACTTTACGGTCTGTGGTGAAAATGGTTTCAATATTGTGTCTCCTGAGAATTCTTGCCATCTTGTCTGTGGTGCCTCCTACATAAGGAACAAAAGCTTCCGAGCTGTTCTCTTGGTTTTCGCGATTTTTTGGGGCCAAGTGTTTGTTTTTTAGAGCCTTGTCTATTTATAACCGTTCTTTGTTAGGGCGTCTTGCAGTATGTTCATTTCTTTGTGATAATTTTCTGGATCTGTAGGGGACTGCGATCGAAACGCAAGCGATTTCACTACTGCAAATAATTTGGCGGGGTGGTGATGTGAATCGGCGTTGAGGTACCTGTTGGTGTGAGTGGGCTTTCTGTAGACAGTGTGCGAAAGCAAGCCATCCTCTTTTCTTTTCAGTAGGATATCCAGAAATGGTAGTTTTCTTTTCTGTTCTGTCTCCATGGTGAATTTAATTTTGGGATATATACTGTTTATGTGTTCCAGGAAACTTTTGAGATTTTCTTCCCCATGTTGCCAGATAACGAATGTGTCATCTACATAACGTAGCCACAGTCTTGGTTTAATTAAAGAGGTCTCCAAAGCTTTTGATTCAAAGTCTTCCATAAATAAGTTAGCGAGTGCAGGAGATAGCGGCGATCCCATCGGAGCTCCCTCGACTTGTTTATATGGTCGGCCTTCGTAAGTAAAATAAGTGTTATCAAGACAGTGTCTAGCCAATTCGATGATATATTTTGGCAGATTGTATTTGTTTTCTATTACAGAAAGAGCCTCTTTAACTTGTATTTGTGTGAAAAGTGATGTTACATCAAAACTAACTAGACAATCTTTTTCTTGTAAACGTATGTTTTTGATTATTTCGCAAAAACGTTGCGAGTTTTTAACGTAGGAGGCCGTTTTTTCGACGAAGGGTTGGAGAATGGTGGCTAGATGTTTTGCTAGGGCCTGAGTTGGAGAGCCAACAGAGCTTACAATTGGTCTCAAGGGGGCTCCGGGCTTGTGTATTTTCGGTAAGCCATAAAGTTTAGGACATATGGATGATTTTTCTCTTAGTGTGATCTCCTTCTTTATTTCTTCGGTAAGTGGAGATGCCCTGATCAATGTTTTGGTGGTCTTTTCTAGATAAGTGGTATGGTCTCTGTTTATTGACTTGTAGGCAGGGTCGTTTAACAGGGCGATCATCTTTTCATGATAGTCTGTTTTGTTTAGGACCACTGTCGAATTTCCTTTGTCAGCCGGAAGTATTACGATCGAGGTATTTTTGCGCAGGTCTTGTAAGGCTCGATGTTCTTCTGCAGATAGATTACTTTTTGGAAGTTTTGCTTTGCGCAAAACGGCTGAAATTTCTTGGCGGATAGTTTCTGCTGTGTCGTTGTTTATGTTGTTTAGAGCTGTTTCAATTCTACATATTATGTTATCGGTTGGGATACGTGATGGTGCTATCGCGAAATTAAAACCTTTGGTTACAACACTTTTAGCGGCTGGTGTCAAAATTTTGTCAGATAAGTTGTGTACGACTTCTGGCTCCTCCGTTAGCTGTTTCTTTAAAGGTGCCCTTGATGACTCTTTTAATCGGATAATTTTCCTTTTCTGTCTCTCTGTTCTTATTGAGAAATCTGTTTCGGCCCTGAATTCTGCTAGAGTGACTATAGACCATAGTGACACGTGTATAGTGTTGCTTAAGCGGAGCCGTAATCTATATAACTGAGAGTCGATGGAATTTAGACTTGTTCTTGTCTGTTGTATTCTTTCTCGAAGCAGGGTTAGACTGGTGTTCTTTAGTATTCTGTCTGTTTTAGAGTTTTTTATGTGATACCTAATATCCGACATAACATATATATATATATATATATATATATATATATATATATATATATATATATATATATATATATATATATATATATATATATTTGGAAGGTTTTCTTGGGAATCTAACGTTTCGGCTGGAACTTCCCTAGCCTTTTTCAAACAGTGTGCATTCAAATACTGTAAAAATATTACGTTTGAACACCCTGCTATTATATATATATATATATATATATATATATATATATATATATATATATATATATATATATATATATATATATCCTACCTTAATTTGAACCCTCACAACATCAAAATAATAAAACAAACGGAGACGAAACAAACACAAACAATTTAAAATTATAAATTATACTGAACTTGTATGCCGGAAAGTTAACTTTTTTCAAGTTCCAGCCGAAATGTTACATTGACATGTAAATATATGTTCCAAACTAAGAAAACGTTGTTTGTTGTATTTTAATTTAAAAAAATACTGAAAAACCCTCCAAATAAAATATATAAACCTACAGTCAAAAAAATTACCCACACAAATATATATATATATATATATATATATATATATATATATATAAACCCTCGTTGGTGTATTTTCTTGGACTATTTCCTTTATATTCTTAAAAAAAATGTTTTTTTTTTGGATTCTTGAGAGTTGAGTCCTTTTATTGATAAATTACATACCCATGTGTGTTTTTACTATTTTTTATTTTAATTGGTATAGATTATTTTGACGTTTTGGTTCATAAACCTTCATCAGAAATGTTCTTGCAAAATATTTTTTTGAAGATAGGACCTATCACACAAAATTCACTTTAAATATTAATAATTAGAAAATAGACTAGCCGAAATCTAAAGGATATTAAGACCAGAAAAGTTACATTTTTAACTCTAATACGCTGATGCTATACCAAAAATTTCTTCATTGGCGACCACACAACGAATTAGATTAGATTGGATTGTCAGATATAAATCCATTTTAAACCGTAATAAAAATTTCAAGCACCGTTGGGCTATCCTTCTGGTTATACTCGTTTATTATCTCTAATTTTATTATCTAATATTGGAGTATAGTAAAAATATTTCATTATTAGCTTTTTATTAAAATAATGATAGTCGGAAATGAACTAAAAGTCATTTCATTCAGCTAATGTATCTCACGGAATGTTTTAATGTCCATTTCGTTTAATTATAAGTGAATACTAGATATGCTACCAATTAGTTTTGGTTGTAATAAAACGACTTAAATCAGTAGTGTATAACTGTAAAAAAACTTCTTTATAATATAAAAAGTATATAAATACTAGGTGTTTCCAGGAAGTATTTTTATTTTTATTAATATTTGTTGTAAAATAGTGTTTTCCGAAAAAAAAAGCATAACGTACGAGTCTCCTTCAACGAATTTTTTTTTAAATTTTGCATGCCTAAAGTCTCATCATGCAGACCCAAACTGTGCTAAAACATTTTATAAATGTTCACATACGCCTGCCAGAAGTCCTTCATCATCATTAAGACTGCGTTATTTGATAAATTGGATAGTAAAAAAAATTGACAAGGTCAATATGAAAAGAATAAGTCACAAAAATTCAAAATCATTTTAAATTCCAGATTCAATAGATATTATTATAAATACTAAATGGCCTCTTAGACCATTTAATATTTAAGCATCCTAACCAAGTTAGGAACTGAATTCAGCGTAGTGGAATAGCACTTCGGACAGGTTAGGAACCTAATTAGGACGATCAGGTGATGTCGATCTTGCTTACTCGCTTACGAAACGATTTAGTGTGGTCTAATAGCCTTTAGGATACTTTGTCGATGTGCGGCGAGCTACGCGAGCTGATCCAATGGGCTAGTGCTGCGAAAAAATGGCCAGTAAAGAAAAGAAAGTTGTATACATGTTTAAGGTATTTATACAGATATGCCATACATTTAACATAAATATTAAATTCGATATTTATACTGTGCTGTTCGCCCAGCTCGTTCTTATTCTTTTTTTTTTTCATTTTCATGCAACCAGCCACTATGCTAGGCTATCATTCTCCCCCTGATTTAGCATAGCTATTCAGAACGGTGTAATTGACACGCTCTAAATTTATCCCACTCCTACATCCTAGTTAGGAATCCTGAATTTCATCTAATAGTCCTTTAAGAGATGTAGATATATCACCGTATTTATTTATAACTCCCAAAAAAGTTCAGGTTTGCCGAATACTCTTTTTTTTATTAATTATTAAAATATTATTTGTAAAATAGATGTTCGTAAAGATAAAATATTTACCTTATAACTCTTAACAATTATTTTATTAATAATTCTTAACTTCAAGATAAGATTATTGAGGTACTGTGTTTAACGTTCCAAGTACATTTAAACGTTTAAAAGAAAATTTTTAAGCTTTCACTGAAATTGGCCCAGTAAAACAAACCGAATATACATACATATAGTTGGGTTGCATGTTGTCAGATCTTATCTACATGTTGCTACTGACATTGAATATAAATATTTTGTTATTAGTGCAATTTAATATATAATAAAATATTAGATATTAATTTAATAATACATTTATAGGCCGTATCACTTGTTGACTTATAAATATTTTTAAACGTGCAATTTTTAAAATATCTCCAAAAATAAACCTAGAATTGTTTTGTGTCTCAGATTAGGAATTTAATTTAAAAAAATGACACATTTTTTCTTGGCTAAAAAATAAAACGATAAACCTAGAAATTGCAAATTATTTTAGGTAAAAATTTATTAAAATGGTAACTTTTCACACTTTTAAAGACATTTTATTATTCAGATATTCACCCAGAGTTCATAATGTAAATAATAGATTTAGATTTGCATATTCTCTCAAATATGCTTGCTCATATTGCTTTATTTTTATGAAGAATACCACTGCATAAACAATTTCATCAGAATGCTAAAGATGCTAAATTTGGCAATAATTAATGTATAGATAATTTATTAAATAAAATGTTGTAACTATAGACTTGCCCATTTTATTGGCTTTAGATTTTTAATTTATGCTAGTCGCATAATAATCAAAACTGTCATATTTTCAATCAGTAATTGTGCCATATTAACGAATTATTTATTAATTAATTTTAGTATATAGTCAGAAAAACAGATTAATTTTTTAAAATCTAATAAATATACCGAAAGTTATGATTGAAGCATGTTCCCACTTGTAATGTTCATTTTTATCTTTAACTCATTAGTAATAAAAAATAAAAATTATTTTTGAAAAACGGCGGGAAATTTAAAATTTAAAATGCGACTAATAATTTTAGTAAAATTTTTCAATTTACAGGGCCAATAAAAGTTCTATACTTTTTCCTGTATTTTATAGACCTATTAGGTAATTTAAACCAATTTTTAAAAGAGCTAAAGAAACAAAATACTAATTAGTCTAATATAAAAAACTTACGTTTATTTATTGAAGACAATATAACATTTTATGGCGACTTCTTCTTTGTACTAATTACAATGCAATTCCAGTAATTATTTTCCATCCGCATAAAAATAATAACAATTTAAAATCCAGTTTACACACCGTAGGTTAGCACAAGGAACTAAAGACGATGTCACTGTCCTATACCCGTAACGAAGGATCGTACCAAAAGAATAATAGCATCATACGTTCATGTCACCATCGTACCACGTGTACGACTGTTTACTACTGTTTGCCGGCATTTGCTTTTACTCATATCGCGGAGCTTAGTTCTAAGTACCCTTACCATCGCGTTTTTAACCATTGGCTAATTACTGTTATTGGCAGGATGGTACCTTTAATACTAAACGCGCTTGGTTAATAGATCTTAAGGGCATTTTTTTCGAGAAACTTCCTGCATCGATCTCACATGTTTATCAGCCTGTATTTTATATTTTATTTTTGCATTTCCGATTTCATGAAATATTCGTATCTAATTTCGTTCATAATTTATATATTTTAGATACACTGTAAAAAGGACATACATTAAATTTAAGGTAAATGTGCTGGAAGCAAATTTCACAAACGTTTATTAAATATATCTAATGTAATGCATTAAATTTAATATATTTTACATTAATTTAAATTAATTTATTCCACTAAATTTAATGTAATAATACATTAAGTTTAAAGTTTGATCATTGTTTTTTAAGGTGACTATGTACATTAAATATACAGCCAGTGTTCATTGAATCTGAGATGTGTTATCACATATTTAATGCACCAACATTAATATGAGTTTAATAAATTCTGAAACTCCCAGGAAAAGGTGAACATTTTTCCCATAGATAATGTCCGCCATCTAGACCAGTTTCGAACTCACTGGTTCCCATCAGTATGGGGCAGACATGTACACCTCACCATAAGAAAATTGAGTCCTTTAAGCAAATTATATCGTACTAAATAAAAAGTTCAATACAAGTTGCGCCATCTCCCGGTATCTCATGCAATGTACATTGAATAATAATGTAAATTCCTTTAGTATTAGGATATAGGTGAATTAATTTTAATATACAGAAGTTGAAATATCTTTTTAATTACTTTATTTAAGTTTAAAATTCCATTTAATCAAATTTAATGTACAACGAACTGATACTTGAATGAATTGCTTTAAATTCAAAATAAATGTAAATTATTCACGATTTAAAGTACAAAATCATTAAATTTAATGTAGAATGAACATGTGTAGGTATCACACTAGCATAGTAAAATATAACTTTAATTTAGGGATGTGCGATACTCTTAAGATATCCATATTTGATATTGATCCGTGTCGTAAGAAATGGTATCGATACAGGAAGAAGTCGTTGTCAAAAAATCGATTTCTAGGGTATCCATACCCTGACGATACGGATATTCATATTCTTTTACACAAAAATCCTAGAAATCGTATTTAAATTTAAATGATGATTATTAAAGGATGTTTTTCATTTTTGATTCTTAAAAAATAAAACATCAGAATTAATTCAGACTTTTAATTACTATTAAATTATAGAGTAGTTTTTGAATTTTAATTTATGAAAAACAACCATCCTTAAATGCTCACCATCCGCTTCTTCACAATCATTTAGCCTCGAACTGAAATTTTCAATTCCTCGCAGGAGCATCGCTCTTAAAATCGCATGGATTTCGTCTGTGATTTTTTGCTTTAAAATATTTAAGTTGGGTGTTAACGGGTTGAAAACCTTACTTTTTAAGTAGCCCCATAGAAAAGAATCAGCAGGTGTTAAATCTTTCGTGACGTAGGAAGTTACTCCATCTTGTTGGGAAAATGTATTCCGGTTGTAGCCGATCTGGTTTTGTATTTCTGGAGCCAAAAAAGTCCGGATAATATGGCAATAACGATCGGAATTAAAAAGTAAATAGGGACCTGTTATTCCTCGACTTGATATGGTAGCCCAACCGTCAAACTTAGGCGAATGTAGGGGTTCCTGATGCAGTTTCAGCAGATTGTCAGGAAGTCAATATCTGCCATTTTGTTTGTTCACGTGGACGTTGATGTGGAAATTCGATTTATCCGAGAACTATATATTGTTGAAGCTCCTAAAAACGGTTTTTCATTGTCCTGCAGAAATCAAGTGGTTAAGCGGGATCATCGGGTATTTCCTGCACAATAACAATTTTGTAGTGGTGGAAATGCGATGGACCGTGGATCTATGCAAATTTAGAGAAGCTGCACGGAGCTGTAGAGACTGTCATAGATCGTCTCTAACAGACTGGCGAAGGCGGTCAACATTCCTGTTCGTTCTTGATGTCCCTTTGAGTCCAGATGATTTATCCGGTATTTGTTTTTCCAATCTCTTCAAACTTGTACACCCAGTACTTGATCAAATTCACACTTGGCACATTTCTGATTGTCGTTAAATTGAAATATATCCTGTCCAAACTTCGAACAATAGTGTAGGAATCGTTGTTTTAATAAAACATCTCGCACGCAAAATGCACGCTGTATTCCTGCGAAACGTTTCATCACTACTAATCTTGAAAAGCCAATCAAGCATTTGACACCATTCCCCTCCCCCCGCCATAGGTATTTGGAGCGTAACAGTCAAAACAAAAATGAAAAACATTCTGAGACACCCCTTATAATTTAAATTGCTGAAGGCGCAGATCAATCAGATGATAAATGCCTTATATCGGCGTTACATTGAACGTATAGAGAGAGATATTGGAAATGACCCTAAATCATTTTAGAGACAACAGAAAAAAAATTGCTGCGCTATTCCCGATAAACTTTCAATCGCCCTAATGATATAATAATAATAATAACTCGAACTACTGGTTGATTTCAGGACAGATGTTTCCGGAAACGGAGGGCTTCTTGTTAGCTATCCAAGACCAGGTTATTCCGACGAAGAACTATCGGAAGTTCATCATTAGAGATCCCTCAATAGAAAATGACCAATGCAGATATGGCTGTCGAACATCGGAGACAATTCAGCACATAACTGGATGCTAAGCGTTTGCCTCAACCGAATATAAGGAAAGACACGACTCAGCTGCTAAGATACTCCACCAAGAGTTAGCAGAAAAGTTAAACCTATTACAGGTAGGAAAAGTGCCTTATTACAAGTACAATCCGGAGCCTATTCTTGAGAACAACCAGTTCAAGTTATATTGGGACCGAACGGTTCTGACGGATCAAACAGTAGCTCATAATAGACCAGACATTATACTAATAGATAAAATTTCTAGGCGAATTACACTAATCGACATTGCTGTACCTAATAACCTAAGGCCAAAATACAACGAGAAGATCGCCAAATACAGAGATCTGGAGGTCCAAATCCGAAGACAATGGGCAACGAACAGCGTCCAAACGATTCCCATAATGCTGTCAACAACTGGAGTGATACCAAAGAACCTCCTGCAGAACATCAAGGGACTGGGCCTTAGTGAGCATCTGTATAAGCCGATGCAGAAAGCAATTCTCCTAGCAACCACGAGAACCGTCCGAAAGTTCGTAAGAAATACAGCAGACAACGTCCCCTAGGACCCGATAACATGGAAAGGGTTCCCACAGAGCTTCATACTTTTGGTGTCTTTGTATGTCTGGTATGAGTGAATAATCCCTGGAGGGAGTGCGAAGCCGTTTGGCTTGTAAATCATAATAATTATGTCTTTATTTCTGGCTCCATAAAATTAACAACATATTATAATTACTTAATATACGGGATAATATAGACAGAAAGGGCGAAGTCCAGATGTGGATAACACCTGAGTGACATCCACCCTGATCAACTCAACCCTTGATATTGTCAAGGCTTTTGCAGAGTATTATAAGGGAGTTTATAATGAAGTATCGTCTACTGAAGAAATTAGTCTAGGGGATTTGGGCAACAATACAGTTGCAGTTCCGGTCTTTACAGAACAGGATATAATAAAAATTATGAAATGGCTTAAACCTAAAATGTCTAGCGGGCCAGATTTTGTTCCAAGTTTTCTTATTAAAGACACTATAAATGTTTTGGCTGATCCTCTATGTAAAATTTTTAATGCCTCTCTTAAGTAACTGGTGTATCCCGAGAAATGGAAGGTAGCTAAAATATGTCCCGTATTTAAGAGCAAAAATAGGACCGAAGTGGAAAATTACAGGCCTGTCTCTCTCTCTCATATGTGGTTTTTCGAAGATCTTTGAGGTGCTACTGTATAACTTCATTATCAACAAAGTCGAGCATTTGTTGTCTACACCACACCATGGATTTTTGAGGGGTAGGTCAACATCTACTAATCTGGTGTCTTTTCTGCAATTTACAGCGGATGCTGTGGATGCGGGCGGTCAGGTCAATGTGGTGTTTACCAACTTATCAAAGGCCTTTGACAAGACGAGCTATAGTTTGATTCTGGCAAAGTTTGCGAAATTTGGTTTTACTGATCAATTTGTACGATTTTTTAAATCATATTTATTTAATAGGTCTCAGTATATTCAATATAACGGCCTCTCGGAGGCACCTCAGGGCCCAAATTTGGGACCTCTTTTGTTTTCAATATTTATTAACGATATCGCTGAATCAATTGATGTTGAATTCTTACTGTTTGCTGATGATTTAAAAATGTACGTCCAAGTTCAGTCGAAGGATGATTGTGACAGATTGGAAAATAGTGTTAGTGCAGTCCAGAGGTGGTGAGTGAGTAATCAATACTTAAAAGAGTTGATGCAGCTAAGGATTTGAGTATTGTATTGGATTCTAAACTTAGCTTTAACCTTGATTACAACAGAATAGTGTCTAATCTAGAAGCTAATCAAATGTTAGGTTTAATTATTAGAAACTGTAGATCATTTAAGAATATTGAAAGCTTAAAATTATTGTTTATAGCACTAGTAAGAAGTAAACTTGAATACTGTTCACTTGTTTGGGCTCCAATTTATAATAAATATGTTTTGGCTATGGAGAACGTTCAGCGAAAGTTTATGAAGTATTTGTTGTTGAGAACTGAGGGAGTGTACCCACCAGTCGGGATAGACAATCAACTGTTTCTGGATAAATTTAGTTTGCAAAGTCTGGAAATGAAATGTAACTTACATTCAGTTTTATTTTTATACAAGCTAGTCAAAGTCAGATTGTTTTTCCTTAGCTTTTGAGCGAGCTAAATTCTAATGTACCACGATTAACGAGTAGACATGTGTAATGCGCTCCTTAGCATCACAAGACATAATCAAATCTTTTAAAATACTAACTGACCTGCCAGCTCCAGTAACCTACAAATTTCTGTAGACACGGATTGCCCTTCTGATAATTCGATACCGCCATCCTCGATAGTATATTTCTACCCAGCCTAATGTATCGATACTAGAAATGTATCGTATTAAAAATATCGATACTAAATATCTAGTATCGAAAGTAAAAGTATCGATACTCCAAAATATAATATCGCCCATCTCTACTTTAGTTAAAATAGTTAATGCTGAAAATTTAAAGTATTTGAGTTTTTAAATAATATAATAGTTCAGGAAGCTCAATCATTTAACATACCGTATCACCTATTTTAAATTAGTTCTATCAAAATATTGGGATTTTTTTTGCACACGAACTATAATTTATTAAACTCCTGGTGTAAAAGTAGCCTCATCAGTCCATAAAAATATTGAGGAAAATCTATATTTTCCAACACCTACTTTATATTAAATTTTAGAATTTTTAGAACAACTATTACTATTTTTTTTTAATTCATGGTATTTTTAATAACTTAGAAAGTATTGTGCTAGTTTTTAGAAGTGTATACATTTATTTTGAAATTCTGAAAAAATTAAATAGTTTCACAATGCTTGAAATGTTCAGGACTGAGGAAAATTAATGCTTTTTTTAATTGAAAATATAAATTAAATAGCGCTTGTAGCTGTGAGGGTTAACACGGCTAAGCTCATGTTCTGCAAAATCCAAATATACATTTAATTCTACATTGTTTTTCGACTAGTAGCAAAGATTATAATAGGTACCGCTCTAGCTATAATAATCTTTGCTGTTAGTTACTTTTTTTTATTGAGCAATCTCTTTTATAACATTTTTTATTTTGCTTGTTAAAAAAATTAAAAAAAAAACATTAAAAAATTCACAGTTTTTCTTTGTTTGTAAAATGTATTAGCTAAAATTAACAAATTTCAATTTCCCTCCTTTTTTAGTTAAAAGCTTATAGAGGGTACAAAAATAAGAGACACGTATTTTTTTATCTGCGAAAATCGCCCTTAAAGTTCACGCCTAAAAAGAGTATTTTTGAAATATTTTCAGTTCTAATTGAGATATCTTTAAAAAACAAAATAGAAATTACTTGTTATTTGAAATGATGTTGAACTAAAATATTTTCATCCTCAAGAATATCATCCCTTATTTTTCAAAAGGGTTAACCATCTCTTCCCGCACGTAATTTAATTCTAAAAATTACCAAATTTAATAAAATTGTTTGAAAATATTTTTTTAATGAATACCATAATTAACTCAAGTAGACATTTTTCGGGGTTTCCCAAAATAAACTAGTAAAGGAGGGTGAGTCCACCCAAATACTTTTTTTTAATATCTCAAGTTCTAATTAAGATATATCTACAAAACAAAATGAAAATTATTTTTTATTCGACATGATATTAAACTGTGGTATTTTCACCCCCAAGGATACCATCCCTTACTTTTTATTAGGGTAAACCGGGGTCTCTAAAAATAGACTAGTAAAAGAGGGTGAGCCACCCCCAAATACTTTTTTTTATATCTCAAGTTCTAATTGAGATAACTTTACGAAACAAATTGGAAATTATTTGTTATTTGAAATGAAGTTAAACTAGAGTATTTTCACCCTCAATTATATGATTCGAAAGATGTCATTTCATATATGTATAATTATTCCTAAATTTGCTATATTTAAGTTGATAAGAACGTTACAGAGCTTACTGAATTTTTTTCTTTTAATTAATAAGAAAATATAAACTCATTTCATTTGTTAAACATTCTAATTCTGTAACGTTCATTTAAGTTAAAATTAGATAATTTTAAGAATAATGCCGGTTTACTTTTATAAAAATATTCCATAACCTTCTGTATTTTTAGTAAACAATGACAATTTAATTAATAACATATTGCATACCAAATCTATTTTAAAGTTATTTTTAAACCAGTAATTGCTCTTTTGTCAAGTTATTATGTTATACATTGTATTATACGGGGGTGTCTCTAAGATCTGTACAAAATGCTAGAGTACATTCCTGAGGCTAAAATATGAGGATCCAGCCCAATTTACCTTAGCCCAAAGGTTAATAAACCAAAAGTGGATAATAACTTGCAGTTGGGTGTATAAAATATTATATAAGAGAAACTTGGCTCTCAACCAACTGAAAAAACCGTATTAATATAAGGACAAACGTACTCTGTTCTAACACAGTTAGAGACAAAGCACTATCTCAGATTACAAGAATACCAGGAAAAGGTGGAAGCCTTTCCTATGGTAGCGCACCGCCATCTGTAGACCGGTTTCGAACTTGTTAGTTCTCGTCAGTACAGAATAGGCCAGCGCACTTCAGCATCGGAAAAGTAAATCCTTTAAGCAACTTATATTAGACAAAATATGAAATTTAATACAAGCGGCGCTATCTCCCAGCATTCCACGCAATCTGAATATAAAATCTCGTAGAGATCTGTATATATAAACCAAAAGTGAATAATATACTTGCAGTTGGGTGTGTGGAATGCTGGGAGATGGCCCCGCTTGTATTAGATTTCATATTTTGTCTTATGTAAGTTGCTTAAAGGATTTACTTTTCCGATGCTGAAGTGCGCTGGCCTATTCTGTACTGACGAGAACTAACAAGTTCGAAACCGGTCTACAGATGGCGGTGCACTACCATAGGGAAGGCTTCCACCCTTTCCTGGTATTCTTGCAATCTGAGATAGTGCTTTGTCTCTAACTGTGTTAGAACAGAGTACGTTTGTCCTTATATTAATAAAGTTTTTTTCAGTTGGTTGAGAGCTAAGTTTCTCTTATATAATTGCAAAGGTTAGTAGTTCCTGAAACACGGGGTATCTAAGTGGGCTTATGTATTTTTATTAAATAATTGTTATTCACTGTTGCTGACCATTTTAGAAAATGTATTATTTAGATGCATAAACAAAATAAATTTGACTGTTTATCCTTTCACTGGTCCTTCTATAAAAATATGATCAACAGGATCACATGTAAAATAATAAGAATTGGAACCACTACAGGTACAGTTTTTCATTGCATATTTAATTTCTTCACACACGACTAAAACCAAAGGTTATATTTTTTAAAGAAACGTAAGCAGAATGATCGTAAACGGCAGTTACGAGTTTAAATTCCTCCTTTTATTTTGGTTAGGTTAAGTTTTCCCACCCAGCAACAGAGGTTTATAAAAATTCATATCAATAAAAGTTATCCGCCGATGTTTTTCCTCGAGAGTTTGAAATGCTTATGTGTTGTAGGTATGAGTGTGTGGTTTCCGAAATTCGCTAACTGGGATTAATTTCAGTATTATTTGATCACTGTGACCAACGCCAGGGTTGTATAGAACCAGAGTCTTAATCAGATCTCTTTACAGAAGCCGGATACCTTGGATCGCAGAAAACAGTCTAGCTAGAATTTCTGCAAAATAGGACAGTAGAAAAGCCTAGGCTTATTATTTGAATTACGAGTTTCACATATAATTGTTTGTTTAGAACTAATTCAATAGTTTACTACGTGTCGGCCATTTTATCACGTACCGTCTGATCAAAAAGTACCCGGAATTTCCCATTCAAACAAACCGCGCTTGAGATATTGTCAAAATCTTTTTTTTCTGGGTTGGTACACCTGTCATCTGGTGCTCAAATATCTGGGTACCTATTCTCGTTCTTAAAAGACTGATCACTTGATGGAAAGTGGGCGTGGTTCTCACGAAAAAGTATGAAACCGTATTCAGGATAACTTTTCTCGTTCTCGAGAGAACGATCATCTTGATGGAAAGTGGGCGTGGTTCTCACGAAAAGGTACGAAAACGTATTCAGAATACGGTTTCTTCCACCACTTTCCATCAAGATGATCGTTCTCTCGAGAACGAGAATAGCTACCCTGCTGTTTGAGCGCGATCTGCTATCGAGAATTTGTGCGTTATGCTTTGTAAACAAGCAGCGTTTGTTGTGTTCTGCGAATTTCGCAATGTTAAATTTTATTGAGCATAGAGTTTGTCTAAAATTTTATGTTTCTACTAAAATTTTATGTATGGAAACGTTGAAAATGTTAACGGTAGTCTATGGGGATTCGACAATGTCGAAAACACAAGCGTACGAGTGGTACAACGAGTTTAAAGCGGGCCATGCTCTGGTTAATGATTTTCCTCGTTCATGTCTTTCATCCACCAATGTGACTGACGCAAACATTGAAAAAGTTTAAAAAATTGCCCTCTCAGATCGTCGTGTGGGCATCAAGAAGATAACAGCCGAACTTGGCGTCTCATTCGGATCGGTGCAGAGAATTATGCACGATGTTTTGGGCATGAGACGAATTGGAACATTAATAAGATTATACTGCAATAAAAATTTTGAAACAATAAAATACTACTTCTCAAGATTTTGAGACAAAATATGTTTTTCTTTTAGAAAAAGTTGTGCATATACCCTCTATCACATACCATTATTTTTTACACATCAGCAAGGATTGATAAAATTCAAAAATTTGTGGTTTTCTTTGAATGTTCAAATATCGGAATTTAAATATCGTTATTTTCACTCTAAGAAAGTTAATTTTATTTTATTTTATGTGACGAATTTGAAGTTTGATGGTTTATTTCTTAATTTGTTTGGTTTTTCAAATGTCGTTCCATGTCACTAAGGATTCCATCTTTTTAATTTCTTTTGGAATTCAACCAATCACAATAATTGAAATTTTTCCTGCCGAATGGCGAAAGAACTCTGAGTAGAAAAACTATGATGTATTGAATCAATCAGAATTGTTTCGCAAATTCGTCGTTTCGCATAAATTTTTGCGTTCATACACAATTTATGCGAGTGTGGACCTGTTTGCTGCATATAAGCACACGCAAAACTTTTCGATACATTCAACACATCAAAGGGATTTGCTTCGCAACATCGTTTTAGTGTGGACGTATTTTTTACAAATTGAGATTATTTTAAATTCCACTGATTTTAAGTCAACTAATCTGCGACCATGTCAAATGTGTTAGTAATAATGAAAAGAAAATGTACCAGTTTTATTATTATGCACAATTATATCAAGAATAAGAAGAAGAAAAAAAAAACAGGCGGTACTAGATTCTATATCAACACAAAAAAAAATAATTTAATGGTGTTAAATTGCACCTTGCTTTTTATTTTTATTAAAATGCCACTTATTATTTGGATCGCATAAAATACTTTGTTTTTAATTTTCTTCTTTTAACAAAAGAACGTCGTCCTTTTTTAAATTAATTTCTTATTGACTAGATCCAACTTAAAATCAAAATAAACAAAAATACGAATTGATCACGGACATACCGAGCACAACATAAATATGTATGTCGGCAAGATGCAAAATTTGCACCGCAAATATTTGTGGCGAATCCTAAATTCAACATACAACATATTTTTTTACTAATGCGGACACGGCTTAAAGAGTTCAACCCCAAGTAAAATAACAAAATGGAATTATGACGGAATAAAACAATTCCACGTGGTTGTGAACCTAGATTCATATCAAAATTGGTGCATTCTACTTAGTTTAATTTAAACAATATAAAACTGAAGTTTCCAGTTATTATATTTAACCAAATCCAATCAATCAAAATTTAAAATTTGAAACTTTTTCCTCGTGGAAGAACGCTGTAATAGTTTCCTAAAGTATAGATGCACCCTCACAGTAGTGGTATTCGTTTCAACCAGTAGCTTGGTATACTCCGCAGTACAAATATTTTTACACCACTAACTTGTTTAGTTATTTTACATTTTACACGCAGTAATGACGATAAAGAAGACCGTATCTTGAGAATATTTAACAATTAATTTTTAAAAAATGATCTTAAACCAAAAATTTTTAATATATGAATTGACCTTTCTTTATTAAAATAGGATGCAATCATGAGATTATCTTAATATGGTAATATTTTTATTAGTAAAACAAACTGGAACAAAATCTTTCATTTTCTAGATAGATTTACTACTGTAGTAAATATGCAGTTAGTGTTACATTTACTACATTCCCACGCCTCTGCCTATAGGGCTATTCTTTTGAGTCATTATCACTTTCACTTCTATCACTTGAAGTAATCATGATCACTTCAGCCCAATGACAAGTAAATGCATATTCAAAAGAACATGAAGTTATCAGTTTCACTTTGATCAATTGATAATTACTCAAAAGAATATAGCCTATGATAACAAACCAAAAAAAAAACAAATGAAAATAAGGAAGACATGTGAACTAATAGTTCTATTTTCCCTTAATAAAAAGAAAAAACATTACATTGGCTAACAGCGAGAGTCCACACAAAATGTTACCTCTAATACTACTAGGTATATTCTTTTGAGTAATTATCACTTCCACTTCTGTCACTTGAAGTAATCATGATCACTTCGACCCAATGACAAGTAAATGCATATTCAAAAGAACATGAAGTTATCAGTTTCACTTTGATCAGTGAAAATTTACTCAAAAGATTACAACCATTATTATTTCCAAAGAAAGCGACTCTACATTCCCTTGCATGTAAGCGTCATCTGTCATTTTTTTGCCCTTTTGCATTTGTTGACAGCCCGATCAGAAACCGAAATAGGTAATGCTCAACGATGTGGTATTTATTAGTCGTTTGGCTGATTGTTTTGGTTTATTTTTATAGGAAAAATGATGTGATTTAGTGTTTATTAGTAGAAACAGAAAGTGGCTTAACGGACTTTAAACAACAAACAATTCAGGTCATCATCTCATCATTCCAAAATGAGTTCCGAAAACGAAAAAGGGAATGAAAAACTTACAGAATTGCTAAGGTTTATTGACCTCATGGTTAGGCAAGCTTGTCGTAGAGCCCATTATGAACATCAAATACGTTCCAGACCTATTAAGGAGGACAAGCATAGCATTTACTCAGTTGACCATCTAAAAAAAGTTTATGACAAACCACGGGAATACGTTTATCAGCTAGTAAAGGTAAAGATCACAAACTAACCAAAAAAATCAATACCTACATCTATTTATCTATGATTATTAATGTAAAATAAATGTTTATTAGTAACATACAGGCTTTTCCCCAGACACATCTTCGCCTAAGTGGAGAATTCATGACCTAAAATATTACATAAATTTGTTATAAACATGGGTCTATTAACACTTCATTACTTAGATTCAACATGTTTAAAGGGTATATTTTTACTTGATTTACCTAGATTGCCACTAACTGTTTACTCTATTTTAATTATTTTCTAACTTTGTTTAATTTAAGCCAACATCTTTTAGTATTTTGTTGTGTTTAGGAATTAGGTTAGGAAATAAAACCATTGAAACAATGTAATTAATGTATTACCAATGCTCATTTGGAATTATTTTGAGAAATTTAAAAACTCCCACCCAATATAATCTCACTAATAAAGCATGGTTAAAGTTACCACCACAGCCATGTAGCCATGTGTTCTTTGTTGAACATGAACATGAAAAAGATATAGCCTCACAAAAATCTGTTGTAAAGAAGAAAAATAAATAAAAAGAGGACTCTTAATCTGAATTAACTTAACTTTTGGCAAGAATGGAATACTTCAAAAACTAAAGTTTTTTTACTAAGAAACTATCAGTTTTTTAAAATCTCACATCAAAACACACTTAAACCTGTGAATCTGAATGCATTTTAATTAAAAATATTTGTTGTTTAGGTGGTTAAACTAAAGAAATGATGTTACAACAGGGTTAGCATCATAAAATAATAGACCACATTTTAAGATATAATTGGCATGTTGTTACCTCTTCTGCACTGAGAAATGTAGTCTGATATCTCACACATTCTTGATAGATTGGTTTATTGATTGAATGATATAGCAGGCTAGGGTTGAAAAGCCCTTAGAGTGCAACCTAATGACTTTAATATATGTTATTCTTCAACCAGTTCTCAGAATTCCCTGAATAAAGCTGTCCTTATATTACGTTTTAACTCTTTTGGAAACCTTTAAATATCTATTAGCTCGAAGGTAGTTGACCAAAGGATTTTTAGCTGATTGTGAGTTTGGATACGCTCACACCAGATATGACTATAGATAGTCGTTTTTCATCTGCCCGCATTTCTTACATATTGTGAAGTTGGAAACTTCACATGCATATGTTTATTGAGATGAGTGTATTCAACCATTACTCTTTACCTCTTATGGTTTGAAAAAAGGAATTATTTTTGTTTTCTATCAATGATCCTGTCATTAACCTCGTTTCTAAAGCAGACTTCTTATCTAATCAGACCAATCCAATGCACTTTTATCCACCTTAAATTGACATAAACAATTCTGACTGAAGATTCTATCAAATGCAAGATTTCAACTAGTAGTAAGAAATGTTGCAGCTGATAGGAACCTGTCACAACCATTTATCATGTGGATTTCAGGTGGATATAAGTGCATCAAATCAGAAAGCTGCATTAGAAACAAGGTTGTTGGACTGAAATAATATATATTCTTTTATTACAGTACAGCCTACATACTCATGTTTAAATAAAATTCTGATTCTAGTGGTTTTTTATATGTTGGAATAAATAAAATGAATAAGAAAAAATATAAAGTTTGTTTTTCCACCTAGAAAATTTGACAGTTATATTTTTGTCGATAAACCAGTTACTTCCAATACTAAGGGAGAAGAGGCTATCAATTGATAAGTTTCTAAAAACTCTTTGTTAGTTACAAGATAGGTGTAGGCAAAAAAAATTCTCATTTATACAGTTTCAAGTCAAAATATTCAATGAAAACTCCTCAATTTGCAGTAGCTATTCCATCGATTCTCTGCAGTATAAATTTGAGAACATTGTCTTTTAGACCATCGTATTGATTAAATGGTATACGAGTAGCAATCTGGGGTTAAGAAGCCCTTTAGTACTTCTGGTGCCCTCATTTTTACCACTTTCCTATTCTTGAATTTATCCAGTAACTATTGACTAAGATGCCAGACTAAAAGAGTTTCCCTGTATCTAACTGCTGGTTATTTTTATTTTTTTATCTGTTCCAGGCATATATACTGTAGTTATGAAACATTGTATTTTGTATAACAATTATAATTTTTTGTTATAGAATCCTCAGAAAACCTTAAAGGGTCAAAGGGTAGAGAGTGCTGGTCCATTGCAAAGAAAGGATAGCAAATTTACAAAAATTGAGCAAAAAATTTTATATGATTTTGTACAGAAAATTCAAGATCAGGCACCCCCAAGACATTTTATTTGGATGGATTTACAGCATTATTTTTTATACGCTTATAGAAATTTTGCCTGTCCAAATCCCAACCCTATACCAGAAACTTTATCTGCATTTTTTATTTGCGAGATGAAAGAACTTGTTGACTGGTAAAATTTTAATTATTATTTTTTTGTATCATAAGACTCTGTTATATTATAGGTGACAGTAAAATTTTCCTTTAATATGTTTAAACATCGGTTAAATCTGTCATTAATAATGGCACATAAAAAGACCTGGGATCATGTTGCCAATATTTTTGAAACCGAGATTTCAGTCTAGCGAGATTCGCGAAAAAGGTTTAGATTTTAAATGGAATGTAGTTGCTACTTCATTGTTATAGTTTGTAGATTATATGTCAACAAATAAACTTTTATAGAGGAAAATTTAAGATAAAAACCTAAAAATAAAACCATGGAACCAGTAAGAGGAATAGTTTCCTGAAAATATACAAAATCTTATGTTTTTGGTCAATTTGTTAATACAAGAAAACAACTTCTTTTTGTTCTACTTTAAGATTCAAAACTTCGCTAATTTAGTTATGCATTTATCAGTTTTAACCTTTATTATTAACTTTGACGAGCTTTCGAATTCGGCTCTATTAGTGAATTAGGGGGAACATATTTTTAAACTGTTTACGAATGAATAGAGGCTTATGTAATGCATTAGATAATTCATTTTCTTTGAGGCATTTGCTTCTGAAATATTATTTTTTGTCGGGATGAATCATTCAAACATTACATCTTAAAACCAGATAATTTACAAAGCCTCCCTTGTTTTCTGATAGCGTTATGTATTCAGGGCACCTTTATATATATATATATATATATATATATATATATATATATATATATATATATATATATATAAATAATCTTTTATAATTGATTGTCCATGTTTTGTAGTTTAAGAAAGGATGATGAGAGTCAAATTTGGCTTAGAATTTTTACTTTGATAAGGGAGTATTGCATTTTTGCCCAATGGCATTATAGCCAAAATGATGAGGAACATGCACTGATGAGTAAGTACTTTTTAAAATAATTTGATAAATATTATGTAAAAGGTTGACTTGATGTTAATTAACTTTAGGGATAATTTGTGCTTACTTTATTTTGTATCTCATTTATAGTTCAAACCACACTGAGTATACACAGAAAATAATATGGTTTAATGAATCAATAATATTGAGTGAACCTTTTACATGGTTATGATGTACCCACATTTTCTGTTTAAATTTTTAGAATTTTTTTGTTACTATGAAGCAATGTTGACTGCTGCCAAAAGTTTAGTACCAGTATTTACAGATTTTGAAAAGGATGTTATTTATAAGAATTACCGAGTGTGTTGGATTGACTTCAACACATTTATTTTTATAAGATATTTCTATGAAAGTGATAGAGTTAGAACTAGGATTAATGAGTGTGTAAGGGTAAGTTGAAATTAAATACAGGGTAGACCAAAACTTTAGTAACTTTTTGAATATTTAATATTTTGTACCAATTTTTGGGATGGAAATAATCCCATTTACAAAATTTAAGAATATATATAATAATGGAAAAGTTACTTAGTTTTTAAATTGGAAGGTAACTTTTTGAATGCTTTATGTATATTGTGACTTTTTACAAAAGGAGTTATTTTTTTAGACTAAGCATAGTCCTGGCGACTCAGCGCGAATGTTTAGTTTATTAAATAATTTAAAAAAGTTATGGGCCAAGGAACAGACCAGAATATCCTTAGTGAGGTATGTATTTTATTTACAAGAAGCCCCACATTAACCCAATAAAATCAATTTTGATAAATTTGTGAATGCAAAAGAGTGTTGGTATATTTGTTGTTTTGAAGCTGGCAAATTTGAATGTAGTTTTGCACGTCACTGAAAAATATGCCAAGAATTTTAATTTATTATTAAAAAAACTACATAAGTCGTGTGCTCTTGCATTACCATTTATTGTTTCATGATATTTGTTGAAAAAATAAATAAGTCGGCAAGTTGAAGAATCCCATCCTATATTTTCAATATAATCGAAATAGAAAAAAAAAAGTATTGAAAATTTCATCAATAGTCAAAAATCATTTAAAATAGTGTTTCTAGTAAAAAATGAAGAGAAACTAATCAGTGCTATAACCATAAAGTCAAAAAAAAAATAGAAGAAAGTACAAATTATAGAGTATTTACATCTTACAGATATTATGTCACTATCTAAGAATTTTGATCATAATTTGTTTTTCTTTTCTATTGACAGACTACTTTCACATTTTGAAACTTTTCTTAGTAGGTATTCATAATGCCACACCGCACTTGGTCTGGCAGAATCGCGTAAATCAGTGCATGCACAATCGCCTAATCATAACAAGCACAGTAACCTGAATAATAGCATGCACAGTCGCCTGAATCATAGCATGGTAACCTCCCTCTCGAATTGAACAAATGTAAGCATTGTCGTGAATCTGCGAGGCTATGTCGACGCACCACCCTTTCCTTTGCACATAATTCGGTCCCATAACAGCACAGCTTATTCAAGCTTAATTTCTGGCCATAATGATGCGCCGCACAAAGCACCACCTCAACTTTGCATCTGCTTCGCCCATAAATGGCTATATTTACACGCCACTTAGTCTTGGTCTATGTGCTCTTCCAATTCATTAGACGAAGATATAATTATAGATAGTAACAGAAAAATAGTTCTTACACCCACTTAATATAAAAAAATTACTATCGCGAATTTCACCAGCTCTACAAAGATCTGAGAATATATTTTCAAAGATTTGTAGAATACATGAGAATGGATATAAGCACCTTTGATTATATCCTGAAGAAAATTGAAGGCAGAATAAATAACAAATGGATAAATTTACTAACAACAAAATCGGAAAGTGATGTGGGAGGGTCGAAATAATACTAGGCTAGAATATTCTATTCTAGGATATGGTACCAGCTTATGTGCTAAGCGAGGGGCAGTAGGCTGATGTGGCCTCGCACATTTGCGGCAATGCCTGTGTTTCTTCATTTCAAAAGCGAGGATGCCATGCTGTGATTCGGCCAATGGTATCAGGCTAAATGCGGTGAACCATTATGGACACCTATTTAATATTGATTACTATCTTTGATATATGCGTTTGAAACGCAAGTGTATCAAACCCAGAGTAGCTCTAGACAGATCTGAATAAAGTAGTCAAAGTGTTATTTTGCAGGATAAACAACCGTTATAATACTTTTTTTTAAACGTGGTATAGCATTACCTAAATTTTTTCTCACATCTTTGTAAAGGTAATAAAGATTCGCCAGTTTCAAACTATTTTTACTATTACTATCTAAAATTATATCTTCATCTATCAAATCGGAAAGAACGACATGATGGAACCGATTAAAGAGGCAGACTGAACGAGGCTGTGCAGTGCGCTAATAATGCCGAATGTTCGACGCAGAGGCAAAGCTAGGTGTGGTGCTGTCTACCTTGGGCCGCTGTGGCCTTTAAAGATATCTTGCAGTGACATCTCTTCATTAGACGTTGGATGTATCGCTCTTATATACATTACTTTGTTTACAGTTGCTCGAAACAGTTCAGTGGATGTTTTCTCTATTCACTCTCGCAAGTACTTCTTATTTTCCCTTGCAATATTAGTTGTAAAACTGGGTATTTTTTATTCCGCATTACATGACCAAAATATTTAAGTTTATGTTCTTTGATGGTTGTTAACACTATTCTCTCCCTTCCTATTCTTTGGAGGATGGTCTTATTGGTCACATGATGTACCCAGGGAATTCTACGGGAGCACAACATTTAATTGGCCTCTATTTTCTTACAGAATGTTTCAGTCACGGTCCAGGGTTCCACATCATAAAACAGAACCGAGAAAATATAGCATTTGAGCATTTGTAGTTGTATTTCTAAGTTTAATCATAAACTGCATATGCTTTTCAGTTTTTGAAATGCTCCTCTAGCTTTTTCTATGCGCTTGTATTTCTCAAGAATGGTCTCGTTCTTCATTCAGCTTGCAGCCCAAGTACGTGAAGTTCTGAACTTTATCTAGTTTGTCAAAAATTTTAAACTTCCCAGTGATTTATTGTTTTTACTGATGATCATAATCTTTGTTTTATTGGCTTTAAGACGCATGCCAGAAGTTTCAATCGTGTTTACAATGCGATCTATTGACGTTCAATCTTTCAGAGTTGTCTTCCGTCAAAACTATATCCTCCACTTATCAAAAGTTATTGATTTTTCTTTTCTGTTACGAAGAATACCATGCCCCGCCTCGTGTAAAACTTCCTTGAAGAGATATTCTGAATGTATGTTAAAAAGGAGCGATGACAATATTACATCTAAAAATGTAAAATCATGAAAAATGAATTAAAATTGTATCCTCTAATTCGCTGGTCTTACTTTAAAACGGAACTGAGTGGGCAATAAAGGGTTTAAACTGACCATTGTTACAATAATTAAACCAAATTTTGAACATTAAGAGCGCAAGAATAAAACAATCGTTTTCGTTTCTTATCAAACCAATAAAAATAAAAAGTTTTGGTTATTTTCAAGCGACAACCATTCCTCTTAGCGATTCCAAGGTTGTCCTTCTTGGATTTTCGGTCAGTTTGTTGTCGATTGTGAATCAAATATCTTAAATTAAATTGTTGACGTTTGTTTATTATAGGTTACCTACCATCTTCTGGACCACAAAGAAATCTTTAGTTTACAATTTTTGTCTATTGTTAAACCAAAGTATGGTGTTTACAGTGTTTTAGATACAGGCTGGTAAGAAATATTGAGAATTCTATTTGTTTTGTGTGTTTATTGTTACAGTTATAAAGTTAAATTGTTATAAATCTTTACATTTTATTATATTATTAAATTGGTGTAAACTACTCTGAAATTAAAGGTATTTTTACTTTTTTTTTAATATGAATATATTTTTTTATTTCTTTAAAATTTGAAATAATTCATATTTAAAAAATCCTAATATTATCCTTAATTTTAGAACCACAGACAATTTAAGTGCCAGTTTAATAATATAATAAAATGCAAATATTTGTTAACAATATAACTTTATAACTGTACCAATAAACACAAGACAAATGGAATTTCCAACATCCCTTACCCTGCCTATATCTACCTAAACCTAAAACGCTGTACAACACCATACTTTAGTTTATGAATAGAAACAGAAAGAGTAACAGCATCAAATTTAAAGGTAATGAATATTATGCGGAAGATTATGCATTGGTTTAATTAAAGCGGGTTTTCTTCTAAACTATTGGTGTAGTTATTTTTTAGAAGAATATCTTTTTTATGTAAATAGTTTTGCCGAATCACAATTTTTAGATAGAATTTTAAAAAGTGTCATGTAAAATAAATAGAGATAAATAAACCAGCCCTCCCCCTGTGGGAAAGCTCTTGACTAAATTTGCTGCTCACTCTTAACAAAAAAAAATAGCATTTCGATGCTTCACGCAGGTCTTCATTGTTAAACAAATGAGACAAATTTTAAATGATTTATGACAAATGCTTCCTAAAAAATATTATCACCACTAACTTATATTACTTTTGCAATGAGTCAGTACTTATAATTACCAAAATTTTTAATATTAATATAATGATCAAAACTTACTTTTTTATTGAGGTTTATGTGGTTAATCAGAATTTTATCTTGGTTTTAACGTTTACATTAAAAATGTGTATTTTTCAGTCAAGAGGGTAAATTACGTGAACACACTCCTGAGGCTGCAAAGGAGAAAAAAATATTGGCATCTCATAAAAAATTATTGTCCGCTACTTTTTGGGTGGAAAGAAGTAAGGAAGTGTAAGTCAATCGACTTAAAATTTTGATTAGTTATTAAGATGTAAAGTTTTCTGTTTTAACGAATTTTAATTTATTTATTAACTTAAGTATAATAAAATCCAGTAGTAAGTAGTGTTTGGTTAAACTGGCAATAAAAAGTAGAAAAAAAAATTCCCCATTGCGTGTAAACAAGATTTAAAATTATGTTAAAACAAATTGCTGTTTCTGAATTTTTTCCCAAATGCGCGAAAAGAGTTATACATTTGGAAGGTACAAGTTTAAAACGCATTTTCGAGATAATTGTTTAAGTTGAAAGTTGTAGTGTTCTAAGGGGGAGAGGAAGCATCTAATAGTGACCTTCCTTCAAGCTAGAACAATTTTCTCGAAAATGCGTTTTAGTAGAGATATTTGCGTGGATTGATTAAAATGACTCACCCTGTAATTATATATGTTCAAAATTATTGAATATTGATAAATAAGATATGTACATTATTTTTAGTTTAAAATTTATAGTTGATATATGTTGTTGATAAATTTTGCACGAAAACTGATAAAAATTGTTTGGAATAATATGTTTTTTTATAAATTTGATCACAGTTTACCTATTGTAGTTGCGCGACTAATTGAATTTTGAATTTGTTTAAGTTATATTCATTTTGACAAGATATTATATATTATAATTTTGTATTAATCCGGAAATATATCCGTTCGTTTTTTTATTTCTTGTGGAAATTGGCAAGCGTTTCTTCAAAATCTCATTTGGTATCTTGGGTGCTTGTTGTTGAATATCAATAATTCAAAAAACATATTTGAATAGGATATCCATGTTTCCGAAAATTTTTCTTGTGAAATGAGTGGAAAACATTTTATACGCCAGTATTCATTCTTTACCTGCACACTATTTTATTTCGGCATTAGACTTCTAATATTTCATCAGTAATCAATTTGTTATCCAATTTCGAATTCCCCTTGCTTGAAATGCATAGACGTCAGAGAATGAACTAATAAGATTTTAAGAAAGTCCAATCGCTGCACATGTTAAATAAAAAATATTAGAATATAATGAAAATCAATTTTTTTATAATAGGTTAAGTTGTAATTTATACTATCATCAAGTACATCGCTTGAAAAACTACATCATAGGCAAGGCTACGTTACGTACCTTCTACAAAAATATCTTTTTGCCAAAATTTATATTTATACTTCCTAAAATGTGCATTACTAAATAACAGAATTGTTTTAATAATTATGCTTATATTTTGCCAGTTATTAATTTTTAAAATTCATTTTATTATTAATGATATAACAGCATTGTAATAACTCTTACAGAAGTAAATTATCTGGTAGTGAAAGCATGTGGCCACGTATTATATGTATTTTCTTTTAGGAAAAAATTTATTGATATCAGCAGGATGGACCACAATTTATTTGACTTACTTAAGGATAGACAGTTTTTCCCTGAAGGTCCAGGACTTAACAAGAATGGACAATGTATTTGTGAAGAATGCTTAGTATCTAAATATAAGGGTTTTTTAGATACTCATGATGATTTTTCTGTCATTGCAACTCATGACAGGACAAGTTATTGCCGAAGGTGTAAATGTACTTTAAGATTAGACATGTTTCATCGACATATAAACAGTGAGTAATTTTATTTCTAAAATATTCTCTTTACCAATAAAACTTTTCCATAATAAATCTAGGTAGTTTCTTTTTCTTGAAAACAATTTAATCATTTTTTTTTTCACATTTTAGGCCATGTTGAAGATTTGGATCCTCAGAAAAAAGAAGCGACTAAACCTTCAAATTTAGCTCGAATAATATCTGAAAAAATGGATTTCGTGAAGTTAGGAAACAATACAGTTAATTTAAGTGATATGCTCAATGAAAAATTAAAACTTAGTGAAAATGGCATGGGAAATAGCGACCAATTACACAGCATGAATTTAGGTAAATTAAAAAAACCTGACATTAATGCGACCAAATCTGCTTTTGAAAAATATTTTCAAACAAAGAAAGATAAAAAAGATGGAGAAAAGAATAAAAATGGAAGAACCCTAAGTCTTAGGGAGGAACTACTAACAAATGGTTTTTTAAACGGATTAAGGTAAGAAATTAACGATTTTAAAACATCTTTTTATTATAGTATTTGCGATGGTAACATCAGAAGAATTTAATTTAAATGAGGAAGTTTTAATTGGATGTATACGAGATTTTTTCACGATGTCGGCGGGCTTCGTTTTAAATTAAAGGAAACAATTTTGGTCGATTTATTTACGTTTTACCTGAACAGTCTAAAGTAAATAGATTTAGAATGGCAATAAAAAAGTAATTAACTGACTTCTATAAAAAAAAAAGAGGTTCCAAATTTGATCGCTATACGTTTTTTTTTTATGCATGTACGCTTATTATTCCTGAACGGCTGCACCGATTTGAATGATTTTTTGCGTTATATTGGTCCCATGGTGATAATATGGCAAACAAAAAAATTTATATCCGATTTTTTCCAAAATTGGTATGGGGGAGTTTTGGGGTTGCACATAACGAATTTGTCCAGAATTAATATTGAGGGGTTTTTGATGGTGTAAATTACGAATTTAAAATAATTTTTGAAAAGTGGATATGGCGTCCTAAATATTTAAATAACGAATTTATTATTATTATTTTTTTTTAATTCATATGCCATATGTAACATGGCGGTCTAAAAATTTTACATCTCCCGATTTTGTCCAAAATTGGTATTGAAGAGTTCTCGAGACTGTTGATTAAGGTTAGATTAAGAGTTTGAGTTAAATAAGGCGGATTTTTTTAAAGTTGTTAATAGAGATTATTGTGTTCGGAGGTTAAGAATCTGAAGTTATATTCTTAAAATTAAATGTGACAATTGATATTGGTGTATTATGGATCTTAAATTAATCTCTTCAAATTCAATATGCTGGGTAAAATATGTCAGACTAAAATATTTACATATCTCAAGTTATTTCCATATCAGTGTTGGTGGTATTTTGAGGACCTAGATTACAAATCTACAATTAATTCAAGATAGCGAATTTACTATGGCAGACTAAATATTTGTTTGGTGCAGTTCTATTCAAAACGGGTATTTGGAGAATTCTTAGAATCAAATAATTTTTTTTTGTTCGATTTTATGTGGTCTACTGAAATAAACATACCATGGATGATGGGGAGGTGCTAAGCTCCCCCTAGAGCTTCGAATTCTGAAAATTTACTAGCCTGTTTGCTGCATCGGGAACGTGGATCTCGCTGAATCCCGGTTATGTGATTTTGGTAGCTTGGGCTTCCTTGCTGTTTCGTTAATAGTCTTAATTAAATATATTTTTCGATATTCATTTATCTCGATGACAGTAATAATTAAACTGCATAAAGCAGGTTTTAATGTAAATACTCACCGATTTAGTTGATTGGTTTGTCCCATTGGCATCACTTACCAATTCTGACTCTGTGTGCACCCGGTATTAATCTTTAAAGTAAAGTAATATAGAGGACAGGAGGAGATAACACAAAGCTAATTTCAGTAGTTTCTAGAAAGAAATTTACTTTAATAGTTTTTTATATTATATGGATAAAAGTTATTTAAAAATAAAATTGCACATCGACGCATTAATACTAAAACTTAAGTAATTCATATACAGATATAAAAACATATATCCAAAAAGTCTCAAACCTCTGCTAATAATTAAGGATAAGTATAGAATTACAATTTGAAAAATCTAGGTTATATCATATCAATATTCGAAACTCCAAGATAGAATAATATAAAGTGCATTTATATTTTATTACTTTTTTTATTTCTAATGTCTAAATCTGGATGTGTTTGAATCGAATCTGTAGTAATAATTTTTGATTTGAAAATTTAAAAAATATCTTGTATATCGCCATAACATAAGTAAGGCGCATACATTTTAAGTATTTTTACATAATCTCTTAGAGTTCTGAAATTTATTTTAGAGATGATAATGAAAGACCACCCAGTCCAATTATAACAGCTGAAAAATTAGATGCAACCGAACTGCAATTACGGGAAATACGTAAAAATGGTCATAAGTAAGTTATTATTTTTTGGTAATCATTGAAATACCAACACTTATAAACAATTTTTTTAGGCCTTATCCAACTAATAGTAAAGTAATTAAGTTTTCTGGCACGGAGGGAACTACCCCATTAAGTAAGTTTAGTTTAGTTTAGTTGGTATTAGTTTCTAAACTTATATGAGACTAAATATGCCCAAGTTAAAGTTTTTCTTTCTGTTATGATAAATATTTTTAGTTAGTAATACTCATTATGACGATTTCGAACCAAAAACATGTGATTGTACTTACTGTGAAGTTTTTGGATCAGTCCAAAAAAGTGTTGAACCCAGAGATAAGTTAAAAGTTCGAATGAACCGAAGGAGGGAGAAAAGAAGAACAAACGAAGATAAACAAGGCTTTTTAGGCACTGATAATAATAGGGTTAAAGCTAATAAGGTAGAAAGTAGGGTAAGAAAAAATTAATAAATTATTAAGTAACCGATAACTAACAGGTATATTTAAGGTCCCTTTACCATCTTCACCATTAAATATACCCTCAACTCCCCCTGAGTCCCCTGAAAATTCAATAACGACCAAGGAAATGTCCGATATTCGAGGCTTAGTCAATTATATAGAGGGAAACACTGCTATAAATAAGGCTGACATGGCTGAGAAAAAAGCCGCCAAAAAGGCTAGACAGAAAGAAAGAAAGGTAATTATGGTTTAGTATAATAACTTACATGCATAAATGTTGAATTTTATAGGAACAAGAAAGAATACAAGCAGAACTAGAAGCCAAACGAAAAATGCAAGAGAAAGCGCGTCAAGAGGAACAGCGAAAAAAAGCTTTGGAAAAACTAGAGGAAGAAAGAAGAGTTGAATTGGCTAAACTAAAAAAGAAGCTGAAAAAACAAAGGCAGGCTCAAAAACGACAAGCCATCGAAATACAAAAAAATACAATTGAAGAAACTATCCCTGCAATGGTTACAATAAAACGGGTACCAGGCGGAGATAATGATACTCCCTCTGTAACAATAACTCTAAAAGGATGTACGCCTGACCAAGATAAGCTTTTGACTACGCTTGTTGAGGAACCAAAGAATGAAGAAAAAAGTAAACCCGATACAAACCCCATAAATAGCAAAATTATACCTGAAATCAAAGGTAAATATTCTTATTTCGTTGCTTTTTTTTGGTACTCAATTATTTGTTTTTAGGTGGCAAAAAGAAAAAGATAGTTGGCAAATCCCTTGAGTTGAAACAACCAGTAATTGAACCTAAGCCATTATCCAAGGATGTGAAAGTTAGTTTTGCAGTGGATAAAGAGCCAATTCCTGTAGTTTCAGATTCTTTAGAATTCATAGCTGAAAAGCCGTCTAAACGACCAAAAGGTAAAGAAATGAAAAGAGAACGTGAACCCACTGAAGAAGAAATTAAGTCATTGGGAAATCTTAGGTTACCACCAGGTATGAATATTTCTAATTTAATATTTGTTATTACTGATCTAAATATAAAAATAAAAAATTTTACTTTACTTAATTACCATAACTTCAATTATCGGAATTATCACGAAAAATATTAACATCCAGATTCACTAAAAAGGTTTATTTTTAAACCGGATTTAGTCGTCGTGGAAGTTTGGTCTTCTAATTGGCCAGTTTTGTTTTGCATATGGTATTGTCATATTCTGTTTGTTATAACGCGTCCGAAAATTTTGTTTATATACTTTGAAGGGAAATTTTACATTTCTTGTGATTGTTTATTATCTTGACATTAATCACAATCTACTTAATGTTTTTCGCTTCAAATTTACAGTCGTTATAAGCCTAAATTATAAGAAATGAGAGCGGCATCTAATCAAAAAATCTTATGGTACATCGTGGATAATATTTTTTAAAATTACCATCACTCTGCGATTTCTGGACCGTACGTGAGGTCTTCCATTGTACCGCGACATCCTCGGAATCCTGTTTTCAATTTGCTGGCCTCTTTAGTCTCATGTTGACTCGTTGAAGATCCAACTTTTCGGATAATCACAGCGCGCTTGGTTCAGTTATGTGGTTTAATAATTGCATCATTTATAATATACTAGTTTATCCCTAATTAAAGATTCTAGATACAATGTCAATAATTTTCACGCCACTGTAATGAACTTTTGGAGCCATAGACCAAATAATAGCATTTAGACATTCGTTGTTCTTATGAGCGTGACCTTGTAACCAGCGTTCAAATCAACGTTTTCCTTCTCTTTAATTTTTTAGCTGATTATGTACTGGTGCTAGCTTCCTGTCTTTCCATTAAATAACGATTTACCGGGTAATTTTGTTTCTTCGTGCTACGATAAGGACGTCCCACTGCTTGTTTCAACATTTCAACAATTGTTTGCTATTAAAAAATTTAAAAATTATATATAATTGTTGTAATATATGTAGCGGCCTGTACACTACTACGTCACAAAGCAAACTGATTCTATGAAGTTAAATGTTTAGAGAGTGAACTAGTCCCAATTTTATGCACCTGAGTTAATTCCATCATCTGAAATTCATCAGAGTAGTTCTTACAGCACTGGTTCAAAATGTCTAATATAACAGAGTATTCAACAATACCCTTTGTCAAGGCTCTGCTATCTGAGCTTCGGGTCCGATACCCTGCCGCGTTTACTTCTAATTATTATTATTTCGTGTCCAGTTTGAATTTTGAAATGGTTAAACGCTGAAAATATTCCTAAAAGTATAAACAATTTATCTAGTCAAAAAAATTTGATTTTTTGAAAATCTCGAGGTGGTTAACCCCTTAAAAAATGTATGAAGTTTATCATGAATCGAAATAAAATAGATAAAAACACAATATCATATTGTATGTATATACCCAAAATTTTTATTTTATTTACTTTGATGACTGAACTCAAATATAGATTTTTCAAGTAAGAAATTCATAATATTTAGTTTTATGAGACTTGGCTATTGTAAATTCTGCTATTGGTTTAATGGCACACTGTGTACAATTTTCACGAAAAAAAATGTAAAAAAAAAATTTTTGTATAGGTATTACAATCACCAAAGTTGAAGGTCCAGTAATAAATAAGAGTTACTTAGGCTGTGATGCCAATAAACCACCTGCAGTGATAGGCAAGTCAGGTGTTATAGTTGTCGATACTGAAAAACTAATTAGAAAAGCTGAAATTAATGGACCAAAAACAAACAAAAAAAAGAAAAAGAAAAATAAGAAACCAACAGATGGTAAAAAGAATGCTGAAATAGTTGATAAGCCCAAGATGGTTACATTAAGGAATCCCATGTTTCAACAATTTCAAACTCAAAACCTTGCTAAAGCCCCTACTACAATTGATGAATCTGCACCAGCAGCGATATTTACCAGCGAAAACGGCATGGTTACTATAAGAAGTTCTAGGTTACAACAGTCTATAGAAAATGGAATGGGTCCTCCTAATGCAATACCACTTGGTATGCCTCTCATGCCGAATATGATAAATGAAATGCCAAGTTTTTCTAATCCAAACCATTACCCTCCAGAACCAATTTTAAACGGCTTTGACAAATCAGACGAAGAAAAAAATAACGTAACTCTCGATGCTCAAGAGATATTATCAGGTTTGCCTGGCATTGAAATAACAAAGATTGACAACAAAAATTATAAGAACGATGACATGGAAATTGACCATTCTTGCCATGATGCTCAAGTTTCTATTATCCCTTCCAATGGCGGGGAATTTGATTTAGAATTTGATAAAGATGACGACTGGCTGTATGGTAAGTAACTTCATTTTCTATATATATATATATATATATATATATATATATATATATATATATATATATATATATATATATATATATATATATATATATATATATAATGTTTATGCGGATTTCACGGATTCCTCCGTGTGAGATGCAATAGCAGTGGATATATCCACATTATGCCGTTGTAGTGCTGAAATCACAATCAGCAAACGTACAACTATATGCAGCTCCGCGTATGAATGAAGTAAAATGCGAACAGTAAATGCAAACTTCTCTCCATCATATCGAGAAGTAGAGACGAAACATATACCTCTGCCATATCACTGTGGCGGGGAGGGTAAGTTTTGACTTTCTTCTCGGTATGGTGGTACAGGTAGGCCATCATCTCAATGGTGGTGGAATAGGATAAATTGAGTTTTATAACAATTTGTTCTAACTGTGCAACCTCTAACACAGAAAGGATATGATGGAGAGAAGTTTGCATTTACTGTTCGCATTTTACTTCATATATATATATATATATATATATATATATATATATATATATATATATATATATATATATATATATATATATATATATGTATATATATATATATGTAAATGCAAACTTCGTTCCATCATATCCTTTTGTGTTAGAGGTTGCAAAGTTTGATGTATCCACTGCTATTGCAACTCACACGGAGGAATCCGTGAAAGCCGCATAAACATTATATATATATATATATATATATATATATATATATATATGAAAATGGTGAATGAGATTTCACCGAAACGTTAGCTGCGTTACAGTCCTGAGAGGGACTCAGTACATACACGGGATGCCCGAAAAACTTCGATTACATATACAGGGTGTCCAAGATAAGGATCCTAGGCATGGGGATCTCGGAAACAGTTGGAGATACGAGGTCGGTTAAATTAGAGAAAGTTGCGCAATTTAGTGCTAAATTAAACGCAGTTAAAAAAATTTAAAAATTTCAAACACTTCCGGAGATTTCCGGAAAAAAACGAAATTTGGCAAAATCGTTTTTAATTTTTGCAGGCTTTATTTAAAGAGATATCCGAAAATAAAAGGTAGATTCTCATTGCCACTTTTTATTTTTTATAATTTGGTCTAAACAAAATTTAAATCCGACGTTTCGTTTCTGAGATACCATCATGAACTTTCATTTTTTATATGGAACAAAAAAAAGTATCCCATGTATTTGATAGCATTTTTTATTACAAATTCAACGGTGTATCACACTTGCATATCAAGTGTGTAGTTCATTGGCTTTTATAAAACTGATATACCTTTCTCTCTCGCTCTCACGGAGCTCTTATGGAAAGTACTTGAACTACGTATTCGATATGCAAGGGTGATACACCGTTGAATTTGTAATAAAAAATGCTATCAAATACATGGAATACTTTTTTTTGTTCCATATAAAAAATGAAAGTTCATGATGGTATCTCAGAAATGAAACGTCGGATTTAAATTTTGTTTAGACCAAATTATAAAAAATAGAAAGTGGCAATGAGAATCTACCTTTTATTTTCTGATATCTCTTTAAATAAAGCCTGCAAAAATTAAAAACGATTTTGCCAAATTTCGTTTTTTTCCGGAAATCTCCGGAACTGTTTGAAATTTTTAAATTTTTTTAACTGCGTTTAATTTAGCACTAAATTGCGCAACTTTTCTCTAATTTAACCGACCTCGTATCTCCAACTGTTTCCGAGATCCCCATGCTTAGGATCCTTATCTTGGACACCCTGTATATATATATATATATATATATATATATATATATATATGCGTTTTGTTTTGTACGAAAATATCACAAAAAAAGTGAGTTTTCTGACAAATTATAATAGAAATTCACCTCCCTAAAAAAGAAAGCATATGTAATTTTAGGTCCCCATTTTTTTACACTTATTCTAAAAATAAAAATGTTAATTTTTTACTTTTGTGTTATGTGCCGATTAGGCGATAAGAATCATAAAATAGCTTTATTTTTACATCTAAAAATCATTACAAAAACAAAGTTAAAGCTGTAGGCGTCTTTACTTAACCTGAAAAATACCAAAACAGCACGAATACAAAATATTTATAATAAATATACAAGGCTAAGACGATTCAAATTATATAACTTTTTTTTTGCTCTGTTTTAAATTGACTTGATTGGAGTACTTTTTCAAATAACTATTTTTTATGCTTCTTTATGGCCTTTTACGGCTTGATTCTCACTATAGTGCCGCTTTCGATACGAGCTCGGTTCGATAATTTTTTTTGTTTTAAATGAAAAAGTTTACGATATCGAGATCTCCGCTAAACCGTTAGTGTGAATAGATTCGTTGTTTTCTTCTGTAAGATTATTTTACCGGACCGAGAGCGTATCGAGAGCGGCCCTATAGTGAGAATCTGGCCTACAAGTACTAAATATTTTGTAACTTTTCAGATAGCGTTTTTAAACCGAGAGATGTATTAGAAGATGATATGGATGATGAAGAATTAGAACTAGAAGCATTCAAAAGGTTTTGCCAGCAATCAGTCCCTCCCAAAGAGAAGAAAGTTGCTCACTTCAACGTTGCCGACATTGTTTTGAAGAAAAAAACTGACGTTAAATTTTCTTAATGATTTACATGTTAACGATGTTACTTCCAAATTGCGTTTAAGATGATAGGTATAAAAAAATCTAATTTACGACAGCAATAAGTTTGTACAGAATTTTAAATAAATACTGTCAGATTTTTTCTTTTTGTTACCTATCGTTCTTAATCTAAGTTTGGTTTGAGAAGTTGTGTTTTACATGAATACTGTTTTTAATGGATGTGATAATTTATTTTCTTTGCTAAGTTCTTTACGCGTTTTGTATAAAACTAAATTTTTCGTCAATAAAAATTGATGTTCAAAAATGTCACCTGTGTATAATTACGCATAGTCTTTAATGAATATGCTGTATTTTGAAATCCCGTGCTTATTAAAAAAGATGATGCGAAACTATTGTTAAAATCAGTTTTGATAACAAATCATTCACTATGTTTTCAGGAACTATTGCCGTAAGATTTTAACAAAATAGTGTGACGACTGTGGGATATTTCATAGTTATTACCGTAAACGAGAAAGCAATACTTAAAATACATTTGTTTTCATTGTTATTTTACTTATTTTAGATTGAAGTTATGAATGGGTCCAGGTTTGTCTGTAGAAGGCAACTAACCGTACATCGTCTTAGAAGTAATACAGCTAGCAGACAGGGAAAGAATGGACGGCATTATGATTGGCCTGAAGGCATTGAAGAGAGAAATGTTATTATGTACATCTTCTCTAATTTGCAGATGTATTTATTACATTTGTTTCTGGATTCCCGTCACCTCATGTTGTACTTCGCCATGTACGTCTTCTCTAATTCTGCTAATCTTATGTTACATTTTTTGTTCTATGCGCTTCATGTCTTCTTGATTTTTTTAAAGTTCCTGTCTTATGTCCTCTAGGCTTGTTTTTAGTTCTTGTTTCATATCATCTCCGCTTATCTTTAATTCTGGATGAAGCCATCGTACAAAACGGAGTGCGTGCGTCATGCTCGGACCTAAATTTTGATGTGAAGTAAAGTGTATGCCAGATTTGATGCAATTAATTTCTACAGTTTGTTTTCAGACCTGAATATGTTTGAAGTCTTATTTGCACTACTTATCCTTGCAATTTAAATTTCCTTTCTATTGCTTTGTGAGATATTAAATTCCTCAATATTTACTCTAAGAGTGCAAAATTTGATGTCATTATTTGTTGCTTTAGAGAGCTTTTTAGATCTGAATATACCGTTATTTCATGTTTAAAGTTTTAATGATATTTTCCACAATACTTTTCGAGAATTAAACTGAAACCTTTCTTTGTGCCTCAAAAGTTTGTGCCATTGCCTTGCTTTAGTGCATTTTTTACTGCCCTTATCTCTGCTTCTCTCTTGTATCGTTACAGTTAAAATAAATGATAGCCCTGTTGCATTTTTAGATATTAATTCTAGGTTTGAATTGAAACCCTCCTCATTAGTCAGTTTCTTTAAGTGTGTGGTGTGGTGCCAAATTTTATGTTCCAGTGAGATTTTCAGATTCTGCTGAAAAATTAAATATTATCTATGTAGCACTAGTTACACATTGGAATATCTTTTGCTAAGTGATCCACTATAGTCGGTAAATTTGAAGCAATTTAATCTGGTTCGTTTCATTTTAAATGGACGAGTAGAGCACCGTGTAACTGATTGCGCATAAATATCTCCATAAATAAACTCAGAAATCGATTAAAACCACTGAAGGCAGTAAGTGGCACAAGATACAGCAGGCGGAGTGGAGCACTGTGAAACTGATTGCGCATAAATATCTTTATAAATAAATTCAGAAACCTATTAAAACCACTGATGCTGCGCAGTAAGTTGCAAATGATGCAGCAAGAGGAGTGGAGCACCGTGTAACTGACTGCGCATAAATATCCCTATGAATAAACTCAGAAACCGATCAAAACTGCTGAGGCTGCGCAGTATGTTGCAAATGATGTAGCAAGAAGAGTGGAGTACCGTGTAACTGACTGCGCATAAATATTTTTATAAATGTACTTAGAAACCGATAAAAACCGCTAAGGCTGCGCAGTAAGTTGCAGCTGATGCAGCAAGAGGAGTGGAGGACCGCGTAACTAACTGCGCATAAATGTCTATAGATAAACTAAGAAACCGATAAAAACCGTTAAGGCTGCGCAGTAAGTTGCAGCTGATGCAGCAAGAGGAGTAGAGCACCGTGTAACTGACTGCGCATAAATACTTTTATAAATATACTCAGAAACCGCTAAGGCTGCGCAGTAAGTTGCAGCTGATGCAGCAAGAGGAGTAGAGCACTGTGTACCAGACTGCGCATAAATATCTCTATAAATAAACTCAAAAACCGACGAAAACCACTGCGACTGCGCAGTATATTGCAAATGATGCAGCAAGAGCAGTGGAGGACCGTGTAACTGACTGCGCATAAATATTTTTATAAACATACTCAGAAACCGATCAAAACCGTTAAGGCTGCGCAGTAAGTTGCAGCAAGAGGAGTAGAGTACCGTGTAACTGACTGCGCATAAATACTTTTATAAATATACTCAGAAACCGATAAAAACCGCTAAGGCTGCGCACTAAGTTGCAGCTGATGCAGCAAGAGGAGTAGAGCACTGTGTAACAGACTGCGCATAAATGTCTCTATAAATAAACTCAAAAACCGACGAAAACCACTGCGACTGAGCAGTATATTGCAAATGATGCAGCAAGAGCAGTGGAGGACTGTGTAACTGACTGCGCATAAATATTTTTATAAATATACTCAGAAACCGATCAAAACCGTTAAGGCTGCGCAGTAAGTTGCAGTTGATGCAGCAAGAGGAGTAGAGCACCGCGTAACTGACTGCGCATAAATATCTCTATAAATAAACTCAAACCGATCAAAATCGCTGAGTCTGCGCAGTATGTTGCAAATGATGCAGCAAGAGGAGTGGAGCACCGTGGAACTGACTGCGCATAAATATCTCTATAAAACACACTCAGAAACCGATGAAAACCGCTGAGGTTGCGCAGTAAGTTGCAACCGATGCTGCAAGAGGAGTAGAGTACCGTGTAACTGATTGCGCATAAATTTCTCTATAAATATACTCAAAAACCGATCAAAATCGCTGAGGCTGCGCAGTATGTTGCAAATGATGCAGCAAGAGGAGTAGAGCACCGTGGAACTGACTGCGCATAAATATCTATAAAATACACTCAGAAACCGATGAAAACCGCTGAGGCTGCGCAGTAAGTTGCAACCGATGCTGCAAGAGGAGTGGAGCACCGTGTAACTGACTACGCATAAATATCGCTATAAATAATCTCTTCTTTCTTTGTGCCTCAAAAGTTTGTGCCATTGCTATGCTATAGTGTAGTTATTACTGCCCTTAAATTAAAACCCTCTTCATTAGTCGGTCCCTCTAAGCGTGTGGTGTGCCAAATTTTATGTTCCAGAAAAATTTTCAGATTCTGCTGAAAAATTAAGTATTATCTATGTAGCACTAATTACACATTGGACTAACTTTTGCAAAGTGATCCTTTATAGTTGATTAATTTGAAGCAATTTAATCTGTTTCGTTTCATTTTAGATGGACGAGTGGAGCACCGTATAACTGACTACGTTTAAATATCTCTATAAATAAACTCAGAAACCGATCAAAACTCTGAGGCTGCGCAGTATGTTGCAAATGATGCAGCAAGAGGAGTGGAGTACCGTGTAACTGACTGCGCATAAATATTTTTATAAATATACCCAGAAACCGATAAAAACCGCTAAGGCTGCGCAGTATCTTGCAAATGATGCAGCAAGAGGAGTAGAGTACCGTGTAACTGACTGCGCATAAATATTTCTATAAATAAACTCAGAAACCGATTAAAACCACTGAGACTGTGCAGTAAGTTGAAAATGATGCAGCAAGAGGAGTGGAGCACCATGTAACTGACTGCGCATAAATATCTCTATAAATAAACTCAGAAACCGATTAAAACCACCGACACTGTGCAGTAAGTTGCAAATGATGCAGTGCGTGGTGTGTCAAATTTGATGTTCTAGAGAAATTTTCAGATTCTGCTGAAAAATTAAGTATTATCTATATAGCACTAATTACACATTGGACTAACTTTTGCAAAGTGATCCTTTATAGTTGATTAATTTGAAGCAATTTAATCTGGTTCGTTTCATTTTAGATGGACGAATAGAGCACCGTATAACTGACTGCGCATAAATATCTTTATAAATATACTCAGAAACTGATCAAAAGCTCTGAGGCTGCGCAGTAAGTTGCAAATGATGCAGAAAGATGAGTAGCGCATCGTGTAACCGATAATATTTTTATAAATATACTCAGAAACCGATAAAAACCGCTAAGACTGCGCGGTAAGTTGCAAATGATGCAGCAAGATTAGTAGAGCACCGTGTAACTGACTGCGCATAAATATCTCTATAAGTAAACTCAGAAACCGATTAAAACCGCTAAGGCTGCGCAGTAAGTTGCAGCTGATGCAGCAAGAGGAGTGGAGGACCGCGTAACTAACTGCGCATAAATGTCTCTATAGATAAACTAAGAAACCGATAAAAACCGTTAAGGCTGCGCAGTAAGTTGCAGCTGATGCAGCAAGAGGAGTAAAGCACCGTGTAGCTGACTGCGCATAAATACTTTTATAAATATACTCAGAAACCGATAAAAACCGCTAAGGCTGCGCAGTAAGTTGCAGCTGATGCAGCAAGAGGAGTGGAGGACCGCGTAACTAACTGCGCATAAATGTCTATAGATAAACTAAGAAACCGATAAAAACTGTAACAAACTGCGCATAAATATCTCTATAAATAAACTCAAAAACGGACGAAAACCACTGCGACTGCGCAGTATATTGCAAATGATACAGCAAGAGAAGTGGAGGACCGTGTAACTGACTGCGCATAAATATCTCTATAAAACACACTCAGAAACCGATGAAAACCGCTGAGGCTGCGCAGTAAGTTGCAACCGATGATGCAAGAGGAGTAGAGTACCGTGTAACTGATTGCGCATAAATATCTCTATAAATAAACTTAAAAACCGATCAAAATCGCTGAGGCTGCGCAGTATGTTGCAAATGATACAGCAAGAGGAGTGGAGCACCGTGTAACTGACTACGCATAAATATCGCTATAAATAATCCCTTCTTTCTTTGTACCTCAAAAGTTTGTGCCATTGCTATGCTATAGTGTAGTTATTACTGCCCTTATCTCCGCATCTCCCTTTTATCGTTTCAGGTGAAATGAATAATGGCCCAGTTCAATTTTTAGATATTAATTCTGGGTATGAATTAAAACCCTCTTCATTAGTCGGTCCCTCTAAGTGTGTGGTGTGCCAAATTTTATGTTCCAGAAAAATTTTCAGATTCTGCTGAAAAATTAAGTATTATCTATGTAGCACTAATTACACATTGGAATATCTTTTGCTAAGTGATCCTTTATAGTTGATTAATTTGAAGCAATTTAACCTGGTTCGTTTCATTTTAGCTGGACGAGTGGAGCACCGTATAACTGACTACGTTTAAATATCTCTATAAACAAACTCAGAAACCGATCAAAACTCTGAGGCTGCGCAGTATGTTGCAAATGATGCAGCAAGAGGAGTGGAGTACCGTGTAACTGACCGCGCATAAATATATTTATAAATAAACTCAAAAACCAATTAAAACCGCTGAGGCTGCGCAGTATGTTGCAAATGATGCAGCAAGAGGAGCAGAGTACCGTGTAACAGACTGCGCATAAATATTTCTATAAATAAACTCAGAAACCGATTAAAACCACTGAGACTGTGCAGTAAGTTGAAAATGATGCAACAAGAGGAGTGGAGCACCATGTAACTGACTGCGCATAAATATCTCTATAAATAAACTCAGAAACCGATTAAAACCACTGACGCTGTGCAGTAAGTTGCAAATGATGCAGCGAGAGGAGTAGAGCACCGTGTAACTAAGTGCCCATAAATATATCTTTAAGTAAACTCAGAAACCGATTAAAACCGCTGAGGCTGCGCAGTAAATGTGCAAATGATGCAGCAAGAGGTAGAGCACCCTGTAACTGACTACACATAAATATCACTATAAATAATTTCTTCTTTCTTTGTGCCTCAAAAGTTTGTGCCATTGCTATGCTATGGTGTAGTTATTACTGCCCTTATCTCCGCTTCTCTCTTTTATCGTACAGTTGAAATAGCCCAGTTCAATTTTTAGATATTAATTCTGGGTATGAATTAAAATTCTCTTCATTAGTCAGTCCCTCTAAGTGCGTGATGTGTCAAATTTGATGTTCCAGAGAGATTTTCAGATTCTGCTGAAAAATTAAGTATTATCTATGTAGCACTAATTACACATTGGACTAACTTTTGCAAAGTGATCCTTTATAGTTGATTAATTTGAAGCAATTTAATCTGGTTCGTTTCATTTTAGATGGACGAATAGAGCACCGTATAACTGACTGCCCATAAATATCTCTATAAATATACTCAGAAACTGATCAAAAGCTCTGAGGTTGCGCAGTAAGTTGCAAATGATGCAGCAAGATTAGTAGAGCACCGTGTAACTGACTGCGCATAAATATCTCTATAAGTAAACTCAGAAACCGATTAAAACCGCTGAGGCTGCGCAGTAAGTTGCAAGGAATGCAAAAGGGGGTGTCGAGTACCGTGTAACTTACTGCGCATAAATATCCCTATAAATAAACTAAGAAATCGATTGGGCTGATTCGCAATCGAAAGTAAAGTAAACAGATTTTAATATAACATTTGCACGGGTTAAACCTAAATGACGTATTTGTGGGTTGGGCCATTCTACCACTCATATCCTCAAATGTAATCCAGAAATAACTATAGATTTGTATTCAAAATTTTCAATTGAGCCGTAATTAGATATTTCCAAAAATTAAAGCAATCAATCGGAACTTCATATTTAATGACTTCTTACTACGCATTTATAGACCAACATCTCTGCTACAATGTTCGGATATGGGGAAAAGCAGTGGACGTAAAGAGAGCAATAACGGATAATAGGACTCACATTTCATTTAAAATTTCAGGAAACGTGTAAAAATACTTTTAGAAAACCCAAAGTATTCACTCTAACTTCAATTTACGCAATGAAGTCTGTCCTATATGTAAACAAAAACGGAGATAAATTCAAGGACAACGGTGAATCTCATTCATACCTGGCAAGAAATAGAGAAAAATTGGATGTAATATCACTTCATTGCACTGCCCACTACGCAATATTTCCGTACTACGGCTGCATTGAAGTATAATTAGTTACCAAAGAAAATAAGGAAAGCTCCAAAAATCAATATTTTTGAGGAGTCTTTTAAAAAATTTTTGGAGCGCGAAAGTATTCAAGTTTTTGTTACTTTATGTTGTTACTTGTTTTATATACCAGTGTGTATGTTAGACTTTCAATTTTATATATTTTTCCCTTTGGGAAAGTTTAAGTATCCATTGTAATGTATATGATCTGTAAGGATGAATAAATGAATGTAAGATACGAGATAGATTAGGTTTTCTTGGCATTATGGCGAATGCGCTGATTAAAATAATTTGACGAGAAATCGAAACTACTGGTAAATTCAGTTTTGAATACAAATCATTCACCATGTTGTCAGGAATTATTGCCATAAGATTTTAACAAGATAGTGTGACGACTGTGGGATATTTCATAGTTATTACCGGAAACGAGAAAGCAATACTTAAAATACACTTGTTTTCATTGTTATTTTATTTATTTTAGATTGAAGTTATGAATGGGTCCAGGTTTAGCCCCCGCCGACGAGGGCGAAGAAACCGACATAATGTCTGTAGAAGGCAACTAACCGTACATCGTCTTAGAAGTAATACAGCTAGCAGACAGGGAAAGAATGGACGGCATTATGATTGGCCTGAAGGCATTGAAGAGAGAAATGTTATTATGTACATCTTCTCTAATTTGCAGATGTAATTATTACATTTGTTTCTGGATTCCCCTCGCCTCATGTTGTACTTCGCCATGTACGTCTTCTAATTCTACTAATCTTCTGTTGCATTTTTTGTTTTATGCGCTTCATGTCTTCATATCATCTAGATTTTTCGTCATACTTTCTTGGCTTGTCTTTAATTCTTGTTTCAAATCATCTCGGCTTATCTTCAATTCTGGATGGAGCCATCATACAAAACGGAGTGGGTCGTGCGTCATGCTCGGACCTAAATTTTGATGTGAAGTAAAGTGTATGCCAGATTTGATGCTATTGCAAATGATGCAGCAGGAGGAGTAGAGCACCGTGTAATTGACTGCCCATAAATATTTTTATAAATAGACTTAGAAACTGATCAAAAGCTCTGACGCTGAGTTGTTGAGTAAGTCGAAAATGATGCAGCAAAAGGAGTGGAGTACCGTGTAGCTAACTGCGCATAAATATCTTTATGAATAAATTCAGAAACCGATCAACACCGCTGAGGCTACTCAGTAAGTTGCAAGGAATGCAGCAGGAGGAGTAGAGTACCGTGTAACTGACTGCGCATAAATATCTTTATAAATAAACTCGGAAACTGATCAAAAGCTCTGACGCTGCGCAGTAAGTTGCAAATGATGCAGCAAGAGGAGTGGAGCACCGTGTAACTGACTGCGCATAAATCTCTCTGTAACTAAACTCAGGAACCGATAAAACCCGCTAAGGCTGCGCGGTAAGTTGCATCTGATGCAGCAAGAGGAGTAGAGCACCGTGTAACTGACTGCGCATAAATATTTCTATAAATAAACTCAGAAACCGATCAAAACCGCTGAGGCTGCGCAGTATGTTGCAAACGATGCAGCAAGAGGAGTAGAGCACTGTGGAACTGACTGCGCATAAATATCCGTATAAATAAACTAGGAAACTGATCAAAACCGCTAAGGCTGCGCAGTAAGTTGCAGCTTATGCAGCAAGAGGAGTAGAGCACCGTGTAACTGACTGCGCATAAAAACCTCTATAAACAAACTCAGAAACCAACAAAAACCGCTAAGGCTGCGCAGTAAGTTGCAGCTGATGTAGCAAGAGGAGTAGAGCACCGTGTTACTGACTGCGCATAAATATTTCTATAAATAAACTAAGAAAACGATAAAAACCGCTAAGGCTGCGCAGTAAGTTGCAGCTGATGCAGCAAGAGGAGTAGAGCACTGTGAAACTGACTGCGCATAAATATCTCTATAAATAAACTCAGAAACCGATCAAAACCGCTGAGGCTGCGCAGTAAGTTGCAGCTTATGCAGTAAGAGGAGTATAGCACCGTGTAAATGACTGCGCATAAATACTTTTAAAAATATACTCAGAAACAGATAAAAACTGCTAAGGCTGCGCGGTAAGTTGCATCTGATGCAGCAAGAGGAGTAGAGCACCGTGTAACTGACTGCGCATAAATATTTCTATAAATAAACTCAGAAACCGATCAAAACCGCTGAGGCTGCGGAGTAAGTTGCAGATGATGCTGCAAGAGGAGTATTGCACCGTGTAACTGACTGCGCATAAATATTTCTATAAATAAACTAAGAAAACGACAAAAACCGCTAAGGCTGCGCAGTAAGTTGCAGCTGATGCAACAAGAGGAGTAGAGCACCGTGTAACTGACTGCGTATAAATATCTCTATAAATAAACTCAAAAACCGATCAAAATCGCTGAGGCTGCGCAGTATGTTGCAAATGATGCAGCAAGAGGAATGGAGCACCGTGTAACTGACTACGCATAAATATCGCTATAAATAATTTCTTCTTTCTTTGTGCCTCAAAAGTTTGTACTATTGCCATGCTATAGTGTAGTTATTACCGCCCATATCTCCGCATCTCTCTTTCATCGTACAGTTGAAATGAATAATAGCCCAGTTCAATTTTTAGATATTAAATCTGGGTAAGAATTAAAACCCTCTTAATTAGTAAGTGCGTGGTGTGCCAAATTTTATGTTCCAGGGAGATTTTCAGATTCTGCTGAAAAATGAAGTATTATCTATGTAGCACTAATTACACATTGGACTAACTTTTGCAAAGTGATCCTATATAGTTGATTAATTTGAAGCAATTTAATCTGGTTCGTTTAATTTTAGATGGACGAATAGAGCACCGCATAACTGACTGCGCATAAATATCTCTATAAAGATACTCAGAAACTGATCAAAAGCTCTGAGGCTGCGCAATAAGTTGCAAATGATGCAGAAAGAGGAGTAGCGCATCGTGTAACCGATAATATTTTTATAAATATACTCAGAAATCGATAAAAACCACTAGGGCTGCGCAATACGTTGCAAATGATGCAGCAAGAGGAGTGGAGTACCGTGTAACTGACAGCGCATAAATATCTCTATAAATAAACACAGAAACCGATCAAAACCGCTGAGGCTGCGCAGTAAGTTGCAGCTTATGCAGCAAGAGGAGTAGAGCACCATGTAACTGACTGTGCATAAATACTTTTAAAAATATATTCAGAAACAGATAAAAACTGCTAAGGCTGCGCAGTAAGTTGCAGCTGATGCAGCAAGAGGAGTAGAGCACCGTGTAACTGACTGCGCATAAATATATCTATAAATAAACTCAGAAACCGATCAAAACCGCTGAAGCTGCGTAGTAAGTTGCAGATGATGCTGCAAGAGGAGCATAGCCCGTGTAACTGACTGCGCATAAATATTTCTATAAATAAACTAAGAAAACGATAAAACCCGCTAAGGCTGCGCAGTAAGTTGCAGCTGATGCAGCAAGAGGAGTAGAGCACTGTGAAACTGACTGCGCATAAATATCCCTATAAATAAACTAGGAAACTGATCAAAACCGCTAAAGCTGCGCAGTAAGTTGCAGCTTATGCAGCAAGAGGAGTAGAGCACCGTGTAACCGACAGCGCATAAATATCTCTATAAATAAACTCAGAAACCGATCAAAACCGCTGAGGCTGCGCAGTAAGTTGCAGCTTATGCAGCAAGAGGAGTATAGCACCGTGTAACTGACTGCGCATAAATACTTTTAAAAATATACTCAGAAACAGATAAAAACTGCTAAGGCTGCGCGGTAAGTTGCATCTGATGCAGCAAGAGGAGTAGAGCACCGTGTAACAGACTGCGCATAAATATTTCTATAAATAAACTAAGAAAACGACAAAAACCGCTAAGGCTGCGCAGTAAGTTGCAGCTGATGCAGCAAGAGGAGTAGAGCACCGTGTAACTGACTGCGCATAAATATCTCTATAAATAAACTCAGAAACCGATCAAAACCGCTGAGGCTGCGCAGTAAGTTGCAGATGATGCTGCAAGAGGAGTAGAGCACCGTGTAACTGACTGCGTATAAATATCTCTATAAATAAACTCAAAAACCGATCAAAATCACTGAGGCTGCGCAGTATGTTGCAAATGATGCAGCAAGAGGAATGGAGCACCGTGTAACTGACTACGCATAAATATCGCTATAAATAATTTCTTCTTTCTTTGTGCCTCAAAAGTTTGTACTATTGCCATGCTATAGTGTAGTTATTACCGCCCTTATCTCCGTATCCCTCTTTTATCGTATAGTTGAAATGAATAATAGCCCAGTTCAATTTTTAGATATTAATTCTGGGTATGAATTAAAACCCTCTTCATTAGTCAGTCCCTCTAAGTGCGTGGTGTGTCAAATTTGATGTTCCAGAGAGATTTTCAGATTCTGCTGAAAAATTAAGAATTATCTATGTAGCACTAATTACACATTGGACTAACTTTTGCAAAGTGATCCTTTATAGTCGATTAATTTGAAGCAATTTAATCTGGTTCGTTTCATTTTAGATGGACGAATAGAGCACCGTATAACTGACTGCGCATAAATATCTTTATAAATATACTCAGAAACTGATCAAAAGCTCTGAGGCTGCGCAGTAAGTTGCAAATGATGCTGAAACATGAGTAGCGCATCGTGTAACCGATAATATTTTTATAAATATACTCAGAAACCGATAAAAACCGCTAAGACTGCGCAGTAAGTTGCAAATGATGCAGCAAGATTAGTAGAGCACCGTGTAACTGACTGCGCATAAATATCTCTATAAGTAAACTCAGAAACCGATTAAAACCGCTGAGGCTGCGCAGTAAGTTGCAAGGAATGCAAAAGGGGGAGTCGAGTACCGTGTAACTTACTGCGCATAAATATCCCTATAAATAAACCAAGAAATCGATTGGGCTGATTTGCAATCGAAAATAAAGTAAAAAGATTTTAGTATAACATTTGCACGGGTTAAACCTAAATGACGTATTTGTAGGTTGGGCCATTCTACCAGTCATATCCTCAAATGTAATCCAGAATTAACTATAGATGACGCCACTATGTCTTAAAATTTCTGGGATCATATTTGTATTCAAAATTTTCAATTGAGCCGTGATTAGATATTTCCAAAAATTAAAGCAATCAATCGGAACTTCATATTTAATAATTTCTTACTACGCATTTGTAGACCAACATCTCTGCTACAATGTTCGGATATGGGGAAAAGCAGTGGACGTAAGGAGAACAATAACGGATAAAAGGACTCACATTTCATTTAAAATTTCAGGAAACGTGTAAAAATACTTTTAGAAAACCCAAAGTATTCACTCTAACTTCAATTTATGCAATGAAGTCTGTCCTATATGTAAACAAAAACGGAGAGAAGTTCAAGGACAACGGTGAATTTCATTCATACCTGGCAAGAAATAGAGAAAAATTGGATGTAATATCACTTCATTGCACTGCGCACTACGCAATATTTCCGTACTACGGCTGCATTAAAGTATAATTAGTTACCAAAGAAAATAATTAAAGCTCCAACAATCGATATTTTTGAGAAGTCTTTTAAAAAAATTTTGGAGCGCGAAAGTATTCAAGTTTTTGTTACTTTATGTTGTTATTTGTTTTGTATACCAGTGTGTATGTTAGACTTTTAATTTTATATATTTTTCCCTTTGGGAAAGTTTAAGTATCCATTGTAATGTATATGATCTGTAAGGATGAATAAATGAATGTAAGATACGAGATAGATTATGTTTTCTTGACATTATGGTGAATGCGCCAATTAAAATAATTTTACGAGAAATCGAAACTACTGTTAAAATCAGTTTTGATTACAAATCATTCACCATGTTGTCAGGAATTATTGCCGTAAGATTTTAACAAGATAGTGTGACAACTGTGGGATATTTCATAGTTGTTACCGGAAACGAGAAAGCAATACTTAAAATACATTTGTTTTAATTGTTCATAATGCGGTAAAAGTTAGGAAAAGTGAAAAGTTAAATGCGGACAAAGTGAATAAAAGTTAAAAATGAATGTTACTTGGTAACTTCTTCTTAATTGACTCATTCCCTAGAAGCGTTCCTTGATAAAATTAAAATTATTTTTCATTCATCTGAGCTTCACTCCTTCCTTTCTGTCCTGGTGTGTGAGTAAGAAATTCATAACTGACTGCGCATAAATATTTTTATAAATATACTCAGAAACCGATAAAAACCGCTAAGGCTGCGCAGTAAGTTGCAGCTGATGCAGCAAGAGGAGTGGAGGACCGCGTAACTAACTGCGCATAAATGTCTCTATAGATAAACTAAGAAACCGATAAAAACCGTTAAGGCTGCGCAGTAAGTTGCAGCTGATGCAGCAAGAGGAGTAGAGCACCGTGTAACTGACTGCGCATAAATACTTTTATAAATATACTCAAGAACCGATAAAAACCGCTAAGGCTGCGCAGTAAGTTGCAGCTGATGCAGCAAGAGGAGTAGAGCACTGTGTAACAGACTGCGCATAAATATCTCTAAAAATAAACTCAAAAACCGACGAAAACCACTGCGACTGCGCAGTATATTGCAAATGATGCAGCAAGAGCAGTGGAGGACCGTGTAACTGACTGCGCATAAATATTTTTATAAATATACTCAGAAACCGATCAAAACCGTTAAGGCTGCGCAGTAAGTTGCAGCTGATGCAGCAAGAGGAGTAGAGTACCGTGTAACTGACTGCGCATAAATACTTTTATAAATATACTCAGAAACCGATAAAAACCGCTAAGGCTGCGCAGTAAGTTGCAGTTGATGCAGCAAGAGGAGTAGAGCACCGCGTAACTGACTGCGCATAAATATCTCTATAAAACACACTCAGAAACCGATGAAAACCGCTGAGGTTGCGCAGTAAGTTGCAACCGATGCTGCAAGAGGAGTAGAGTACCGTGTAACTGATTGCGCATAAATTTCTCTATAAATATACTCAAAAACCTCACTCGAGAAAGTTTTAAAATAAATAAATAGCAATATATGTACCAAATGTTCTTGAATGTTTCCAATTTCCGATTTATATGGATGCTATTTTTTTCAACTAAACCTAAATTTTAGTTTCATTCACCATTTTGTCATGAAAATATTTTTAACCTTTAATTTTTCAAAACAATTCGTAACTCGCTTAAATTTTGTTGCTGACATATTTTTTCATTTTTTCTATGCGAAGGTGGTTGTTTTGTGGAAATGCGTTTTTTTATTTTTAGTGGGACACTTGGTACCATTTTTAGATATCGACTTAAATTTCTAAAAAAATTTTGAAGCTGTAGACTGAATGAATATAAAAGTATCTGAATGTGTAAATTTTAGCTTTTCATTTTTTATCGATCCAAAATTTTGGTAAAACCAAAAATAATAAATTTCGAAATTACGTCATGTCCCATAAATTCGAAAATTTTGTTTTTATAAAAAATGAAAAAACTTCATTTAAGTCTTTTATTACATCGATTTGCACTATTGAGAAAGCAAAAGTAAAAAAAAAAACTTTATTTTATTACTATACATTGCTTAAAATTATGAAGAACCCTGAGTACCTGAGAAGCAAAAGCCAGAAAGGTAAAAAATATAATGTAAACTTTTTTTATTTATTATAAAGCGTTAGGTTGCAATAACTACTTATTAGGGGAAAAAGTAAAAAATATGTCATTCCTTATAGAATTTTAAATATTCTCTCATAATTTTTCTTTAAATTATTCAGCCGGCACTCTAAATTTTACAAATAAAAAGTACTCACCAGGCGAACATACACGATCAGGGCATCCTCCTAATGAGCTTGCTGATTGCTCTTTGAACTAGAAGCCGTATAGATAAAAAAAAAAAGAAATAAAATGCGTGTTTTGGCATGAACCTTGTTTTTGTATCGGTCTTTAAGTTCGCTAGAAATTTGTTAACAAAACATTGAGGCCTATCATTCTTAATGTTTTATGACAACTTTATGAAATATTTTACATGTTGAAAAAACGGCAGTACCATTAAATGATAAGATTTTTGATTTAAAATAAGCATTTCTTCAAGCTTTAGTTGTAATCATTTTGTACAGGAAAAGTAAAGTATGTAGACACAAAATGTTTTTTTGTAGCTAAGTTTTGATTACGTTAACTGAGGAAACTGTTTAATTTTGTCTGTAAATATCCCATTTCCCCATTCCCAATATTTGGTTGTAACTAAAGAAAACTATACACCTATATACCACCACAAACATGTAATGATTTATAACTTTTCAGCTTACCACAAACTTTCCTTATAAATTTATAAGTTTTTAAATATCATAATATGTGAGCAATTCCTTGTACTGTTCGTTAATTTTTTGTCCCGAAAAAAAAACCATTACAGACAGTTTATGTTAAGAAATGTTTGTTTTTAAAGTTCCAGGACAACAACACAAGGACCAAATAATGTGTATGGTAACTTCAACCATCAATACCCACTACTACAAATCCACCGTTAACATATTGCATCCTCTACGTGGTATATTGATATATGTTCGGATGTTTCAAAATTAATGGTAAGTAGTTCTTTCAAATATTTGGCAAGAAGTATGATAGATCTAAAATGCTTTATTTTCTCTCCTTTGGTTCACATAAGTTGGAAGTCACTCTTTTAAAGATTAGTTGTTATCAAATTATTTCATTCTCAGAGAAGGGGATTTATTCCTATTTATATTTAATTATAGAGTGTGCCTATTTCAGCGGTGATTATTGCATAGAACCATTCTATAACCCGTTAAAATTGGTGATAATTTCTTAATTTTATTTAAAGCAAACCGAAATTGCAACACTTTAAACTCTTTTAATTGTTAACCTTCACTCTGCTATAACCATGGTAACTATATAAAAATCATTTTAACGAGATTTGTAGAGGAGAGATATATCAAAAAGTTGATTATTCAGACTCTGAGGAAGGCGTCTTATATTATTACTCATTCAAATAAGGCCCAATAATATTGAAAGATTTGTATGAATATTTAATTATCAACGCAATCAGAATATTAATTTTCTCGTTTAGCCTAGGGCAGAAAAATGTATTTCGTTCCATAGTACATTCTCTTTTAGAGCTAAAATATAACTGGACATATAAGCTATATTTTGTTTCTTGACTGAATTTGATGTCATGTCCACTTGCCAAGATATAATAAAAAAATCAGTTTCACTTCAAAGCTCTATGTCACCCTGTTAATATGAACACTTTACTGGTGTACATAGTCTCATTAAATCGGTATGGGTCAGTTGGGTCACTTTACTCATACACAATAAAATGCTTCTTTTTGTAAAACATTGTTTTTTTTTAATTTTATATTTTTACTAGTTTAGTTTATCTTTGGAGAAGTAAGTTTTCATTATTACCTAACTTTTCAACATTAAAACAGGTAAGAGATGAGAACATCTTGAATTTTAACAAAATTTGAATTAATATTTTTAAAAAAAACTTTGGCGAATGCGCAAGTTCATAGTCTGGAGCATCATAGTGGTTCACTAATTAAAACCAATCTTGACATTGTGGCGAATGCGCCGATAAAAAATACTCTTAACTCCTAACCGACGAGCTGTCTCGACCTAACGTTGTCAAAATTTACATATAAGAAGATATTCAGTCTAGTTTGGCCCCGATGTATGACCCATGAGAATATAGTCAGTGAGTTTAGGGCAACATGCCTATTCCCTTTTAACCGTTAAGCTATACTATACCATTTGTCATATCAGTTTATCGGAAATTCCACACCCTTAAACTCGTATGAATCCTCTGGAGAGCACATTAGAAGATGACTGTGATGACGTTCAACCATCTCTTTAGGGAGAACCAGACCTCATGACTGGGGCATTAGCAAAAATTTTGATGAGAATATTTATTAAGTATAGGGCATTTAGCTTCAGGGCGTTATTTCACATGACTCTAGGGCGCTATTACCCATTCTCCTTATAAATGTTCAGACCATTTAAGATATTTTTTTATTAAAGCCGTTAATATACTGGTATTTTTCGTAACATTGCAATACTGAAACTTAAATGTTGTTAAATTGATTAAATTAATGTTACGTGTGTTATGAAGTTTGAATATTTTGTTTTACTACGTTATTTTTGTATTGTAATAAATGAAGAGTGTGTAACTTCTATGTTTTGATACGATTTTCTGTTCTAATGAATTCATATTCGCATCCTGGGCACAATTAATTAAATGAAGGATCATAAATACTGTATTTTTAACAACGCCTAAAATAGGATTTTTAAAAAAGTAGTTCTAACGTGTAAATTTTGGGTAATAATATTTTAAAATTAGTATTTATCTTACATTAGATCCTGTCTCATACGTTATTTATTTTGTTGGAATGGCAAATAGAAGAATGAGTTGATTTAAAGTTAAGCGAGCATTAATTTTTTGGGTTGCAGTGGCGTAGCGGGGGGTGAGGCTGAGGACACTCACTCTAGATGGCACTTTGCTAGGAGCGGCAAATTTCGAAAAAAAAAATTTGTGATGAGAATCCAACTCCTTTTTCCGATGGAAAATGGTGAAAACTCACATCGGGATTTTTTCTTGCTCTATTTTGACATTCCAAATAAGAACATTTAATACCAGCACGAATCGTTTTAATGAACAAAAAAAAGTTATGATATCACCGCCCTCCCCAAAGAGAGGGGTTGAATCCGCTGCTGCGTGAAACCCCACTTAATTCAAAATAAACATCTGACTTTTGTTGCCATAAAGAAAAAGGCTTTGATTTCAAAATATCGTGAATAGGATCTTTGAATATAGAACCGTAAATATGTACGATCAGTGTTCATAATTTCGTAACAAAGCTAATAAAGAGTACATTATTACAAGGAATTGATTGACGATAGTAAATGATAAATTCTCAAGATCTCTTTCGGTGGCGATTTATTTACATAACAAGAAATGGTGTTGTGTATATCCCTGAGAAAATCAATGGAGCTCTTGTTTTAAATATGATAACTTTTATTTGTTAATAATTTGTATTACTAATATAGAGGAACATTTTTTTCTTTTTGCAGGATAAAGCAAAAAATATAATTAATTCTTCTGAAATCACGTGTCGGAGATTGTTTTTTTTTATTATACAAAATAATAATTGTATATTGTTATTTACACTTGTACACGTATCATAAGTACTTAACTAGTACGAAATGTCACGGGCTGTTTTTACAATGTTTTGTTCATCTAATTGAATTTACTGCAAATCCCATTTTGTTATTACTCTTCGAGATCTGGACAGCATGTATTTGAAATACTACTAGGTGCTCTTATATTAAAACGTTAACAGGATTTTCCACAAATACGGCATTAAAACATTGCCATTAGGTTTCGCCATTATATAAATTAAAATATTTTTAAAATATCTCTAAGAACTTCTCTGCTACTTGTTACAAAACAATTTAAACGTAACAACTCGCTTAAAGTTACGGTATTGTGCCCGACGTTTGGTCAAAATATACGTGCGATGGCCTACTAAACATTTATTTTATCTTACCGCTATTTTGCGAGACAATTTAACTTGAAATAACAAATCTATTAATAATATTTCTGGAAGACGAGGTGTAAAAGCAATAACGAATCTTAATACAGTAAGGCTTTCTCCATACAGTATTTTCCATAGTTTGATGACCCATCAATGCCATTACTCCGTTTTTTAGAAAAAATTTATGTATATTAGTCAACGCGATAAAACGAACAGATTTTCATAGTTGAAAAAATTAAAATATGAAAAATACTAAAAAATCTAATATTAAATTTGTGGTAAAACTTCCCTAAAACACTTCAAAAATCATTATTCCGTAACAGACCTATCGATCATATTCTTCGTATCTTTGTCTTTGTATTGAAAATTATAGCAAATTATATTTCATTCGTTGTTGCTCCATAAAATTTTTTTTAAATCTATCAATAGCGTTGAATTTAAACAGAAAAAGTTCGCGCGATAACCCTCAATTCTAATAAATTGTGACTGCCCCTAAAACACAATAAAATTTTTGGCAATACAGTTCTGTATATTATTTGCCCTAGCCTACCATCTAGTATCAAATTTCATAAGTACATTAATCTTCTAGTTTGGCAGCACACCACTTTATAATTTATAAGGGAAACCGTAATTTTAATATTGGATCTCGTCGATAGAGGGTCAAACAAGGAATGAGTTCCTTAAAATCACGGATTTCTGAACATAACGTGCGTGTTTAAAATTGACTCGAAAATTTACCACAGGAATATCATACTATATACCTTATACATTGGTGTTACTGACCTAATTTCACCATAGATGAAATAAGTAGGGAAATTTCACTTTATTTCTTTCTAAATAAAAGCCAACACGTTTCTATATAGATCCCCTCAGTTTATGTATCTAAGGTCACAACCTAAGTTATTTTTCAAATCAATTAAAAAATGCCACGAAGTAACCACACATATTACCAGTTTCATGAGGAAACGATTTTTAAAATCTCTTCTATGTATGGCTTCATACTAAACCCAAAGATAATAAATATTTACTACGGTAGTAAATTGCATTTACTACATAACCCATATTCTTAAGTTATATGGCAGTTTTAGGCACTCCAAAGACGATTTGGTAAAACTAAAAATACAGCTGTAAATTTAGTAATATATTGGCATCCATTTTAAAATCTATATGAGGAAAGAGATCGAATTTATTATTCTGGGCTCTTGACAGATTAATGCAGAACTCAGAACAAGAAAGGCTGTATTCTTTTGAGTAAATTATCACTGATCAGAGTGAACAAAGTGAAACTGATAACTTTATATTCTTTTAAATATGCATTTACTTGTCATTGGGTCGAAGTGATCATGATTACTTTAAGTGACAGAACTGAAAGTGATAATTACTCAAAAGAAGTTAGAGGGAGTCCACACGATAAGAAAAATTTGGGCGTAGGCGTATTACGCGCTTTTATGTTAGAGCCGTTTTACACACACAAGAATTACAGCCAAAATTTATCTCATAATTATGTTGAAAATTTTTATAAAACTAATTTGCTGTTTTACACGTCAAAGAATTATTGTCAAAATTTTGGTGAAAATTTTCAGCATAAATATATAGAACGTGTTCTATATTTTTTTGACTAAAATGCAGAAAGTGCGCGAAAATCGACGTAGAATAAAATATGTGAATTGACAATCTGCGTTTGGTAATCAACCTAATCTCAATGTTTACTCATTGCTTCTTGCACAAAATATCCCTTATTTTGTGGTTTTTTGATTATATATGTTTGGAAACTTTCATATTTATGACATTTTAAGGTTATTCCCAGATTATTTAACTGCTTGAACGTCACATGTTATGAAAATGCGCATGAGCACCGACAAAATTACCACCAAAATTATATTCAGATTTTAGACTGTCAAGTTTATTCTCTATGGCTGTATTCTTTATAATAATTATCAAATAATCAATGTAAAACTGACAACCTCATGTTCTTTTGAATATGCGTTTACCGGTCATTACGTCGAAGTGATCATGATTACTTCAAGTGATAGAACTGAAAGTGATAATTACTCAAAAGAATAGCTCTTACATTTTTGTCAGAAACTTGTCGCGACATCTATCCATTAACGTTTAATTTTGCTCAGCAATGATTTAAAATTACAGATTTGGATTATTAGCCTTAATTGCAGGTACCTTTTGTGTTGTATTCATAGGGTAAATTGTCACATTTTTTCTTGGACAGGAAAAGAGAAAAATTTTACAAAAAAGATGCTGCGAATGTGAGATTATAAAAAACAAAAATAATAAAAACTACTCTGGCTCATGAAATTAATATGATTTTGTTTAAAATGTAGTTTGTAAAGTGCCATGTGTCTCGCAGTTACATTTTAAAAATGATTTGTGTTTGTTTTACTAAGCGACTGAAATAATATGGGTTGGTTAAGTTGTTGTGAATGCAAATCAAAAGAAGAGAAAATAACGGAATTAGATTTTTCTCGTTGTGGAATTTCTGAAGTGCCAAACGAAGTTTATGCTAATTCACCCACATTGGAAGTTTTGCATCTTGAAGGAAACAAGGTTAATTTTGTTGCTATAAGCAGAGCTTTGAGAATAATATAAATGGATTTTGTCGTTATACATACCTATCCTATTTTCTAGTAAATTTAGGAATTTCTACCCGAGAATAATTTTTTTTTAGAATTTATTGCTTTTTTGTGCATCACATTCTCTATATTAGAGAAAAAAGGTTAATAATATGTTTCTAATAGAATATTAAAAAAAAGTATGAAATTTATAAAGATCTGAAAAGTTAATGTAAATTATAAGAGCCCTCAGATGAATTTTATTGGTCCATAAGAAAAGTTAAATGAGTATATTTTATAAGTTTCATTTACTACCCACAGCTATAGATAATAAATAAAATCAAAGCCTACCTAATTAATGAAATATTGTTATGTAATTTATAAGGCTATTGCTGAACTGACCTCTAATCCTATTGGCAAAATGAAGTTTACACATAATTGTATTGATTTATGAAAGTTTCTGTAGTTTGCTGATTTATTATTTATCTATAAACAAGTACATCCCCATTAGTACTATACTTTAAAAATAATACATTTACTTATGAAGAATGTAAATTAAAAGGAAAATTAAATGACAAAGCAAGCAATCAGTATTCACAATTGCAAACATAAACAACATCAATATATATCACTTATATACAAGGTTTAACAAATCTTAATGCATTAGGAGAAATATTAAATAAGTGACCTTGAAATTTGTTCCCGTTTCTCATTATTCGGTTAACTTCTGAATTTTCTCTGTATAATGTTCGATCTTATTATAGTATTTTCATTTTTTATTTAAGCTATGCCATTTTAAAAATAAAAAAGATATGTGTATCTCTCACCTTTAATCCTATGGGGAAAATTATTAAATTTATGAATAATTAAGTAAAATCAAATGACAAAACAAGCAATCACTATTCACAATTGTAAATAGAAATAACATCAATATATAACACTTACATAAATTTTAACAAATCTTAATGCATTAGGAGAAATATTAAGTCTCCCTGAAATTTGTTCCCCTTTTTTATTATTCGAGTAACTTGTGAATTTTCTCTGTATAATGTTCGATCTCATTTTAATATGTGAATTTTCTTTATATAATGTTCGATCTCATTATAATATTTTCACTTTTTATTTAAGCTATACCATCTCAAAAACACAAAATAGATATATGAATGTTATTTAGTTGTAAAATCTAGAATTGTTCACAAATTTTAATTAAAGACGAACTACCTTTAAATAAAACAGAGATTAACAAATATTTTTTTTTAAATTCAATGTTAAAATAATTATGGATTTGGATAATTCCACACCAGACTGGTAGACATACAAAATTGCATTGTTTTTTTTCTATTTTTATTATTATATTTGTAAATCTCCCATCTTAGTAAATTTTGTTTTAGCTTAAGGACTTGTCACCCCAGTTGTTTCAGTGTATAGATCTACGATATCTTAATGTCAGTGATAATGAAATCCGAGCCATACCTCCTCTTATTTCAAAGTTATCCAATTTACAAGTTTTGATATTTAGTAAAAATGGTAAGTGTTATTTACTGGTAAGCCTTATTAATATATGGTATTACAGTTCTAAAACCATTGCGATACAATGACATAAATTGATTGATTGTAAACTTCCCCTTAAACTTTAGTGTTTCCAAAGGAAAGTGTGTACAAGCCATGCATATTTTTTACAATTTCTTTTAAAATAACCTTCATATTTAAACCAAATTTGGATTTAGAGGCGATAGCTATAAATTTAGGTTTTAAGTAGGGAATTTACTGGTGACTGCATAGAAGATCTCAGGGTTGTTAAGTGCAAGAATAGAGTTACATACGTTTGTGTCTCTATAAAGCAAAGGAGTATGCTGTTGGGAATACTCAAAAATAGGAAGAGTAAAGGCTATATGGATATGACAAAATGTAGACTTGATGTCGAAAAGTAGCCAATTTTTATTAACGAAGAACTGAGTAAGAGCACATACATTATTAAGATTCGAAGCAATGTAAGGAGAAAAGATACAAGTATGTTTGGACTAGAAATGGGTCCGTGTTCATAAAAAGACAGGATGGTGATCCAGCTATTTAAATAAGGGACAATTCATATTTGAAGGACATCTTGCGTGCCTCGAGATTGGGTTAAGTGTGTACGTGTTGGTGCATTGTGATTTTAAACTATTTTCAGTGGTAAATAAATTTTAAGAGTTTCAAATTAGGTAATTTAAATGTAAGGTTTTTGGTATTATATTTTATCGATGTTAAAGAGGTAATTTTCAGTTATGATTTTGATATCCTTCACATAACTGAGATTTAGGAAAAAACATGTAATTCCGTAAGCTTCTATTGAAATTCAAGGTTACAGGTTGGTTAGGAGGGATCACCTGGATAGAGTTGGGGTGGAGTAGCGTCATAAGTACAGGGTTAAGAATTACTCTCCATTAACATGTGATGGTGGATTACTGGAGAATTTGTGGATGTCTACAATGTAAAAAAATTACTATGTGTGTTGGCATTCTATAACGCCCGCCCGCGTGCCTAAATGCAGAGGCTGTCGTGTGATATGAATATTAATATGGTAAATCTGAGCAATCCTATGCACGACTGTTTTGATTCTCACGGTATAGCGCAGATAGGTATGAGGCGACGAGGGTTATATAGAAGACATCCTCACTTCTGAACCCAATTTTTATTAATGTTATTTCCATCGTTACAAGGTGTGGTATTATCAACGCCGACTTTTTTTTCTGATCATAGTCTTGTTTTTGTGAAATATCATTAGCGTCATCCAGGTCTGCTCAAAAAATATATACATATAGGTGTTTTAAGCACTTTAATAAACATGCTTTTTATGAAAATAGGCACTGTGTAAGCTGGGATGATGTCTACTATATTGATGATATAAATAACAAAATTAACTTTTTAACTGAAAACCTGCCCATAGTTGTCGAGATGCATGCGCCTGTACGGACTGTTCATTTGAGTAGGGCGCCAACACCATGGCTCACTGATGCCTTCAAGCGTATATTAAAAGAATATAATAAAGCTTGTCGCAAATATAAAAATATATAGAATTGGAATGACTCAAACTCATTGAAATTTTGCAGTGGCGTGCGTGAGACGTGAGAATACGGCCTATTTAATAAACATAATGGTTTATTAACGGCAATAAATCATACAAATTCTATTTTATATAATTTGTTCTATAAGAATAAAAAATCTAAAATGAAACAATCACAAAATATCACAAGTCACATCAATACTAAAAAGAACAATTGACTAAAAACACTAATACTGTGAATACTTAAGAACAGTCTGTTAAGTATAAAATTGAATACTTAAAAATTTTCTAATAGTACCCTTAAATGAGTTCAGAGAGAGTATAAATGAGTCAACGCTCCCAGGCAGTGAATTAATTTCCGTAAACACGTGCCCATTTTGAGGTTAGGTATTTCAAAATTTCGAAAGCAATACAAATGGGGAAAAACAGGTAAAATTCAGAAGCTAATCTGATAAAATGCTTATTATGTTCACTTGTGAGAGTAGACACTTTAATTAAATTGTGCTGGCCCGTTTTGTGGCAAGTAAATATAAACAAACGCTTAACCTTCAATCATGAGACATGGAATGGTAATTTTTATTAATCAATTCTTAATAAAGATTATATATATATATATATATATATATATATATATATATATATATATATATATATATATCTTTAGTTTTAGATGGGGTACATCCAAATCTAGATAAATTAAGTAAGTTAACAATGTTAGATCTCAGCATGAATGACCTTGGAAAAGTTCCGGATAGTGTAATGAGTCTCATAAACTTACAACAACTTTGCCTAAATGACACAGGAATTGACTTTGTTCCCGCCAATATTGGTAGACTCTCCAACTTACGAATTTTAGAACTTAGAGATAATAACCTGAGTGACTTGCCTAAATCCATTCGACGTCTGACAAATTTACAAAGGCTTGATGTTAGTGACAACAACTTGTCTAGTTTGGTAAGTTCTAAAGTATCTGATAAATTTCAATAGGGTTATATATGTGCTCTGTCTTTGTTAGTAATGATTGTAAGTACTGTACATATTGAAGTTTTTAAGTCCATGGTCCTAAGTTCACAAATATGAAATATCAGTGATGCAGGCATTTGTTGACCTGAATATACTGCCCTTTCAATCAATTTTTATCCTAGAAAGTATATTCTTCATTAAGAACACTGCACACACATACAGACTCAGAAGTGGTCCGAATCGACCAGGGTTTTTAGCTGTCAAGTTATATAATAAAGTACCTCTACCTGTGAGACAGTTGAGTGCTAAAAGTTTCAAAAAAACAATGAAAGCGTTTTTATGCGAAAGTTTTGAGTTTTCATTTGAATATGTAAAAGTCTGAGTTCTGGAATCTTTATTAAATATTTTTAGGCCTAGAATTGGGCACGTTTTTATACATTTTCAGTTTATCCAATGGAGTTGTAGAACTATTTTTATTTCAGGAATTAATATTGCACCTGCTTTCTGAATATTTAAATAAACAAGTAACTAACCAATTATCGAAATTTAGCAAATTGTTATTACAACTTACAAATGACCATTAATTTTATTGATGCGCATATCAATGGTTTGCGAGTTAAATGTACTTTTATAATTTATTGTTTAAGTTGTTAATATTGTGTACATACTCTCGATAATTTGCTTTCCAAGCTAGGATAAATTTATCACTTTATAAGGCTAAAGTGTATCCAATAAAACTTCTATAGATAATGCAGTGGCGTAGCGTAGATTTCTGCTGCCCGGGGCAGATGCAAAATTTATCGCCCCCTCCCTTTTACAATAAAACATAATATGATCATTATAATGACAAAATTTAGTAAATTGAAGAAAATTTAAACTGAAAATTTGAGAACCTTCAATAAAAAATTTAAAATTATTAAAAAACAATTGTTAATTGAAAATTGTAGAAAATATTTTTGAAACTATTGACTGTTGTAATAAAATAAATATTTTTTTCATTGAGAAAATCATTTTTGACATTAACTTTAAAAACTATCAATTACATGTAAAAATAAAACAAAAGTGCGATATTCATTTAAAAACATCCTTAACAACCCTTCGATTATATCTACAGATAAGAGTTCCCAGAATCCTATTAAAAATTTCTGACATTTTATAAAAATTGATAATTGTAAGACTACATTGGGACCGGCAACGAAGATCTTTATATATCGGGCGTGTCTAATATAAATCTGTAAACGAGTATAGAATTCCGTATTCTTTAATTACCCAATTGGACTTTGAAAATTAGTACAAATACAGACATATCCATATATATGGCAATACTCCTTATTTACAAGAAGACGTAGGGGATTCTTTCTATCACAAAAAAAATTTAAACAAATTCTTGTGTTTCCTCTCTCTCACTACGCCACTGAGATAACTATTATTTCTGTTGTGATTTTTTAGACTGAAGTTTGTGAATCTCATGGAAATTTGACTGAACTATGGATAAATGGTAACAATATATCTGAGTTATCTGTATCCATAACGCATCTAAAGAAAATAAATGATTTTGATGCATCATACAATAACCTGGAATCTGTGCCAAAAGAGATTGGTCATTGGACCAAAATAACTAATTTAATTTTAAGTTTTAATAACCTCTCATCTTTACCAAAGGCAATAGGAAACCTAAGAAATCTTCAAGTGTTGAAATTAGAATCTAACTATTTAGAAGAATTGCCAAATACCATTTGTAAATTGGTTAACCTGGAAGAACTAAATTTACAAAATAACTCATTAACTAAGGTACCTAGTGGGATAGGTCATTTAAGAAAGTTGGCTACTTTAATACTGTCTGATAACAAGCTACAGAGTTTACCACCAGGTGAGTTGTCCCCATGTAACATTGATTAAGATAATGGTTTTGGTTCACAGATTTTATAAATAACAGTGGCAGATGTTAACCTTTTACCATGCATATGTAGGAAAAAATAAATATAATATATTTTTACATAATTTTATTCAGAAAATATGTGAAAGATGCTACGTGAAGAATCACTTCACTTTAATCATAAGTCATAAGATTTAAATTAAGAAACTAAAATATAGACTATTTTTGTGAAATTGTAATTATTAAATTTCTACCCAGTATTGATTATGTTAATATAATGGTTTGAATTAAGAACTGAACATGCAACAAATGATACATATTAACTTAATTAAAACTTTTAATTAGGTTAATGCCTTCTGTTTGTTGCATGTTTCATATTTTAATGTAATTAAACTAATGCCAAAGTTATAGTATAGGTGAATTAATTTATATTTATATGAAAATCAAGTTTGACTTCATTTAATGTCACAACTTGACTTTATTTTCATCTTATTTTTGGTTATTGTTTCAGAAATTGGTAGTTGCTGTGAATTGTCCATCCTGAACATTCATAATAACTATTTAGAAAAACTTCCTGATGAGGTAGGCCACCTGCAGCATCTAACCACTCTAGGCCTTATAGGCAATCGACTGTCCTATTTACCTATCACAATATCCAAACTTACCAACCTTAAAGCTTTGTGGCTTACTCCTAATCAAACACAACCCCTAATTCATCTACAAAACGAGCAATTACCTGATGGACAGGTGGTGTTGACATCTGTAGTTTTTCCTCAAGCACCATTGAGAGAACCCTCTGTGTCCTTGCCCCATTTAGGAAACCAAAGTAGCCATATTAGTTTTAGTACTGAAAGGAATGATGTGGATATGTCAGAAAGTACTAATTTATCTTTAAGTCGCACTCCTACACCTCACCATAAAGAACTTAAAAGGTTAAGGGAAATATTAAGAAATACTCATATTCCAGGTAAATAATTCTCATTATCTATTATTTTGCCGTAACTGTAACCGTTTGTGGGATATCATCAAATTACTAATAACCAAGATGATCGCTAAAGCACTCTCCCTCCAACTGTGATTCACTTATTCCAGTCAAAAAATTGCTGTTAGAATTTTAAGCAGAAAAAAATTCCTTGTTTACTGGTCTAGTTAGTTTGGAATATTCTTTTATGGTGACTTAACATTTAATAAATAAATATTTATATATATTTTTCATATCATTTTTTAATCAGGATCCCCTTACCTAGCGGTGGAGTGGCAGGTGCTACCAACTCTTTGTCCCAAGGATAATAATGAAATAATTTTTTACCTAGGTTTTTTTTTTAATTTGACGCTTAGAAATATAAAAAATGGGGTGATGGCATTTTTTTGGTCGCACAATTTTTGGGTGACCATTTTTCTTTTAATCATAAGTTTTATTTCAGAATGAGTTACAGAGGGGATAATTCATGTCTGGTGTAGCTGGGTCAAGTACTCCATTTCATCCTTGTAGCTATTGCATGATGTGGAAATGACTCAAATTCACTTATTTCTGCACTATTATTTTGCATTAACTGTAATAATCCTTAATTAGCTAGTATTATTACTCGTACTTTTAAATAGAGGTATTTAAATTTTAACATTCACGCCACTTTTATATACATACTTAGTGTCTTAGATGGACAAATATATTTATTAAAAATTAAAATTTCATAAGAAATATAGAAATCTTTCCTGCCGTACAATTAATTTAACAAGCTTCCGTTTTTAAATTATTTTATTTAGAATCACTGCTACCTATGGCCTGCGGGCTGTCATCGGTCTTGTAATTGAATTTTAACTGGCTTCCCATTATCCCATCAAGCTGAAATCTGGTACATATACGTAAACCCGATGATAATTCAATTGTGACCGTGGAGCTGACCTTTAACATATTTCAAGGTCAAACCCACTTCCTATTATCCAACCGAACTGAAATTTGTTATCCATATATAAACGCAAAGACAATGTAAAATCGTGGCCTTGAAACTGACCTTGAACATATATTTCAAGGTCAATTTCACTTTCAATTATTCAATCAAGTTAAAATTTGGTGATATTTTTCCTTTAACTGTCTGAAAGAGAAAAACGGTAACTTGTTAAGTTGTATTATGTTGTTATTTGCGTTTTTCCCTAAAATGGAAAATTTTAAAACTGTTGTGTAACTTTGATAATCGCTAATTCACTTGCTGAGACATAATTAATATATTAATAATATTGTAAACTTGTTTTCTTACATTTTCGGCTAAAATATATAAATTTTTAGTTAACCACGTTTTAAATGTTTCTGAAATTAAAGAAGCCAAAGTAACTCACATATCCGGTGATCTCAATACATCTCAGACAAGTCTAAATGGACACGAAAGTGAACCAGCTGAAATATTGGAAAACCTGCTTGAGAAAAATGAACACAGCAGAACACCACCTAAACAACCACCACCATATCACATAGCAGCAGCATATTCCAAAAATGCACATCTTTTTACCCATGGACCTCCTAGCCCGCATGATCAACCCAAGCAATTTAGCCAACAACAACCAGCTAATATACACATGCCAACTCCTAAGATGGCTAACAGACATCAGATGATGGAATGTAATAATCATAATATGTTTCAACCAGCTGACAGGTCAGTGCTATGTACAGTGTACTATAATATCAAAAAGTTTTTTTGTTGAATTTACTTACTATATGGTATGATTTTACAAATTTATTTTTATATGTGCTTTGGTTTGAGGATGCGCAGAGACTATCTGCTATATTTTGATTTTTTAAAACAGCTTAAAACTTTTTTATCATTTTTGTGGGTTATTATATATAAAATGAACCCAAAAGTAAAATTTATTTTGGAATTCTCTTCTTGCTATATTGAATGGTCCAAATCAATTGTGTGTTATTCTTGTCTGGGTCTGGTATACAATAAACAAACTGTTATATATCAATACAAATTCAAAATGTTATTCTAGGAGGATGATCTCTGTAGTAAAAGTCCAATAGTCTACTCTATTTTTAGATTTCAGTGAGGCTCACATTAGACATTTGAGAATTATTCCTCTGTTATTTGGGTTGCAAGTCGTAATGGTTTTTTAAACAAGCATATATTTAGGAAATATTAGGCTGCGCATTCCCATTGCCATCCATTCCCACAGTGCGAGAGAGAGAAAGAAGAGTGAAAGCAGTAATTTCTCTAAGTTAGAATAAGATAAGATTACTACTTTCGCTCTTTTGCCTCTCTCACACTGTCGGGACGGGCAATCTAGTATTTCCTAAATCTATGTTTATAAGTAGTTTTGTTGATCATATTATAAAATTATGCGAAATATAAAATGCGATAATAATTAAAACACTTTTCATTACTCGTCGTTATTATTTATAAAAAATCTACAATACTTACTGTGAACATTGGTATATCACGACCGTATTCTGTAATATTTAGCAGTGAAATGTATAAAAAAAGGCTGTGCGACGAAAATAGTTTCTATCAGAATTTCAACACGCTTAGGGAAAAACAGTATAGTCACCTTTATTGATAAGTTATATTTTTTTTGCAGGAAATTAAGGCAGTCGGTCCATTTTGAAAATTTTCAAGCCAACGAATAAGTATAGGAACGTGATCTGAATAGGATGTTTTCTAATTTTATATTTGATTTTAAAACCAAAATAAAAATCGCGAAACATATTTATTAATTATATATATTTTTAAATGTACATATTCTGTGTGTATATAGTCTTGTTATTTTGAAATGTTAAAGAAATAAAAAAAAATGATATCCACTTCAGTATAACTTTATTTTAATATCTAAAATACAAGGTGTTTCAAAAATATACGTCTAGAACTCCTTTATTTTTATTGATAGATGTTTTAAGCAAATGGAAAAAACAGGGTTTTTAAATATATCTCGACGATTTAAGTTGGAAACTTGGTCATTTTAAATAGATTCATTATCTTAAGCCCTCCTAGATACAGCAACTTAAAGTTAAATAGACTAAAATTAAATACAGGAATACATTCGTTCGTTAGTTTGGCTTCTTGATACCTAAGGAGAATTTGGCGAAACGTCTGTATCAGTTTCCATAAGAAACCAAACTAACGAACGGATGTAATCCGAGAGTAATACAGAATTTATATATATATATATATATATATATATATATATATATATATATATATATATATATATATATACGCCCTATATTTGCGAGGGATGATGGTGAGAATCAATGAGATATCTGTCCGTGTGGGTTGGTTTTCAATATACTGGGTATTTTTGGGTGGATAGAATTAAGAAACTCGTGGAAGCCGATGAGCTGTGGTTTGCCATGGAGCACAAATACATCATCCTCATAGACACGCCAGAATTTGGGTTGGAAGTAGGATTCTTTTTTTTTTTTTTTAAGGAGGGGAAATCTTGCATAGACGCCGACACGAAGTGTGAAGGTAGTGCCGGATTCCAACCGGCTAAACCCCCCCCCTGGACTGAAGGTCCCCATGATTCTACTTCGGTTGACTGCAGTGAAGCTACAGTCTATAGAAGCGCTCTGTGAGTGTCCATTGGTTTCCGAGCCATAACCTTTTTAAACGTCCGGTTATCACTCATTAGTGTTTCTGCTTCGGGTGCCGGTGCACCCATTGCATCGCACTCTCTTACATTTTGCATACAATGTAAGGTTGGTCTCGCGTCTCGTGAACATGCATACGTCAGTCATACTTTTCCCTAAAAATGGTATCGTTGACCTGGACGCTTAGTGCTCCCTAATACTCTACGATGGTGCCCTTAAGGATTCCACCATCAGGCTCTGTATCTAAGAGCTTCTAACTTTTCTATCCTGGATCTTTCTCCTCACTTCTTTCTTCTCTCTTCTTTTTTTTGCTTCTTTCTTCAGAGACTCGACTGCATAGCCCCATGCAGCTGATCGGTAGGTTAGCACTGGACTTGGCACGACTTGATGATACTCACTTTGTTTTTCAGGCTCATTTTGTTCTTCCTATTCAGCAATGGATAGAGCTGTATTCTTACTGCCTTGAGCTTCTTAATTGCGGCTGAGATGTGCTTTTCCCAGCACAGCCCTTTGTCGATTATAACTTCGAGATATTTGGCTTGATTCGTCCATCTGACGTCCAGGCCATCAATATCTAGTGGGATTCTTCAAGAGCTTTGGTTTTGAAATAGGTCAAGAATAAGATTGCCACAGATGGAGACAGTGATGAGCCCATGTTAGCGCCATCTGTTTGTCTATATCTGGCCATCAAAAAAAAAATATGCGTTCTTAAGGCAATGTCTGGTGAGATCTATATCGTGAGTTGGGAAATCCTCTTCTTGGACGATCTGGCCCAGTGCTTCATCCATCGGTATGATGAATACAGTGATTTTAGGGCGAAGCTTGTCAATTCTTATGGATCTGTGTCAAGGATTCTTTGTTGTTAAGAATCCTTGACACAGATTTGTAAGCAGGGTCTTTCAAAATATCTTGCATTTTTGTAGTATAGTTTTCTTCGTAGTATGTACTTTTATTTAGCGACTTTATTGGTTATTATGGTTAGCTTGATACATATCAAATATAAGTGAAGTGATTACTGTTTTGAGAATTCTTGACCACATCCCACCGTATTTTCCTAGCCTCGTGGTTGTCTTTAGAAGAAAGAGTCGACCCGATTTGTGCAATAATTTCCTCCGTAGAAATCTTTTTTTGAGCTGTTTCATAGTTAAAACCTTTAATTAAGACTGTTTTTTCGGCCTCAGACAGTTGATGTTGGGATATGTTATAAATCGTTTTGTTGTTGTTCTCTTGTTTGTGGGTAGTATTTCATGATATTTTTAAACTTCTTCAAATGCCGTTCTGTTTTTGGGGTTTCTGTCGCCACTAGCAGAGAATTCCTATACAGATGTATTCCCGGATTAATATTGAATCGTATATATATATATATATATATATATATATATATATATATATATATATATATATATATATATATATATATATATATAGATAGATAGATAGATAGATAGATAGATAGATAGTACAAAGTTCGACATTTTCGAACTTGTAAAGAACTATGACAATTATATGACAATTGATAACAAACTGGCATTTAATGGGGTGTGTTTATCTTTCGAAACGCCATAGATGTCATTAGTATATACCAACAAATGTATTCGTAATGCCATCTCTTAGTAAAGTTGACATTATAAACCAAAGATGTAATCTGAAACCTTATCTTACAATTATTTTAGAAATATATTTAAAAAAATGCCTTAATTATGGTGTTTAGGTTCATTATAATGATTCCAACTCAAAATTATTAATCATAGCTTAAACGAGCAATGTGATATAGTATTCACACATCTTTCCAGAGAATACACACATACATAATGTAAATCAAATTTCATTTAAACCAAAAATATAAATTATTATTCTAATCAAATTAGAAAATGGACAGATTCATTTATTCTTAGTTTAACTTATTTAATTAATTTAAAATATGATTCTATAGAGCTTAAGTATTCTGGATATCCTTAGATGACTTTTTTATTATTGACACTCTAAAGAATACCAAATATGTATGTTAATTAGATGTTTTTAACTTTTATATTTTGCAAGGAAATTCAGTCTGATTTTATGCAGAAAGCTGTTTGGTACAATTCCTGTTGTTAACGAAAATATGGAAGTTGTCACGATGCTATTCATTCTCCACTGTCTTTAGATTTGTACCTACAAGTTTCTGAATTAGGTGATCTTTTAATACAATTGTTGTACTAGAAGTACTGTCTTGTAATATATGAATGAGTAACTGGGTGGTCGATAAGAACAGCAGACATGCTACTTTTCATTTTATTATAATGTCTAGAATTAATGTTTTTTTAAATGGTCATAGTAAAGTTGAACTTGAATGTGATCCCACATCCATACTAGGATATTCTGTAATCAAACTAACTAAACTGTTGAAACACGAAATTTATTTCCTATGTTAAACATTAATTCCATAACTGTAAGAAAAGTTACAAAGAGCATGACAGAAGTAATAATTTCCAACATTCTTAAATTCATTTCAAAGGATGTTTTCGAAGATATTTTTCTGTTTTACCAGGTGCATAATACTCATTAGTAGTTATAAAATGGTGAATTTAAAAAGCTTTTACTACCATATTGAACCCAATATTAGCCTTAAAATGTAAATGTTAGTTTTCGTAGTACACTCTACTGCACAAATTGACATAAATTTTTTTATAAATGTAACTAAATATAAGTAGGTAAAGCATTAATTTCTTTATTTCCACTCAAAGTAAGTTTTTAATAAACTTTCTAGAAGCTTACTATTCTTTTCCTTCCACAGTTCAGTTAGCCCCTCGTAGCCAAACAAGAGAAGCTCGACTTAAAAACATTTGAGGAGCTTTTATATTGGAAATGTTCTCTTATTAGGTACAAGACTTAATAAAAACAAGAAATGGCTTCATTGTATCTTTCATGTCTAATGAACGTTTTTAAATATTTTAGTATCTTTTAATTACTACAGTCTTGTTATCGAAGGAATATAAAAGGTTACTTGGGCAGTAAGAAAATATAAAAAAAAAACGAATATTATTTATTTTAAACTTTAACAACAATTTCTACAACCTTAACAACATTTTCTACAACTTTAACAACTTTACATGCATAAAATGAATCTGAAATATAATTTAATAATTCTAGTAGACGAATCTTGCAGGATATACGTCATGTAGCCTAAACACACGAAAAAAAACACTTTACATAGTAATTTAAGTTTTATAAATTAAGTTCTATCTAGTAAATAAATTTTATTTAAACATTATTCCTCTTTATTGTCTGAAATTGGCCATTCGTACAAGGGTTCTATATCATCAAGATCAATTTTATTCAACCACTCAACTACATAGTTTCTTCTATTACGGTTAAAATTAATAATAATTTTCATTTCTTCTAGACAAATGGCAAATTTACGTCTATGCATCTCATTAAAAATTAATCTTTGCCGTTCTAGGATGTGTTCTCCATGGTCGGGGAGACTTTCCATAAATGATCTAAAAACAGCAATTTTCGTTTTCGGCTATGATTCAATTATATCAATATGTTTATGATTTTTTTTTATAAACCTTATTGAAATTGATCCCTTATAATGAAAGTTTAATATAAAAACTAAGCCAAAACTACTTACGTGTTAGCGATTTCATTCCTTGTTTTTAAAAGTAAACGCCGCAATTTCTTTTTAGAAATACGCCTTAAATCATATACATGATTATCCACAACAATAAAATACATGTTTTATATGAAATATTTTAAATACAATAGACCCCCAAATGAATATCAAATTAATTTAAGTTTATAACTTTATTATTGGCGTTTGTATTTTTTTCTTCAGCTACCCGTTTGCTCAAATAAATGGTTTAACCTAAATTTGTTTATAAAACACCAAATATAACAATTGCATTGGACGAAGTAGATCTTATGACGAATTAATTGCGTTCAAATGTGAATCGGAGAATATTGTCATAAAAGCCTTTACACATTTAACGTTAAATATGCAAGTATACCTTCGAAGATGTATCGTTCTCAAATTTTCTATTCTGGTTCCAACGATGGTTATATTTGCCGAGAGATCTACAGGTTTTCCCATTTTGTATGAGTTGCAATTTTCTATATACAAAAATGAGTTATATTTTTATTAATATGTTCATCCAAATGTTTTGCTAAGACCTTATTTGGCATCTTCAGTACTTGGTGTTAAAGATTTTTTGAGGGAATTTTGCTTTTATACGCGGTCTGAGTACGTATCTTTTGGTTCGTATTAGCTTTTGGAGAGCCGCTGGTGGTATCAATTTGAGCTCGGGCTTCGTATCGGCACAGAATCTTTCAATCTGTGTACTGTTTTATATAAATTATTAGATAAAGTCAGAATATGTTAAAAGAAAATATAGTCATCTTAACTTTCAAACTCGTTTAAATCCCATTTTTATTGTGAGAGTAGCATGGTCTGACATATATGTGATGATAGTATTTTCAGTCCAAGGAAAAATAAAAAATATAAAGTTCTTCAAATGTAACACAGTCCGAAATCCAAAGTATATGTTTAAAATTTTGAGTAAAATTCAAAGATGAAATATTATGAACAGGATGGCTCCACTAGAAAAATACAAATTTATGTTGATTTGCTGAAATATGAGATTTACTAAAATAGTTTCCTTTGAACCTTAACCAATAATTTTGTAAAATTATTTTTCAACTGATCATAACGACTGTTATTAATCAAATTATTGGATAATTGAAAATATACTGTTAATATTTTAATAATATCTACTGTGATCATACTGGTTTTTTTAGGTATGTTTGTAAATACCACGTTCAACCAAATAAATCACATTCAAAAGACCAAAATGGCCTTAGGGGCTAAGATCAAGATTATCAGGAAATGTCCAAGGAAAAATCCAACAACTTTTTACTTAAATATTTTTCCTAAATTAATTGATTTCTAATCTTTTTTTAGCTAGCAAATTGTATTTAACCGTTAAATGATCTCTAAATATAATTTAAAGCTGTAATTTATATGATTGAACGTGGAATTTTCTGTGTTTTACATTTCTGCAATAAAAATAAATAATTCTCACTGGAAAAACACAACTTGACCACCAAACGACCGTAAAAATTAATCTCAAGATTAAATTTAAGGCCACCATCATGTAGCCCCCTTAAAATAAAGAACATCTTCTCTCTCTTGTATTTTTTTCGATTATATATATATATATATATATATATATATATATATATATATATATATATATATATATATATATATATATATATATATGATCGAAATAACTGGTATCATGAAGTGACTAAGTTCAATAAATACAGCGAGTGAAGTAGGACGTCCCATTTAAAGTTTTCCAAATATTTTTTTCCAAATTTTGCAACGTGGGGCCGAATATTGTTATGTTGAAAAATGGCTTTATCATATCTTTTGGCGTGTATTGTTCATTTTTCCTTCAATGCTCCATTTAATTTTATCAGCTCTTGTCAGTATCTATCACCAGTAATGGTTTTAGCAATTCGCAGTACACAGTGAGAATTGATAACAAACTGGCTTTAATGGGGTGTCTTTACCTTTTGAAACGCCATAGATGTCATTATTATATACCAACACAAGTATTAGTGATGCCATCTCTTAGTAAATTCGACATTATAAACCAAAACACCTTTTATATATATATATATATATATATATATATATATATATATATATATATATATATATATATATATAGCGAAAACGTTAAATACAAATTAATAACAAAAAAAGAAAGGGTTTCTTACACGAATATATTTCTTAAATATTCTGTGGAGATATCCAAAAAAAAAACGCTCTCATTATGGTGTTTAGGTTCATTATAATGATTCCAATGCAAAATTATTATTCATATACTAAATGAGCAATGTGATATAGTATTCATATATCTTTCTGTAAAATACACCCATTTAATGTAAATCAAATTTAATTCCAAAAACAATATAAAATATTCTAATGAAGTTAGAAAATGGACAGATTTATTTACTCCTAGATTAACTTATTTGATCGATTAAAAATAGGAATCTATAAAGCTTAACTATTCTTGATATCTTCAGATGACTCTTTTATTATTGATAATCTTAATAGGATACCAAATATGTATTTTAATTGGAGGTTTCATGTTTTATATTTTGCGAAGGAATTCAGTCTGATTTTATGTCAAAAGTTGTTTGGTACAATTCCTGTTGTTAATGAAAATATAGGAGTTGTCACAATGTTATTCATTCTCCACTGTCTGTAGATTTGTATCTAAAACTCTTTGAATTGGGTGATCTTAGACAATTGTTGTTTCTGATGACCATCAATTAAGAGATCGATTAGAAGTCTTGTCATCTCATATATGGATGAGCAACTGGGTGGTCGATAAGAATAGCACACATGCTACTTTTCATGTTATTATAATGTATACAATTAATGCTTTTCTAAATTGTCATGGTAAAGTTGGACTCGGATGTGATCCCACACCCATACTGGGATCTCCTGTAATCAAAATAACTTAATTGCTTTAAACACGAAATTTATTTCCTATGTTAAACATCAATTCCTTAACCGTAAGGAAAGTTACAAAGAACATGACAGAAGTAATAATTTCCAACTTTCCTAAATTCATTTTGAAGTTAATTATCTGTTTTACCAGGTACATAATACTCTTTGGTAGTTATCAAATAGTGAATTTAAAAAGCTTTTACTACCATATTGAGCCCAATATTAGCCTCAAAATATAAATGTTAGTTTTTGTAGTACATTCTGTTGGACAAATTGACATAAAAGTTTTTATAAATGTAACTACATATAAGTAGGTAAAGTATTAATTTCTTTATTTCGACTCAAAGTAAGTTTTTAATAAACTTTCTAGAAGCTTACTATTCCTCTCCTTTCACAGTTCCTTTAGCCCCTCGTAGCCAAACAAGAGAAGCTCAACTTAAAAATATTTGAAGATCTTTTATATTGAAAATATTCTCTTATTAGGTACAAGACTTAATAAAAACAAGAAATGGCTGCATTGTATCTTTCATGTCTAATGAACGTTTTTAAATATTTTAGTATCTTTTAATTACTACAGTCTTGTTATCGAAGGAATATAAAAGGTTACTTGGGCAGTAAGAAAATATAAAAAAAAAGCAAATATTATTTATTTTAAACTTTAACAACATTTTCTACAACTTTAACAACTTTACATGCATAACATGAACCTGAAATATAATTTAATCATTTTAGTTGATGAATCTTGCAGGATATAGATCATGTTGCCTAAACATACAAAAAACAACACTATATAATAATTTAAGTTTTATAAATTAAGTTCTATCTAGTAAATAAATTTTATATTAAACGTTATTCCTCTTTCTTGACTGAAATTGGCCATTCTTCCAAGGGTTCTATATCATCGAGATCAATTTTATTCAACCACTCAACTACATAGTTTCTTCTATAACGGTTAAAATAAATAATAATTCTCATTTCTTCTAGACAAAGGGCAAATTTACGTCTATGCATCTCATTTAAAATTAATCTTTGCTGTTCTAGGATGTGTTCTCCATGGTCGGGGAGACTTTCCATAAATGATCTAAAAACAACAATTTTCTATATATGTTTTCGGCTATGATTCAATTATATCAATATGTTTATGATTTTTTTATAAACCTTATTGAAATTGATCCCTTATAATGAAAGTTTAATATAAAAACTAAGCCAAAACTACTTACGTGTTAGCGATTTCATTCCTTGTTTTTAAAAGTAAATGCCGCAATTTATTCTTAGAAATACGCCTTAAATCATATACATGTTTATCCACAACAATAAAATTCATGTTTTATATGAAATATTTTAAATACAATAGACCCCCAAATAAATATCAAATTAATTTAAGTTTATAACTTTATTATTGGCGTTTGTATTTTTTTCTTCAGCTACCCATTTGCTCAAATAAATGATTTAACCTAAATTTGTTTATAAAACACCAAATATAACAATTGCATTGGACGAAGTAGATCTTATGACGAATTAATTGCGTTCAAATGTGAATCGGAGAATATTGTCATAAGAGCCTTTACACATTTAACGTTAAATATGCAGTATACCTTCGAAGATGTACCGTTCTCAAATTTTCTATTCTGGTTCCAACGATGGTTATATTTGCCGAGAGATCTACAGGTTTTCCCATTTTGTATGAGTTGCAATTTTCTATATACAAAAATGAGTTATATTTTTATTAATATGTTCGTCCAAATGTTTTGCTAAGACCTTATTTGGCATCTTCAGTACTTGGTGTTAAAGATTTTTTGAGGGAATTTTGCTTTTATACGCGGTCTGAGTACGTATCTTTTGGTTCGTATTAGCTTTTGGAGAGCCGCTGGTGGTATCAATTTGAGCTCGGGCTTCGTATCGGCACAGAATCTTTCAATCTGTGTACTGTTTTATATAAATTATTAGATAAAGTCAGAATATGTTAAAAGAAAATATAGTCATCTTAACTTTCAAACTCGTTTAAATCCCATTTTTATTGTGAGAGTAGCATGGTCTGACATATATGTGATGATAGTATTTTCAGTCCAAGGAAAAATAAAAAATATAAAGTTCTTCAAATGTAACACAGTCCGAAATCCAAAGTATATGTTTAAAATTTTGAGTAAAATTCAAAGATGAAATATTATGAACAGGATGGCTCCACTAGAAAAATACAAATTTATGTTGATTTGCTGAAATATGAGATTTACTAAAATAGTTTCCTTTGAACCTTAACCAATAATTTTGTAAAATTATTTTTCAACTGATCATAACGACTGTTATTAATCAAATTATTGGATAATTGAAAATATACTGTTAATATTTTAATAATATCTACTGTGATCGTACTGGTTTTTTTAGGTATGTTTGTAAATACCACATTCAACCAAATAAATCACATTCAAAAGACCAAAATGGCCTTAGGGGCTAAGATCAAGATTACCAGGAAATGTCCAAGGAAAAATCCAACAACTTTTTACTTAAATATTTTTCCTAAATTAATTGATTTCTAATCTTTTTTTAGCTAGCAAATTGTATTTAACCGTTAAATGATCTCTAAATATAATTTAAAGCTGTAATTTATATAATTGAACGTGGAATTTTCTGTGTTTTACATTTCTGCAATAAAAATAAATAATTCTCACTGGAAAAATACAACTTGACCTCCAAACGACCGTAAAAATTAATCTCAAGATTAAATTTAAGGCCACAATCATGTAGCCCCCTTAAAATAAAGAACATCTTCTCTCTCTTGTATTTTTTTCGATTATATATATATATATATATATATATATATATATATATATATATATATATATATATATATATATATATATATATATACGATCGAAATAACTGGTATCATGAAGTGACTAAGTTCAATAAATACAACGAGTGAAGTAGGACGTCCCATTTAAAGTTTTCCAAATATTTTTTTCCAAATTTTGCAACGTGGGGCCGAATATTGTTATGTTGAAAAATGGCTTTATCATATCTTTTGACGTGTATTGTTCGTTTTTCCTTCAATGCTTCATTTAATTTTATCAGCTCCTGTCAGTATCTATCACCAGTAATGGTTTTAGCAATTCGCAGTACACAGTGAGAATTGATAACAAACTGGCTTTAATGGGGTGTCTTTACCTTTTGAAACGCCATAGATGTCATTAGTATATACCAACACAAGTATTAGTGATGCCATCTCTTAGTAAATTCGACATTATAAACCAAAACACCTTTTATATATATATATATATATATATATATATATATATATATATATATATATATATATATATATATATATATATAGCGAAAACGTTAAATACAAATTAATAACAAAAAAAGAAAGGGTTTCTTACACGAATATATTTCTTAAATATTCTGTGGAGATATCCAAAAAAAAAAACGCTCTCATTGTGGTGTTTAGGTTCATTATAATGATATCAATGCAAAATTATTGTTCATATACTAAATGAGCAATGTGATATAGTATTCATATATCTTTCTGTAAAATACACCCATTTAATGTAAATCAAATTTAATTCCAAAAAACAATATAAAATATTCTAATGAAGTTAGAAAATGGACAAATTTATTTACTCTTAGATTAACTTATTTGATCGATTAAAAATAGGAATCTATAAAGCTTAACTATTCTTGATATCTTCAGATGACTCTTTTATTATTGATAATCTTAATAGGATACCAAATATGTATTTTAATTGGAGGTTTTCATGTTTTATATTTTGCGAAGGAATTCAGTCTGATTTTATGTCGAAAGTTGTTTGGTACAATTCCTGTTGTTAATGAAAATATAGGAGTTGTCACGATACTATTCATTCTCCACTGTCTGTAGATTTGTATCTAAAACTCTTTGAATTGGGTGATCTTAGACAATTGTTGTTTCTGATGACCATCAATTAAGAGATCGACTAGAAGTCTTGTCATCTAATATATGGATGAGCAACTGGGTGGTCGATAAGAACAGCACACATGCTACTTTTCATATTATTATTATTATAATGTCTACAATTAATGCTTTTCTAAATTGTCATGGTAAAGTTGGACTTGGATGTGATCCCACACCCATACTGGGATCTTTTGTAATCAAAATAACTTAATTGCTTTAAACACGAAATTTATTTCCTATGTTAAACATCAATTCCTTAACCGTAAGGAGAGTTACAAAGAGCATGACAGAAGTAATAATTTCCAACTTTCCTAAATTCATTTTGAAGTTATTTATCTATTTTACCAGGTACATAATACTCTTTGGTAGTTATCAAATAGTGAATTTAAAAAGCTTTTACTACCATATTGAGCCCAATATTAGCCTCAAAATATAAATGTTAGTTTTTGTAGTACATTCTGTTGGACAAATTGACATAAAAGTTTTTATAAATGTAACTACATATAAGTAGGTAAAGCATTAATTTCTTTATTTCGACTCAAAGTAAGTTTTTAATAAACTTTCTAGAAGCTTACTATTCCTCTCCTTTCACAGTTCCTTTAGCCCCTCGTAGCCAAACAAGAGAAGCTCGACTTTAAAATATTTGAAGATCTTTTATATTGAAAATATTCTTTTATTAGGTACAAGACTTAATAAAAACAAGAAATGGCTGCATTGTATCTTTCATGTCTAATGAACGTTTTTAAATATTTTAGTATCTTTTAATTACTACAGTCTTGTTATCGAAGGAATATAAAAGGTTACTTGGGCAGTAAGAAAATATAAAAAAAAACAAATATTATTTATTTTAAACTTTAACAACATTTTCTACAACTTTAACAACTTTACATGCATAAAATGAACCTGAAATATAATTTAATAATTTTAGTTGATGAATCTTGCAGGATATAGGTCATGTTGCCTAAACATACAAAAAACAACACTACATAATAATTTAAGTTTTATAAATTAAGTTCTATCTAGTAAATAAATTTTATATTAAACGTTATTCCTCTTTCTTGACTGAAATTGGCTATTCTTCCAAGGGTTCTATATCATCGAGATCAATTTTATTCAACCACTCAACTACATAGTTTCTTCTATAACGGTTAAAATTAATAATAATTTTCATTTCTTCTAGACAAATGGCAAATTTACGTCTATGCATCTCATTTAAAATTAATCTTTGCCGTTCTAGGATATGTTCTCCATGGTCGGGGAAACTTTCCATAAATAATCTTAAAACAACAATTTTCTATATATGTTTTCGACTATGGTTCAATTATATCAATATGTTTATGATTTTTTTTATGAAATTTATTGAAATTGAACCCTTATAATGAAAGTTTAATATAAAAACTAGGCCAAAACTCCTTACGTGTTAGCGATTTCATTCATTGTTTTTAAAAGTAAATGTCCCAATGTCCTCTTAGAAGTACGCCTTAATTCATATACATGACCATCCACAACAATAAAATACATGTTTTATATAAAAATTTTTAAATACAATAGACCACCAAATGAATATCAAATTAATTTAGGTTTATCAGTTTTATTAACTGGTGTTTGTATTTTTTTTTCAGCTACTCCGTTTGCTCAAATAAATTATTTAATCTAAATTTGTTTATAAAACAAAACAATCGCATTGGACGAAATGGATCTTATGAAAAATTAACTGCATTTAAATGTGAATCGGACAAACGTAGAATACTGCCATAAGGGCCTTTACGAATTTAACGTTAAATATGTAGTAAACCTTCGAAGACGTATTGTCTTCAGATTTTCTATTCCGGTTCCAACGATGGTTATATTTGCTAAGAGATCTACAGGTTTTTGCATTTTGTGTGCGTACAATTTTCTATATATAAAAATGAGTTTTATTTATGTGGTTATTAAATTACTGTCGTTTTTCATGCTATTTGAACGTGAGTTGTATTTTTATTAATATGTTCACTTCCAACTGTTTTGCCGAGACCTTATTTGGCATCTTCAGTACTTGATGGTAAAGATCTTCTGAGGGAATTTTGCTTTTATACGCGGTCTGAGTGCGTATCTTTTGGTTCGTATTAGCGTTTGGAGAGCGGATGGTGGTATCAATTTGAGCACAGGCTTCATATCGGCACAGAATTTTTCTGTCTGTGTACTGTTATATATGAATTGTTAGATAAAGTCAGAATATATTAAAAGAAAATAGAGTCATTTTAATTTTATTCTCTAAAGACTCATTTAAATCCCATTTTCAGTGTGAGAGTAGCATGTTCTGACATATATGTGACATATAACTGATCATAACGACTGTTATTATTGGACAATTGAAAATATGCTGTTAATATTTTAATAATCTCTACTGTGATCCTATTGGTTTTTTTTATGTTAGAAGTTTTGTAAATTCCACGTTCAACTAAATAAATTACATTCAAAAAGACCAAAATGGCCTCAGGGACCTAGATCAAAGTTACCAAGAAATGTCCAAGGAAAAATCCAACAACTTTTTACTTAAAGATTTTTCCTAAATTAATTAATTTCCAATCCTTTTTTAGCTAGCAAAGTGTATTTAACCGTTAATTGATCTCTAAATATAATTTAAAGCAGTAATTTATATGATTGAACGTGGAATTTTCTGTGCTTTCCATTTCTGCAATAAAAATAAGAAATTCTCACTAGGAAAACAACTTGACGTACAAATGACCGTAAAAATTAATCTCAAGTTAAATTTAAGGCCACCATCATGTATCCCGCTCAAAATAAAGAACTTCTCTCTCGTATTTTTTTCGGACCCTCTGTGTATATGGTATATATATATATATAGTCAAATGCGAACAGTAAATGCAAACTTCTTTCCATCATTTCCCTTCCTGTAGAGTTTGCACAAATTGGATAAATTACTACAGAACACAATTCATCCTATTCTGCCACCATCGAGATGATGGCCTACCTGTACCACCATACCGAGAAGAAAGTCAAAACTTACCCTTCCCGCCACAGTGATACGGCAGAGGTACATGTTTTGTCTCTACTAGACTCGTCAGGGTACCGACATGCACCTGTTTGTGCAAAGGACAGATCGGAAGGAAGTATGCAACACTGAACGCGGCTGCTATTGCATCTCACACGGAGGAATCCGTGAAAGCCGCATAAACATATATACGCCATCCGGCGGGAAGTCGGCGAAGCCGCGTTTAGTGTTGTATACTTCCTTCCGATCTGTCCTTTGCACAAACAGGTGCATGTCGGTACCCTAATGAGTCTAGAAGAGACGAAACATGTACCTCTGCCGTATCACTGTGGCGGGGAGGGTAAGTTTTGACTTTCTTCTCGATATGGTGGTACAGGTAGGCCATCATCTCGATGGTGGTGGAATAGAATGAATTGTGTTCTGTAGCAATTTATCCAATTTGTGCAAACTCTAACACGGAAGGGATATGATGGAACGAAGTTTGCATTTACTGTTCGCATTTGACTTCATCTATACATGGAGTTGCATATAGTTGTACGTTTGCTGAATGTAATTTCAGCACTACAATGGCATAATGTGGATATATCCAATGCTATTGCATCTCACACGGAAGAATCCGTGAAAGCCGCATAAACATATATATATATATATATATATATATATATATATATATATATATATATATATATATATATATATATATATATATATATATATACAGCGAGTAAAGTAGGGCGTCCCATTTAACGTTTTCCAAATAGTTTTTTTTACAAATTTTGCAACAGGGCCGAATATTGTTATGTTGAAAAATGGCTTTATTGTATCTTTTGGCGTATATTGTTCGTTTTTCCTTCAATATTCCGTTTAATTTTATCAGCTTTTGTCAGTATCGATCACCAGTGATTGTTTCACCAGGTTTTAGCAGTTCGTAATACACAGTGAGAATTGATAACAAACTGGCTTTAATGAGGTGTCTTTACCTTTTGAAACGCCCTAGATGTCATTAGTATATACCAACACAAGTATTAGTGATGCCATCTCTTAGTAAAGTTGACATTAAAACCAAAACACCTTTATATATATATGAAGTAAAAATGCAAACTTCGTTCCATCATATCCTTTCCGTGTTGGAGGTTGCACAGTTTGAATAGATTGCTACAGAACACAATCCATCCAATTCCACCACCATCGAGATGATGGCCTACCTATACCACCATACCGAGAAGAAAGTCAAAACTTACCCTCCCCGCCACAGTGATACGGCAGAGGCACATGTTTCGTCTCTACTAGACTCATCAGGGTACCGACATGCACCTGGTTGTGCAAAGGACAGATCAGAAGGAAGCATGCAAATACTGAACGCGGTCCTGCCGACCTCCCGCCGGATGGCGTATACATGTTTATGCGGTTTTCACAATCTGTTCAAACTGTGCAACCTCCAACACGGAAAGGATATGATAGAACGAAGTTTGCATTTTTACTTCACTTATTCACGGAATTGCATATGGTTGTACGTTTGCTGAATGTGATTTCAGCACTACAACGGCGTAATGTGGATGTATCCACTGCTATTGCAACTCACACGGAGGAATCGGTGAAAACCATATATATATATATATATATATATATATATATATATATATATATATATATATATATATATATATATATTTACCTACACAAACGAAAACGTTAAATACAAATTAATAACAAAAAAAAAAAAAGAAAGCGTTTCTTACACGAACATGCCTTTTAAAGGTAGTGTAGAAATATCCAAAAAAAAAAACGCTTTCATTATTGTGTTTAGGTTCATTATAATGATTTCAACGCAGAATTATTATTCATAGACTAAATGAGTAATGTGATATAGTATTCATATTTCTTTCTGTAAAATACACCTATTTAATGTAAATCAAATTTAATTCAAAAAACAATATAAAATATTCTAATCAAATTAGAAAATGGACAGATTTATTTACTCTTAGATTAACTTTTTGGATCAATTAAAAATATGAATCTATAAAGCTTAACTCTTCTTGATATCTTCCGATGACTCTTTTATTATTGATAATCTTTAGAGAATACCAAATATGTATTTAAATTAGAGGTTTTGAAGTTTTATATTTTGCAAGGAAATTCAGTCTGATTTTATGCCGAAAGTTGTTCGGTACAATTCCTGTTGTTAATGAAAATATAGGAGTTGTCACGATACTATTCATTCTCCACTGTCTGTAGATTTGTACCTACAAGTCTCTGAACTGGGTGATCATATATAATTGTTGCTTCTGATGGGCATCAATTAACAGATCGACTAGACGTTTTGTCTTCTAATATATAGATGAGCAACACCCATACTGGGATCTTCTGTAATCAAAATAACTTAATTGTTTTAAACGCGAAATTTATTTCCTATGTTAAACATTAATTCCATAACTGTAAGAAAAGTTACAAAAAGCATGACAAAACTAATAATTTCCAATATTCTTAAATTCATGTCGAAAAATTGTTCGAAGTTAATTTTCTGTTTTAGCAGGTACGTAATGCTTATTGGTGGTTATAAAATAGTGAATATAAAAAGCTTTTACTACCATACTGAGCCCAATATTAGCCTCAAAATGTAAATGTTAGTTTTTGTAGTACATTCTGTTGGACAAATTGACATAAAAGTTTTTATAAATGTAATTACATATAAGTAGGTAAAGCTTTAATTTCTTTATTTCGTCTCAAAGTAAAATTTTAATAAACTTTCTAGAAGCTTACTATTCCTCTCCTTCCACAATTCAGTTAGCCCCTCGTAGCCAAACAAGAGAGGCTCGACTTAAAAAAATTTGAAGAGCTTTTATATTGGAAGTGTTCTTTTATTAGATACAAGACTTAATAAAAACAAGAAAGGGCTTCATTGTATCTTTCATGTCTAATGAACGTTTTTAAAAATGTTAGTATCTTTTAATTATTAGAGTCTGGTTTTCGAAGGAATATAAAAGATTACTTGGGCAGTAAGGAAATATAAAAAAAAAACAAATATTATTTATTTTAAACTTTAACAACATTTTCTACAACTTTAACAACTTTACATGCATAAAATGAACCTGAAATATAATTTAATCATTTTAGTTGATGAATCTTGCAGGATATAGGTCATGAAGCCTAAACACACAAAAAACAACACTACATAATAATTTAAGTTTTATAAATTAAGTTCTATCTAGTAATTAAATTTTATATTAAACGTTATTCCTCTTTTTTCTCTGGAGTTGGCCATTCTTCCAAGGGTTCTATATCATCGAGATCAATTTTATTCAGCCACTCAACTACGTAGTTTCTTCTATAACGGTTAAAATTAATAATAATTTTCGTTTCTTCTAGACAAATGGCAAATTTACGTCTATGCATCTCATTCAAAATTAATCTTTGCAGTTCTAGCATATGTTGTCCATGGTCTGGGAAACTTTCCATAAATGATCTAAAAACAACAATTTTCTATATATGTTTTCGGCTATGATTCAATTATATCAATATGTTTGTGATTTTTTTTATAAAACTTATTGAAATTGATCCCTTATAATGAAAGTTTAGTATAAAAACTAAGCCAAAACTACTTACGTGTTAGCGATTGCATTCATTGTTTTTAAAAGTAAATGGCGCAATGTCCTCTTAGAAATACGCCTTAAATCATATTCATGACCATCCACAGCAATAAAATGCATGTTTTATATAAAAAAAATTTAAGTACAATAGACCCCCAAATGAATATCAAATTAATTTAGGTTTATCAGTTTATTATTGGCGTTTGTATTTTTTTTCACCTACTCCGTTTGCTCAAATAAATGATTTAACTTAAACTTGTTTATAAAACACCAAATATAACAATCGCATTGAACGAAATAGATCTTATGACAAATTAACTGCATTTAAATGTGAATCGGACAAACGTAGAATACTGTCATAAGGGCCTTTACGAATTTAACGTTAAATATGCAGTACACCTTCGAAGACGTATTGTCTCCAGATTTTCTATTCCTGTTCCAACGATGGTTATATTTGCCAAGAGATCTACAGGTTTTTGCATTATGTGTGAGCTGCAATTTTCTATATACAAAAATGAGTTATATTTATGTTGTTATTAAATTACTTTCGTTTTTCATGCTATTTGAACGTGAGTTGTATTTTTATTAATATGTTCACTTCGAAATGTTTTGCTGAGACCTTATTTGGCATCTTCAGTACTTGATGTTAAAGATCTTCTGAGGGAATTTTGCTTTTATACGCGGTCTGAGAGCGTACCTTTTGGTTCGTATTAGCTTTTGGAGAGCCTCTGGTAGTATCAATTTGAGCCCAGGCTTCGTATCGGCACAGAATTTTTCTATCTGTGTACTGTTATACATGAATTGGTAGATAAAGTCAGAATATATTAAAAGAAAATAGAGTCATCTTAATTTTATTCTCTAAAGACTCGTTTAAATCCCATTTTCAGTGTGAGAGTAGCATGTTCTGACGTATATGTGATGATAGTATTTTCAGTCCAAGGAAAAATAAAAAATATAGTTCTTCAGATGTAACACAGTCCAAAATGCAAAGTCTATGTTTAAAATTTTGAGTAAAATTCAAAGATCAAATATTATGAACAGGATAGCTCCACTAGGAAAATACAAATTTATGTTGAATTGCCGAAACATGAGATTTACTAAAATAGTTTCCTTCGAACCTCAACCAATGATTTTGTAAAATTATTTTTTAACTGATCATAACGACTGTTATTATTGAACAATTGAAAACATTCTGTTAATATTTTAATAATCTCTACTGTGATCCTATTGGTTTTTTTATGTTAAAAGTTTTGTAAATTCCACATTCAACTAAATAAATTACATTCAAAAGACCAAAATGGCCTTAGGGGCCTTGATCAAGGTTACCAAGGAAAAATCCAACAACTTTTTTACTTAAAGATTTTTCCTAAATTAATTAATTTCTAATCCTTTTTTAGCTAGCAAAGTGTATTTAACCGTTAAATGATCTCTAAATATAATTTAAAGCTGTAATTTATATGATTGAACGTGGAATTTTTTGTGCTTTCCATTTCTGCAATAAAAATAAAAAATTCTCGCTAGGAAAACAACTTGACGTACAAATGACCGTAAAAATTAATCTCAAGTTAAATTTAAGGCCACCATCATGTAGCCCGCTCAAAATAAAGAACGTATTTTTTTTCGGACTCTGTATATATATCCAATGAATACAGCGAGTAAAGTAAGACGTCCCATTTAACGTTTTCCAAATAGTTTTTTACAAATTTTGCAACGTGGGGTCGAGCATTGTTGTATATATATATATATATATATATATATATATATATATATATATATATATATATATAGAGCCCAATATTAGCCTCAATATGTAAATATTAGTTTTTGTAGTACATTCTGTTGGAAAAATTGACATAAAAGTTTTTATAAATGTAACTACATATAAGTAGGTAAAGCATTAATTTCTTTATTTCGATTGAAGTAGGTTTTTAATAAACTTCCTAGAAGTTTACTATGCCTCTCATTTCACAGTTCAGTTAGGACCTCGTAGCCAAACAAGAGAAGTTTGACTTAAAAATATTTGAAGAGCTTTTATATTGAAAATGTTTTGTTGTTAGGTACAAGACTTAACAAAAATAAGAATTGACTTCACTGTATATTTCATGTCTAATGAAAGCTTTTTAAAAATGTTACTACCTTACAATTACTATAATCTTGTTATCGAAAGAATATAAAAGGTTACTTGGGCAGTAAGAAAATATTTCTAGATGAAAAACAAACAAATATTATTTATTCTAAGACTTTAACAAGAATTTTCTATAACTGCATCACTTTTACATGCATAAAATTAACGTGAAATATAATTTAATAACTTCAGTAGACGAATTTTACAGGATATAAGTCGTGTTTTTACATAATAATTTAAATGTTATAAATTAAGTTCTATCTAGTAAGTAAATTTTATTTTAAATGTTGTTCCTCTTCTTAGTCTGGAGTTGGCCATTCTTCCAAAGGTTCTATATCATCGAGATCAATTTTGTTCAACCACTCAACTACATAGTTTCTTCTATAACGGTTAAAATAAATAATAGTTTTCATTTCTTCTAGACAAATGGCAAATTTACGTCTATGCATTTCATTCAAAATTAAACTTTCCCGATCTAGGATATGTTTTCCATGGTCGGGGAGACTTTCCATAAATGATCTAAAAACAACAATTTTCTATATTTATTTTCGGCTATGATTCAATTATATCAGTATGTTTATGATTTTTTTATAAAATTTATTGAAATTGACCCCATTATAATGAAAGTTTAATATGAAAACTAAGCCATAACTACTTACGTGTTAGCGATTTCATTCATTGTTTTTAAAAGTAAATGGTGCAATTTCTTCTCAGAAAGACGCCTTATATCATAAACAACACCATCCACGGCAATAAAATACATATTTTATATTAAAAATTTTAAATACAATATATCCCCAAATGAATATCAAATTAATTTAGGTTTATAAGTTATTAGAATTTGTATATTTTTTTTTCAGCTAATCTGTTTGTCCCATAGACGTAAGAGGAATTAATATTTTTTATATAGACTGTAGATCCTATGGAAAAAAGTTGGCTCACGCTTAAAAAGAGATAGAGCACGATACTCCAAACGTTATTGGATATCCCTTTCACCTGACCAAAATATTAATTTCTCTTACATGTATGGTTTGTCCAAAGAAACGATTTAACCTAAACTTCTTTTTAAATCATCAAATATAAAAACTGCATTGGATGAAATAGATCATATGACGAATTTAACGTTAAATATGCAGTATACCTTCGAAGATGTATCGTCTTCAAATTTTCTATTCCGGTTCCAACTATGATTATATTTACCGCGAGATCTATAGATTTTTGCATTTTGTGAGTAGTTGCAGTTTTCTATGTACAAAAATGAACTTTATTTTGTTGTTATTAAATTACTGTTGTATTCCATGCTATTTGAACGTGAGTTGTATTTTTATTGATATGACCTATGCATGTTTCTCTAAGATCTTATTTGGCATCTTCAGTACTTGATGTTAAAGATCATCTGAGGGAATTTTGCTTTTATACGTGGTCTGAGTGTGTATCAGTTGGTTCGTAGAGCCACTGGTGTTATCAAAATATGGTCCTTCAGATGTAACGCAGTCCAAAAACCAAAGTATATATTTTAAAATGTTAAGTAAAATTCAAAAATCACATGTTATGAACAGGATGGCTCACTAGGAAAACACAAATTTATGTTGTATTGCTGAAACCTGAGACTCATTAAAATTGTTTTTTTTTTAACCTTATCCCATAATTTTGTAAAATTATTTTTTAACTGATCATAACAACTGTTACTAATCATAATTATAGGAGAACTGAAAGTATACTGTTAATATTTTAATAACCTCTACTGTGATCCCACTGATTTTTTTAAGTTAAAAGTTTTGAAAGTTTTACGTATTTATATTAAAAATAAATTTAGCATTACGTATTGTATTTTTGTTATAGACAGCAAGAAAATGGGATTGTGTAGTATAATAAAAGTACTGAGAGGATAAAGGTATTCAGATCACATTGATATCTGTAACAGAGAGAAAGTCATCTTGAAGGACAACATAAAAAATTACAAATCGAAGCTATAATTTTGTGTGTTGGGATGTTGATCTTCCATGTACAAAAAACACATGTTTTAAAATAATAATTTATCTGCAGCACTTACAGTAACAGTATACCTAACTTCTCATGTAATAATCATCGATCAGTCTCTAAAAACCTGCAGCCATGGTAGGATGTAAAGGGCACCACGAGGCCTATGCATCGATGATCAAGTATCACCACCATTCATTCAATCGAAATTATAATTTTTTACATTTTGATACTATTAAACCAATCATAATCATCTCACTATTGTTTAAATAAGTAATCTTAACCATATTAATTTTCATATCCTATATTACAAGTCTAAAATAGTTGTCAGTGACTCAATGTTTCTTATAATGCGTTATAGTATGTGAAAAAAATCTATGATAGTTGCATGTATTTAATTTTATAACTAAAACTATTAGCACAATATTAATAATTATTAAGATTACCAAGGAGATATAGAATAAAGTAGTTATGAACCACCGTTAACTATTTCAGAATAGTAGTATAATTATAAAATTATTGTTTGAATTATCATAATCTTTTTAATCCTATTTTATTTCACTGTTATAAATCCAATCACCAAATTATAACCTCTATTCATTACATTTACAACATTATGTAGATGACTCGGATACACACATTTCACAAGTTACTCACAGTTTTTCTTTAATCATTCTCTCTTAACAAGATTATATATTTTTTTATTTACTTACAATTACTTATTCTGAGGTAATACACTGGATTGAAAAACTAAATACCTTGATTTTTAAAAAATGTATATTTGAAACGAACAAATAATTTTGTGTACAATTAAAAAGATATCAGAGATTAGAAAATAAAAGCAAAGGGAGGTACATGATTAGCAGTAATATATATACATGGAAAATTTTGATGTTGTTGTTTCGTTTAGCTAACCCATTTTTTGGAACAGTACAGGGGCTTTACCTTACTCAGGTCAATATTGTTCAACCATTCGATGACGTATTTTCTTTTTTCCTCAGACTCGCGAATTATTTCCATTTCTTCAAAATTGCGCCTGTGCTTTTCTCTCATAATCTCGATATAGAGCCGCAAAGTGCATTTTTCTTCATAAGGATAACAGGCCATTAGCACACTAAAAATACAAGTTTCAATTTAAATAGGGTAAATTTTATAATTTCAACAATTTTTAAAATTTAATTGTACAATGAGAGGTTAGAAAATTTAGTCAAAATTTAAATTACTTACTCATTCGAGAGTTGATGTTTTACTGAACGCAACAGATCTTCTAGGCCACTCTCAGACAAATTTTCTATTGGATATATTTCTGGCTCGCTTTGAGACATATTTTATGCAGTAATTTAAATAATACAGAAAAAACGTGACAGTAATGTTTTATAAAGACGTTTCTATTCTGATGACATATTTATAAAGTACCATGGAGATATTTTTTTTCTCAGAGCCAACTTAGCTAATCTAATCCATTTAGGATTAACTATGCAGTATGCATAATCTACAGTTCATTTAATTTTTGTTTATAAATTTACTGATAACATAGAGAACAGACAAAATAGCAGTTAAAACATCTGTATGCCGATTAATAATTTACACACATTTAATAAAAAAATTATTTTGTTTTGTGCTTTACAGAAAAGTTATGATGAAATCAATTTCTACGAGTACAGAAGATGTTGGTAATGCTCAACTTAAGAAAGTCCAATGGCCTTTTGGGCATCATGCTATATGTAAGGTTATGGAAATCGACATGCCAAAATATTATGAGCCAGGAGATTTTCAAATAGTTGCAAAAAACGATGTAAGTAAAATCGTCTCTCATTTGTAGGTTCTATTTAGTATACAGGTACTATTTGCCGTTTTATATAGAAAACTAAAGTACTGTATTTGTTTTCACCAAGGAAAAGCATTCATGCTGCATCTACAGTACTGGAGTACAGAGGTTTAAAAAAAATTGGATCAAAAATGTATGTTTTGAAATTCCCATTGCCAAAAATAAGTTAGTATAAGTGTTTTTGATTTTATTATTTATTTAGTTATTTACAGGGTGAGGTTCCAAAGTGTGGATTTTTTAAATATATTGGAAGAACACTACACTTTGATATTTTTGGGAAATTCATCAGTTTTATATATCAAACATATTTTATATTAAATTCGGTTTATTTTATAGTTGCTCCTTATTGCACAATCCATTTAATGTACAGGGTAGCGCGCTATAATGCACTATCCTCATGGAAAATTAAAGCCCTTTTAGGACTTTTCAAAAAAGTAAGCACTATAATTTTATTGTTTAGAAATACATTTTGGTTACAGTTATAGTAAGATATTACTGTAGAATGTATTGAAAAATATACTAGGTGGTAAAAAAGTTGCATATCACCCCTATATTTTAAAAATACCGCTATTTTACTTATTTTTAACTTGTTACCAAATCAGAGTAAAGTTGCCCATAATTTTTAAAATTTGTTTAAGATACAGGGTACCTCAGTATAATAAAGTTTGATACAAGATATTAATAAATCAAGTTTTATTACAAAATAAGTTTTTGTATTGAAACTGCAATTTATCATTATTAGGAAACGTGCATGTTGTCAAAAACATTTTATACTAAATCTGTATTTTTATTCTTAATTGTGTGTGTGTGTTTTTTTTTAATTACTGGCGAAATATAATGTAAATAAAATTGTTCCTAATTTAAAGTCTGATATAAAGGGTGATATATATATATATATATATATATATATATATATATATATATATATATATATATATATATAGTGGGCGTAAAAAATCTGTACAATATAAACTTTTTTCTTAATATCATTGAAAGATTTAGATCCTTAAGTATTGCCAAGCAATAATGAAACACTGAGAAGCTATTTTAAGAAAGATATATAGTATATATATAATATATATTCAAAAAATAAGACAAACAGTTTCTATAAATAGACCCGCTCTTGCTTAATTTCTAAGATACAGTGTGTTAAAGTTTTTAATAAGTACTAAGACAATTTGAAACTTGAAATTTAATTCAATTATAGGTTTTAGAATACTAATAAAAAGAAAATAAAAAAATGTTTAATAGTCAGGAGAAGTAAAAAATTAAAGGAATATCTTGAGAGATTACGTGAAAATTGAAAGTTTGGCCCATTTGTAACTATCAGGGTCCTCATATTAGGAAAAATAAACACACATCCAATACCTCAAAGGGAATAATTAAAATAGAAAGGTGTACACTTACACTTGAGTACAATTTAAAGATTTTGGTAAAAGGAAAGGAAAATTATACAATTTTTAGAAATTATTTAAAGCCCTCTAGGGACTAAACTTTTCAAAAAAGTGTCACTATATTGAAGGAACAGATATATAATATTTCAGCAAACCAAAGAATTATAAGCAAATACTTTAGATACAAGTTGTGGAAAATATGCACATGCACATTTCAATGATAATTTAAACAGGGTGAACTAAAATTTTGCAAACGTGTTTTTTATATGATGTAAACATACAAATTTAAAATTAGTCCCGCTTTTAGGATTATAATACAGAAAAAAATTACAAGTTTTTAAAATATTACCCGAGCATCTCCATTTAGGCGAATCAAAAAAGTTGGCACTCAGGGTCCTAATATAGGCAAAAATAGATAATAAAATGTCAGCTACAATATCTTGCAGGTAAAAAATGGATTAGCAACGTAAATCTTTATAATTTATTGAAGGTTTTGCGGTGTTAAGAAAAGAAAAAATATATATAAAAAAATAACCACTCCAATTCTTCAGGGGGTAAAGGCCATATTAGACCAGACGGTATTCGAGGTACCTAACTAACAAGGGAGCGACTCTCAGGTGTCCGCATCAAACATATTTTATATTAAATTCGGTTTATTTTATAGTTGCTCCTTATTGCACAATCCATTTAATGTACAGGGTAGCGCGCTATAATGCACTATCCTCATGGAAAATTAAAGCCCTTTTAGGACTTTTCAAAAAAGTGACCACTATAATTTTATTGTTTAGAAATACATTTTGGTTACAGTTATAGTAAGATATTACTGTAGAATGTATTGAAAAATATACTAGGTGGTAAAAAAGTTGCATATCACCCCTATATTTTAAAAATACCGCTATTTTACTTATTTTTAACTTGTTACCAAAAATGATCAGAGTAAAGTTGCCCATAATTTTTAAAATTTGTTTAAGATACAGGGTACCTCAGTATAATAAAGTTTGATACAAGATATTAATAAATCAAGTTTTATTACAAAATAAGTTTTTGTATTGAAACTGCAATTTATCATTATTAGGAAACGTGCATGTTGTCAAAAACATTTTATACTAAATCTGTATTTTTATTCTTAATTGTGTGTGTGTGTTTTTTTTTTAATTACTGGCGAAATATAATGTAAATAAAATTGTTCCTAATTTAAAGTCTGATATAAAGGATGATATATATATATATATATATATATATATATATATATATATATATATATATATATATATATATATATATATATACATATATATAGTGGGCGTAAAAAATCTGTACAATATAAACTTTTTTCTTAATATCATTGAAAGATTTAGATCCTTAAGTATTGCCAAGCAATAATGAAACACTGAGAAGCTATTTTAAGAAAGATATATAGTATATATATAATATATATTCAAAAAATAAGACAAACAGTTTCTATAAATAGACCCGCTCTTGCTTAATTTCTAAGATACAGTGTGTTAAAGTTTTTAATAAGTACTAAGACAATTTGAAACTTGAAATTTAATTCAATTATAGGTTTTAGAATCCTAATAAAAAGAAAATAAAAAAATGTTTAATAATCAGGAGAAGTAAAAAATTAAAGGAATATCTTGAGAGATTACGTGAAAATTGAAAGTTTGGCCCATTTGTAACTATCAGGGTCCTCATATTAGGAAAAATAAACACACATCCAATACCTCAAAGGGAATAATTAAAATAGAAAGGTGTACACTTACACTTGAGTACAATTTAAAGATTTTGGTAAAAGGAAAGGAAAATTATACAATTTTTAGAAATTATTTAAAGCCCTCTAGGGACTAAACTTTTCAAAAAAGTGTCACTATATTGAAGGAACAGATATATAATATTTCAGCAAACCAAAGAATTATAAGCAAATACTTTAGATACAAGTTGTGGAAAATATGCACATGCACATTTCAATGATAATTTAAACAGGGTGAACTAAAATTTTGCAAACGTGTTTTTTATGTGATGTAAACATACAAATTTAAAATTAGTCCCGCTTTTAGGATTATAATACAGAAAAAAATTACAAGTTTTTAAAATATTACCCGAGCATCTCCATTTATATCTTGCAGGTAAAAAATGGATTAGCAACGTAAATCTTTATAATTTATTGAAGGTTTTGCGGTGTTAAGAAAAGAAAAAATATATATAAAAAAATAACCACTCCAATTCTTCAGGGGGTAAAGGCCATATTAGACCAGACGGTATTCGAGGTACCTAACTAACAAGGGAGCGACTCTCAGGTGTCCGCATCCGATTTGTCTCATTCTGTGATATGTTGATGTATACCAAAAAATATTCAACACGTACTTTTTTTAAGTCCTGAATTGCATTTCTAGGGAGTAAACGCTACCCCCAAGTTCAACCATAAAAACGTTTTTTTAATTATCATTTAAAAGGTTGATTTTTTTTGTCTAAAACCACTTACATGTTAGGTTTACGAAAAGGATTTTATACATATCATTTTCTTAGTAACCTGTTTTTAATGATGAACTTTGGGAGTAGTTTTCACCTTCTATAAATGTAATTCAGTTCGTAAAAGAAGATAGTTATGGGATATTGGTATACTCCAACATATCACAGAATGAGACAAATCGGAGGCAGACACCTGAGTACATTTTCTTTTAAGAGTGGGGTAAAATTATTTAGGGCGATCGCGCTACTATGATCTTCTTAACTCGGTCCATGTCCTAATTAGGGAACGATTTAGAGTGGTCTAAACACATTAAGTGCCCTTACTGGATGTGCGGCAAGTGACGCAAGCGGACGTGTTTTATGTTGTTGGCTTGGTGGTTTGAAACGCGCCAAAATGGCGAATACAAAACGTTTCTAGCCACTTTACATAAACTGAATGTGGAAATATGTTGAGAATCCCTTGGGCGAACCAACTATAAAATACTGAAAATCTCATCCCATCAAAGACAGGTATACATGTCGAATTATTTTTTTTCGGAGTCGGTTAATAAAAAAATAGTTCTTTCAAACAGTTTAAAACGTATGTATTCCAGTTATATGCTTATTTAAAAAAAATAAAGTGAAAATATATGCAACTATTTTCATACAATTTTGTCCGAGGTTTTAGTTTAACAACGGTACTTTTTCAAGTTTCGACGGCGCTCCGATGATGCCGTGATTAATTGTTTGCTTAACCGAACTAATGGCTTTAAAGTGTTTTCAAAAGAGCTGAAATTTCATACAACATTGGATTATTGAATATAATTTATTAAAAAAAATAGTGAGAGCTCATCCCCATAGAACAAACATAGTCAATATTAACCTCTCCGAAATTCTTACTCATCTGTTGTCAAGGGGTCTTAGATTAACAAACTTATAAGCTCAAGAAGACCCAGTCGAATAATAGAGGAATTTGTTAAAGGAAATTCAAAATTAAATGTTATGTTATTAAGGTTATATACGGTTAAAGATAAGTAGGCATCTGCCGGCCACCTCCCTTGGCAAAAAATAGCTACGACTATGCGGAAAAGGATCGCAAAATAGTCAGATAAGATAACAATGGTATACGATTTGGATAGGATAGAGGGTTTTTTGAAAATCATAGTTCTTGGGTTTAGGCCGTGTAAAATTGGAATTATCCGACCTTTCGCCTACAATTGCACGAGGCATCTTCAGGGATCTTTACTTTATGAGATTAGAACACCGAATGACCGTCGACGAGAAACAGCCCGGTATTTATACCCGACTGGTGTGATGCAGACTGTAACCTGCATCTCTATTAATATTATTTGGATATTTATAAATTTCGATTGATTCTCTAATTTTACATTTAAAGAAACCAGGCCCTAACGCTAGCACCTTAGTTTCTTTTACATTTAAAGTGTAACCTGAGCAGTGCTGATGTTCAGCTACTGCATATTGTACAATTTGTTTCTTTTTTATACATCTTTCATGTTCCTTAAGCCTAGTGGATATAGACCGTCCTGTTTCACCTACATACACTTTACCACAAGACCAAGGTATCTTGATCCATAATAAATTTTATGCTAGAGTGTTGTTGATTTAGATGATCCAGGAAATTGTGGAGGTTATCTGCGCCATGCGGCCAAACTACGAACGTATCATCTACATATCTGCACCAAAATTTAGGTTTTAGAGGAGCAGAAGACGAAGCTTTTTTTTTCGAAAGCTTCCAAGAAGAAATTAGCTACCACAGGTGATAGCGGAGATCACATGGCCGCTCCCGAAGTCTGCTCGTTGAAAGTTCCTTGGAAAGTAAAATAAGTGGAAATCAGACATGCTCTAATTAATTCTAGTAAGGTGGAGTCCAGGTTGTTGTTTCGTAATATGTCGAATATTATGGAAACTGAATCATCTATAGAAACATTTGTGTTCAGGGATTCTACATCAAAACTGACCAATATGTCTCCGGCTCTAATTGAATGGTTTTTAATCTTTGGCAAAGTGTCCAGAATTTGTAACAAAGGACTTGGTATTTTCTGTAAAGGGATGTAAAGTTTGGCCAGATATTTACCTATTTTATTGGTTGGTGAGTCTATTGCGCTGACGATTGGACGTAGAGGTACATTTTCTTTATGTATTTTAGGCAGTCCGTAGAAGCGTGGAATCTTGGAGCTGCTTGGTTTAACAGTTTTCTTTTCTTCTGGAGTGAGGCTCGAAGCGTTAATTAGAGATGCGAGGTTCCTTTCGATTTTGTTTGTTGGATTCGTCCGAACACCCTAGCATAAAATTCATTATGGAAACTGAATCAAATGGTGTCCTTCCCTTTCTTGATGTACTAGTACAGAGGAAAGGTAATGGCAAATCAGGACATTCTGTGTACAGAAAACCAACACATACAAATCGATATCTCAATGCAATATTACACCATCATCCTTCTCAAAAACAATCCGTCATAAAATCTTTGGTACATAGAGCACTTTCAATATGTGACGAACAATCACTGAAATCAGAAACAGAAAAACTGGGTGTTGCTCCTCGATAATCATTCATTGTTCTAATCTCGTGGAGTAAAAATCCCTGAAGATGCCTCGTGCAATCGTAGGCGAAACGTCGGATAATATTTCCAATTTGACACGGTCTAAACCCAAGAACCATGATTTTCAACTTGACTAAAGCCGTGAAAGCTTTCGTTCTTTATAGAGGGTTTTTGTTTGTTAAAGATAACCGTAAAACTTACTTATCGAAGCGGAACCAAATTTTAACCCATGTTGCTTGACATAACTGGGAAGGTTTAAAACTATGTTTTCTCAAAAAACACTAACCTTCATTAAGAAAAACGTTAAAGGCTTCAAAGCGTATTATGTTTACTCTACGCTAAGTGGCGTATATGGCATGACTTTTTTCTCTCTATCTCTTTTTCACGCATATTCGAAAACCCGATAGAAATAATATAGTGTTAATTAATCCTAAAAAGAAAAAAAAGCTGTCTTTTACCTCTTTTTATCGAAGTAACGCTTCCACTTACATGCGGCTTCATGTCTCTTCTACTCTATCTATGGTTTCAGCCGACCAATCACAGAAATATTCCTATCTTTGCATCGTCAATACAATTGTATTAAGATCGTGTTGTCTGGCGGTACGTACTTGTTTTCTAACAATGAAATGAGACGTGGGTTTACTTCAGTGGCCAGACCTCACGCCTGACCACTGAAGTGAACCGGCGCCGGGTGCGGTTAGTACTTAATGGGTGACCATCTTCGGAAGACCATGGTTCAGAACCCACATTAACCTTTAGGTTCAGTTGCCAAATCGTCTCCGTTACCGATGCGACTTTAATCCAAAAACTTTGCTTGAAGAATTCCGATTAATACTACAAAGCGAAATTTTTGCTTCCAACGGTGTACACCCATTTAAAACTATCTCACTATTATATAGAGAGGAAACGTATATTTGTATGTTAGCAGAAATCACAAAAAATACTAAATCAATTATCATCAGATTTGAACTATAGCTTTCTTATGAATTCCGAAGTGTCATAGGCTATTTAAAGATGAAAAATTACTTCCCATTCTGGCGGCTAGGCGCGGAGTCGTTAAGCTCTCATGGTCCTTCTTTACGGCAAGCCGTTCCTGCAGTTGAGGTGACTCCCGTAGATCTTAAAATGTCGGTCAATCATGCAGACACAAAAAAAGAGTTGGCGAAGCCGCAATGGGTATGCTAGTGTTTATATGCATAGCCGCTACCCTGCAATAAGCTTCTACTTGAGTTAACGCATTTTTGACCTCAATTTTGTTTGATTGAAGCAAAAATGGTTCCAAAATTCGGAAGAATAAATATTTAAGCGAACCAAGAGATTTTCCATTTGAATAAAAATTGAATATTGTTTAAAAATAAAAATTTGTTTTTTGCTTTGCCTCTTGCCATAGAACATTTCTTTAGTGTCAGTTCCTTAGGTGCAAATGCTGTCGTCTTAAATTTATTACTATCTAAATACTAGACACGTTTATGATAAATATTGTCAAACTTTTCCTATTTTTAGGGAATTTTTGTTGAAGAAGTTAACACACAAGGACTTGTATTTCAAAAACTTTATCCAGGTGATAAAATTTTGGCATTTGATGATACAGATTATACTACTATAGATTCTTTGGCAGCATATCAAGATGCAACACGCCGAATTGGTAATGTAAGAGTTGTTACCGTGTCAAGAAGGCAGGTTTCCTAATATTCTTGTACTTTTCGACATTATCCATTTCAGTTAAATTAATTCGCTTTTTAAGAAGTAAATCTGAACCCTTTGAATCTCTCACTAAAGTGTTTTTTAGATGTTTTAAATATATACATTTTGCTGTATCGAATCATTTCTACACTTATTTAGATTAACTTTTTAAAAAGCTTTCCTGATGACGGGACCGAAAACAAAAATGAATTATTTAAATGTTTGTTTGTATTTATGTATATGCTAAATAAATATTTTTAGTATGAATTTTTACACGCCTTTATTACGAAGCGTAATATATAAAATACGCTCTCGGATAAAATACAGCTACATTTTGCCATATAATGAATTAAATTTACAATTTATTAATCAGGTCATAAGAAAACCATATGCATGCAATTGATCGCCAGCTGGTTACTCTTTTTTTTGTTTTTAAATGTTGTATGTTTTTTGATCTCCAGGTATACTCACATTGATATTATTAAAATGATATTTTAAAGGCGTGTTTAAAAAATATTGCTAAAGTGATAAATTTAATTTTACTTTATATTTTTATGTTACAAAATAGTGTTATTTTTTAAAGAAGAAATATTCGTTTGTTTAATTATATAAGACTACATGTGTCAGTGTTATTAAAAATGTTAATATTCAAAAGTCCATATTTTTATATTACTTTTACTAAGTGCTTAGCTGTCTTGTGAGTGTGATTTATTAAACCAGGGTAAATTTTAAAACTAGGTGCTACTGTCCCAGTTTTTTACTCTCGTACCGTGTTTGTGTGCTTTTCTTAAAATTATAAAGGAATAACATATGCATTTTAGCTCTATGCTGCCAAAATTTTTTAACTTTATATTCTTAATGTAATTTTAAACTGTTCTGCAACAATAATAATATATTTTTCTCAAAGAATTGGGCACACCTTGTTTTGTTTTCTTTTAAATATTATTTGTTTGTTATTTGATGTACCCATTAAATTTGTTTCTTCATACGGTTTATTTTACATAATTATGATAGTAGTCCCAGAAGTACCCGACCTAACAAGGAAAATAAAAAAAAATTGGGAAAAAATCTTTATTTCTCAACAAAATCTCTTTTGAGCTTGATATACATTTCCAGCGATGTTCAGTACCTTCGATACTCTACCTCTTCATTGTGGTCAAATCTTCCACCAACAAACTATTTTTTCAAGGTTGAAAAGAGAAAATAATCCGAGGGAGCTAAATCTGGTGAATAGGGCGCTTGAGGAAGCAATTCGAACATGTACTTAACACTTGATTTTTCGCCAGATGCGGGCGTTTTTTCTTAATTTCATCATGAAAGTTCGCATAATATTCTCCGTTGTGTTTTTCCTTTTCGAAGATAATCAATGCAAATTATTTCACGCGGATCCCAAAAAAACCGACGCCATGACCTTGCCAGATGGAACTGTTTTTATCTTTGGAGCTGATTCCCCCCTTTCAGTTCATTGTTCTGACTATTCCTGCATCTCAGGTATGAAGTGATGGTTCCAGGGTTATGAAACGACCCAAAATTCGACTTTGTAGCTGTGAAACATCGCCAAATACTCGATTGAAACATCTCCACGGAGCTCTTTTTATTCCATTGTGAACAAATGCGGTACCTATCTTACGCATAGCTTTCTATTGTCCAAATTTTCGGCATTTTTTGATTTGCCTACCATGACTGTTAGCTCGCGCACTTTCATCTAATACTATTTCGTGGATTTTCTGCACCATTGCATGGTGATCTCATTTGGTCGACATTGCAATGTTGATTTTGCCAGCTCGTTTAAACTCTGCCACCCAATATTTTATTGTGGTAAACTAAGGAGCAGATTTTCCTAGAGTATAATCTAGCTCGGCTTTGATATTGGTTTTAGCAAGACCTTTCAAATGAGAGTATTGTACTTTTTCATGTTTACAAATTCACCGAGAGCATTTAATGACTGTCAAATAAGTACTTCAAACTTAAGCTTTATAAGGTTAATACTTTCGACTTAAGTATTTTTTAAAAATAATAACCGCCAGCTATACGTCAGGTATGGTACTTCTGGAACTACCCTCTTATGTAGGTCTTTAATTTTACAATGTTGGCTTAAAATATTGAGTTGCACCAGTAACTTACTTCGTATTTTGATCTATAGGTATAAAGATCGCTTACCTCCATTTTTGCTAGCTATGTTATAATTATTGTTTTACATAATTTTCTGATTTCATTCCACTGTATTTCATTTTTTTCTAATAATTTTAAAGATAAAAATAACTCAGGGATGTATTAGAAATTTTTCTTACAATTTTTTTAAAGCCCTTGCCTACTTAAAAAATCATTAACTAATATAGATTGTTTTATAGAGAATTTAAAAAGTTTCGTATGACCAAATCTATGCTCCCTACAAATAAGTGTCGTAACTAAATTTAATCAAAAAAATGCATGCCCCGCTTAAAAGCTTCTGTTCTGTTCATTGACTTTGCTTTTGAAACTTTATTGTGTGCCATTTTCAAAAAATTTATTATATTTTTATTATTTAAATGGGAAAATTATTTATGTTTTGATAAAAATAAATTTACAAAAAAGCTATAATTACTTAAAAGAAAAAACGCACAAGTTGTATGTTAATTCATTCTTTTTAATCTATAAAGAAAATTTTTAATTTATCTGTGCCAACATGTTGTTGTTTGTTAAAACTCAGCAAGCAAAATCTGTGATTTTAAGTGATTGAAAAATCGCTTTTACCGTTGAAAAATCAGGACTTACTTGTTTTAGCAACTTAAGAAAAATTGCATTTGTTTAATTAGTTGATGTTTAAAAAAACACTATTCGTCGTTACCATTATGTAGTTATAAAATTTTAATATTTGCCATTCGTCTTGTATAACTAAACAAATTTCGGGTTTAAACGTACCTCGTGTAATTATATTTTAGTAACAGGCTGTGAAATTATTTTTTGTATACTTAAATTATGTAGTTCTATATATATTTTAAGGTTGATCTACATTACAAAGTGTCTCATGTAATGTGAATTTTCCCGATTGCAGCGCTATTTATTTAATATTAAGTGGATTTGTATCTCTGTTACTTAAAAAAACTCCGTTATGGTGTTTTATCTTGAATTGTTTGAAGTATATATATATATATATATATATATATATATATATATATATATATATATATATATATATATATATAAGCACTTTATACAGTGAACGTTGAAAAGAAAGTCACCGAAACATTCTTCAAAAAAATTAGTCGCAGAATTATCAGTCAGTCTATTGCGTTTTTGTTATCCGCTCGACATAGGTCACGTTTTCTGTTTTAAAGTTTACAGGTTTAGTTAACCGGCTTGAAAGCCACCTTGGAATAAAACATTAAAAATGTATTTTTGAGCTGGTTTTTCGGTTGATTTTAATTTTCTGGCTTCCTCTAGGCCGTAAACTATTAACTAATTGAACCTGAATAACGTTACTTTCGCAACAGTTTATTACTGCAATACTTCTGTTTTCTAAATTAAATTGGCAGAATTTTTGTTAAATTGGAAGAAAATATACATTAGAAAGTTATAATGATTAAATAATGATGCAATAAAAATGGTTGATTGACTTAATTAGAAACAGTAATACGTTTATTATAATACTTTTCTCCTATAATAAGAAAGTTTGAAAAACTTTTTCGGTATATGATACCGAATATTAAGATAGAAAATCTGTGACATTAGGGCAATCAATATTTATTTCGTAAGAATTTTTCGTCTACATTAACTATTATTTTATTTAGAATTTTCAAGGAAACCACTTCTAAGTACTTATAAAATTAATCTTTTGCAATCCCCTAGTTTATTTAAAATAAAATTATTTTGTCCCAACGTAAAATGTCTTTGATCAGAATTATCGGATGGAGACTTTACAAAATTTAAATCGTTTTTATAGAATATTCTTATAATAAAATGGAGAAATTAAGAAATTTTAGAAGAAGGAGATACTCTTTTTTATATAGTGAGGACCGCGAATAACCTCACTTTTTGTCGAGTAAATCAGCTGAGATGATTTATGTATATCTCTCAGAATACCAGATTTTTTGTTTGTGAATTTTTGTAATTCCCGTGGCTCTGAATTTAAATCAGTTGTTTACCATTTGTGATTCAATTTGGTTCCTTTCTAACTTTATTTTTCATCCAATAGAAACTTCAATCAGAATCGTTTATTACGTAAATTACAAGTGGATGTAAATGCATCGGGTCGGTTCGAATAGATCTCTCTTACTGGTTATTATATTTTGAAAATGTTAAAAAACGCGCTGAATTTTGTCTATCATGTTCTGTCCAAAAAATTACATCTTTCTGGACTGAAGTAAATTTAAAACTAGACATCTTCTACAAGTTTAAATGGGCCAGAATTAGTTATATTAGATATATACAATTTAAACTTTCTTAAATATCTGTTAATCTCTTTGTTAGCGTCAAACTGAGTTCAGAACGGGTTTTAATTCTAAATGGATTAATTGTACATTATTCTTGTTCTAAATTTTTTTTTGTAATCCACAGAGTTTAAAGTTTGGCTTTCTTTTTGTTTTCACTGTAAGTTAGATTAAGTTATTTCGATATTTGGATCATAAGGGCAGCACATACTAATGAAATTCTTATTTAATAAATTTTTGTATTTACTCGGTACATTTTTAAATATTATGTGTACGTCTATGCGTTGTTATTAAGTTTTAAATTTTAATCTACGCTATATATATAACTTTTGGTAAATATTTTTTAAAACGCATTATTCTTCCATTTAACCCCAATACCCTATTCTTTTTGGGTAATTATGTACGAGTTACGAGTATGTAAAAATAGTATTTTGTTTGTGATTATTTCTTAAAGGCTTTAATGGTTTTCTTTTATGTGCAAATGTTTACAAAACTAGTGTCATTTAGTAGATATTTGATTATTATTTATGTTAATGAATTACATTCGACTGACTTTCATATTTATACTTTTTTAATAAAATAAATATTTCCTATTATATAAATTTTAGTTTTATTTACTCATATTTTTAATGCGTTACGTATTTTAGCCACCCGAATTCAGAAATCCTAATTGAGTTCAGTATAATGTAATAGCATTTAGGGCACTTAATTGATGTGAGGCAATTGAAGCGACCTAACGTATTGTTGGCTTGGTGGTTGATGATATACAAAAACGGCGAATGAAGAATTAAATATTGATATTTACAAAATATGCCATAGTTACGGAATAAAAATTATTTAAATAAAAATATTAGAACAAGATGGTTGACTTCACACTTCCTTTTTTTTTTATTTTCATAAAACCAGCCAGTACAGCTAGGACCAGGTCTATTTTTTACGTGCACGGGCGTCATGGTAAATATCGGAGTTCTGGCGTAGTCGACAATCACTTTCCGACTGATTTATGATGCTGATTCAGGGCGGTGTAAAAGGCGCGCACTAAATGTCTCTCATTTCTACTTCCTAGTTAGGAACCTGAATATCGTATAGCCTATTAGTCCTCTTGGTAATTAGGTTCTTATGTGGACAAATTATAAACCTTCAATTTAGATTCCTGTCATAAACATCTAGAAAATTTATGCACTCTGGGGAAGAATGTAATTTAGCAAGGAGTTTATTGTTGATTTTAAACGTATACATAATCAGTTTTAGTGCATGAAATCCACATCACATTTTGGTCCTTGCAAAAGAGATAATTTTAGGATTTGTGAAAAAAAAAGTTAAATTCGACAGATCTGTACTATAAGGCATACCATCCACGTAGGACAATCGATAAGTGACAATTTAATCGATCAGAATTGTAATACACCGCACACGGATAACTAAAAAGTCGAACCCACAGAAAAGATAGACCATGCACCGGCCCGATGGCATGTCGATGGGCTTCGGACATTTGGCAGGCATATACTGTAGCTGCTTGACAAAACTGGCTATTACGCATTATCTGACCAACAAAATTACCACTTGAGGAGTAAAAATGCTGAGATTATGTTTTCTAAAATCACAATCGTATCTTAAGAGGCACTATATAAGATGAAGATATCAATTTGATGATTGTTAAGGTTCTAGATATATATTAAGAAGTTTTGTTCAGTTCGATTCTGAAATATTGATATGTCCAGTCCCAAGAACAGACTCTGAAGGTAGCAATTGACCTGGGGGAGGACTGTTTCTCACATAATCTGTTTCAGAGTAATTTCGAGCATCAGTCTGATAATTATAGGGGGTTAATCAAATGCGATTTCAAAGAAGTTTTTAAATAGCCTGATTAATGCGTTTTTAACTAGTGTCACTCCCCATCTCCAATAATGATAACGTCACCATGCCTTCTGGTGCGTCCGAAAACAAGTCCAGTCCACCAGGTCTTGTTTTGTTTAAGCCTGTATGTCCCTACCCTCATTTCAGTCTTGATTATTGTATCAAGTGGGGGAGGTTTAGTAGTTGCTGTCGAGGTGCTGGCGTCCGTAATCCATAGACGGGCCTGTCTCTGGAGTTTGGAGAGCTCCAGAGTGGTTTGCCTCTCAGTGATTTTTATCCACCATACAACCAAACCACAGGTTATCATGGGTCTTACCACTGCACTCTACAACCAATGTACAATGTGTGTTTTTAATCCCCACGTTTTGCTCAGTGCCCTTTTTGCTGCCATGATGGTCAGTTTACCTTTAGTAATAACTTTCTGCAAGTGTGAGTTTCAAGTAAGCTTTGCATGCGGGATTACTTCTAGGTATTTAACCTCTTGGCTCATATGGATTCTTTAATATGTGACGGTGCTGCGTTACGATGTTATATTGCATGTCTATACGCACCTTTACATAACTTTATACCCAGGCTAATATCTACAATAAAAACTACTACACTAGGGCTCCAACGTATAATGCTAAAAAGCCTTGTAGACTTTGGACTAAAAGGTAAGAAGTCACAAAGATCTACTCGATGAAAGCCGCGTGCAATAGCTAATCTATAATATTTGTTGAAATTTGGTTTTTATTTATGTTGTAATTATAAACTACAGTAAATACAACCACATTAATTTACTCTTGTGGTTATAACATTTTACTAAAGCAGCGCGGTTTGCATTTTGCTTAGAAAACCTTTCTTTCTTTTATTTTACTTTCTTGTTATATTAAGTTTATTTTAGATTGTCTTTATTTTCTTCTGGTTCTTTTTTTAGTTAAAAAAAGATAGTATAACTTTGGTAATTTTATGTGTACAGTCCCTCTTGTCATTGTAGCCCAATTTCTTAATCGCCGAGTCACCACTTTGCCTTTTTGAAGTATATAGTAACATCTGATACCATTAAAGAGGCTCTTCTGCATAAAATTTCAGGATTTTAAAAAATATACCTAATTGTTACATTCTTGAGGTATTTTACTGACTTATAAGAACTCGCACACACTATAAGCTAATTTCTATGCAAATCCACAGGAATCATGTTTTTTTTTTTATTTTCAGTTGAAAGTATGATATCATGTAATTTATTAAATTTTCATTGTTTCAAACCAAACTATATATGTAACTGAGAGTGTCTAACCAACTCTATATTTCAATACGAGATATTAATGCGTAGATGCACGATTAAGATAGGTTATGGCCGTACATTTGATTTCCCATGTTTTAACAGCTTAAAAAATTAAGAAATTTACAAATCAACATACACACACATACAAAATAAACGTAAAAATAATAAGAAAGTTTGTACCCAAAAATTATTTTATTTCTATAAAAATAAATTTTCTTCTAACCTGGAAATTACCAAATAAATAATAACCACCTCTCATTCCATGATTTATATGAAGTTTATTTCCTGGGTTTATTTAACAATTAATTTGATGAATGGAAATGTAAGCTATTAAAAATGGCAAATAATAAAATTATATGAAATTTTGATCTAAGTAGGTGGATAGTGCTCCTTATTTTCTAATCATATATAGTGTTTGTTAAATAGTTGAATAAATTATTAAAAATACACTGTTATAGATATTAGAGAGTTAAAAATATTCCTGCTTTTTTGTGTTTATTATTCGTATCGTACGTAAATGTTATTTGTACAGATATTGTTGAAATAATGAAATCTTAAAAAAAAATTCAGTTACAAAATTTTTATTAGATAGAGTTTTGTTTGAAAAAGTTAAAAATTTAATAAATAACAATTTTAAATACTTACAAGTAAAAATTTGTGGAATTTTGTCTCGAGGGAAATTTTAATATATTTGATTTATAACCACTCTGTGATTTTCAAATATGTGGTCAAAATTCCTAACGTAACTTTACCATATTTCAGACTTCCGCTAATTTTCAGATAAGTACTCACAGAATGACAGTTTGGCTCACACTTCTGAGCTCCTGGAAGCAGTTACCTCTGCGTGCAATGCTGCAACATCTTAAAAATTTTCAGTATATCCTTCTTATATCACTACTGCATTAACCAGCTCTTATACCAGGAGTTCAGAAGCTGAAAGAGCATACAACCAAGGTTGCCAATCCTCTAATACATATTTAAATTTATTAGAATGAGTCAGAGAGGAGTCACTAGTTTTTACGATTATCTCTGTTTTTTTCGAATTATGAACGAGATTGTTGCATTTGACTTTAATTAGCAACACCTTACAGTGACTTTACAAAAATAAGGAAACATAATATAATTAAATACAAATAGTCTAAATTTTTCTCCTGAAAATCAAAAGATATTTGTCAATACTATAGGTATTTTAACCAGTTAATGCTTTGCTCTTTCATACCGCCGAATTAAAGGTAGTCAGTTTATTTCCTGCAAATTCCACTCTGGTTTTCTCTACATTCTATTTTCAATCGCCTAATGGTCTCGTCAGTGGAGCTGTAATGAACCGAGAGCAAAATTCGCAGAAAGCAACCAAACACGAATCTTCTAGGTTCGGAACCCCTTACACCTTTAGATTTGCTGTAGTTTAATTTTCATGAGTACAAAATCTCTTTAACTTCTAACAACAGCTGTTAATTAGTGGTATTTGAATAAAATGGATTTAATGGCTTTTATCTGACCAAGAATAAGAATAAAAATGATCGTCTGATACACAATCTATAATAAGAACAATATTTAAAAAAATAACCAATGAAACACATTTTTTTTGTCCTGTAATAACTCTTTTTTTCGTCTAGCTACCTGAAATCCCCATATCTTCATTCTCGAAACAATGATCATCTTGATAGAAAGTAGACGTGGTTCTCATGAAAACATAAGAAACAGCATGATGTTTTTGTGAAAACCACGCCCACTTTCTATCAAGATGATCGTTCTCTCTTATATAATTGTTTAATTTAATCTGGAAAAGTATTTCGACAGGAATCTTTAATTTTATGCCAGGAACCATCCATAATTTTAATAATTTCTGCTAAGAATTTCATCATATATTGTTGGCAACCCTGCATCTTCATGACATCATACCGAACGGCAAATAGTTCATTTTCACGCTCACGTAAGGCTTTTATAATCAAGAGTTTGAATTAGCAGAGCAGAATTATTTCAACTTGGAGCGCATGCGTCCATATTTATCACGTTGAAAATTTATAAACAATATTTAAAATAATTCGATATAAAATTAAAGAAATTCATTGCACTGTTTTACCAATTAAAAAAATAATAAATAAGTAAATATATATTGTAGAAACTCCTGAATTGTCCAAAAATAGAACCAAGTTGCTTCAGTTGATGTCTGAATAGTAGGAATCCAGGATATTGTAGGAGGAGCATATGTTTTCACTTTAAATTGGATCGACTGCTCTTTTCATGTTAAATTTATGCGAACCTAATAAACATAGTGAGAAACATACATAACCTGGACAAAACCTTTCTATACATTATATAGAACAAACTGATCCATTGAGATGGCGCTGTCAGCATTACTGCGGCGTTCTATACTTAAGAGAAAGTAGCTCAGTGAAAAGAAAGGTTCTTGATTTTACATTAAAAATATCTAGTAAAAAATATATGAGAGAGAGAGGGATGAAGAAAAAGATACTCTATTTATTAGGTTAGCATAAACATAACTTCACGTAAACGTGGAAGGTGTAATTTATCCATTATCTAAATTGCTCTTACATTCTGAATTCCTGTTATATAAAAAGGTTGTTTAGGTTATGTATTCTTATTTTCAACAATGAATTTTTTGAAATGTATTAAATCAACACTTTGATTAAATACGGCGCATGAAAAATAATTTTGAGCTATTTCTGGAAAACTGTGTTTGTGGATATTTACTATTCCAACCATCGAGATTTTTGGTATAAAAAAAATATAGGACTTATGTTCCACAGTTATGTTCACATGTTTTCATAAGTAGAATCTCCCTTGAAAGTATACGAAACGAATTTCCGGATATCCTATATATATATATATATATATATATATATATATATATATATATATATATATATATATATATATATATATATATGAAATAAAATGCGAAACAGTGAATGCAAGCTTCGCTCCATTATATTCTTTCTGTGTTGGAGGTTGCACAGTTAGAATAAATTGTAATAAAACACAATTCATCCTATTCCACCACCATCGAGATGGTGGCCCACCTGTACCACCACACCGAGAAGAAAGTCAAAGCTTACCCTCCCCGCCACAGTGATACGGCAGAGATACATGTTTCGTCTCTCACTAGACTCATCAGGGTACCGACATGCACCTGGCTGTGCAAAGGACAGATCGGAAGGAAGCATGCAACACTGAACGCGGCTTCGCCGACCTCTCGTCGGATGGCTTATATATGCCATCCGACGAGAGGTCGGCGAAGCCGCGTTCAGTGTTGCATGCTTCCTTCCGATCTGTCCTTTGCACAGCCAGGTGCATGTCGGTACCCTGATGAGTCTAGTGAGAGACGAAACATGTATCTCTGCCGTATCACTGTGGCGGGGAGGGTAAGCTTTGACTTTCTTCTCGGTGTGGTGGTACAGGTGGGCCACCATCTCGATGGTGGTGGAATAGGATGAATTGTGTTTTATTACAATTTATTCTAACTGTGCAACCTCCAACACAGAAAGGATATAATGGAGCGAAGCTTGCATTCACTGTTTCGCATTTTATTTCACTTACATACGGAGTTGCATATAGTTGTACGTTTGCTGAATGTGATTTCAGCACTACAACAGCATAATGTGGATATAACCACTGCTAATGCATCTCACACGGAGGAATCCGTAAAAGCCGTATAAACATATATATATATATATATATATATATATATATATATATATATATATATATATAATTACAATAATTCTTAAAAATAGATGAACAACGAAAATTTTGAAGGGAAATACACCAAAGTTTAAAAAAAAATCCTAAATCACAAATAAAATTTACTTGAGGAAGTCAAATTGTTAGGACGGACATTCTTCTCGTCTGAGTACTCAATTTTGTACAACTAACTTTTTTAAAAAATATTGTCTTTCCCAATTATAACCTGCTTAATATATTTTAGTAGAGGAAAAAAAGAATCTCTTGGTCAACAAAGGAAGGTTTTAGCATTTCTGGGTATCCTTGGTCTGGATATATTGATTGTTTTGGTGTATATATATATTTTCGATACAGGAGTGTAAATTTCATCTACGAAATGGATTTAATAGTTTACGTACGTTTTAAATAAAATATTTAAACTATTTGCCACTTTAATTAAAACCGCAATGACACCGCATGCATTGACTATCTAACTACATTTTGCTTGTATGGTAATTATGTTTATTCAAAAAAATTAGAGCACCTGGACAAGATCTATGAAATCTGAAGCAACCCCTAGAATTCGTTGGTGGTTATTGCGTTTGTGTTTGCCCATGTGTGTGTAAATAGCTAGTCCGTACAGAATTGCGCATGCGTATAAATGTGTCTTTGCAAATGTGGGCTTGTACATCACTTCCGTTTGTTGAGTTAGTATTTTGGAAACCAGATATAATATCAAAGTGGTTAGAACGTGTAAATCTTCTGGTCGGTTTATGTACTTTTTTATTTAACTTCAAGTAACTCCAAAAAAATATACTTGGAAGGGTCAGATCCAAGGGCGGACTAGGCCACTGGACAAACTGGAAAATGACCGGATGCATGAAAGCCCCTGCAGCATTTTAAATCCTTTTAAAGGAAAACATTCTCAAATTGCAAATTTAAATAAAAAAAATCTCGTCTTGACGCAGCTGGGATGAATATATAATAGTAACAAAATTCATACGAAGGTAGTGTCTGTTATGTTTAAACCAATTAAAGGATTCGGAGAATTTCATTTAGGAAATAGATAGATTAAATAGGGAATTAGCAAATTGTGTAAAAATTTTAGGTATAGGTATTCAATCAAATTTGGTTTAAGAAGAGAGGCCCAACCTCTCGTTTTTGAACCAGTTTAGCCCAGATGTTCACTTTTTGATATAACCAGTTTAGCCCAGATGTTCACTTTTTGATATGTTTGCATCCAATGTTTGTTTGTGTCTAATCAATATCGAACATTTTGTTGATTGACATGACTAGGAAGAAGGTGGGGTCGTTTAAGAAAGAGCTCATATTCCAACAAAGCTGAGTTCTATGATGAAAGTTGGCTTCATATAATTAATGGACTAAGCGCACTTTACACGAATGGTATTTACCTGTTTTAAAAATATTTGAAAAACTCAATTTTCCAATATTATGTTCATTGGTCATACTTCTCACATTTTCATGTGGATTCTAGACACAAAAAAGTACCACATTAGTGGTGACTTTTTCGTCAATCGGAGGCCTTACATCCCTTGACTAATCCAGTTGTCTAAACTTTCTATCTGTATAGTTTGTTATATATGTAATTCTCCTTTCAGACAGAGAATATGAAAAATATATATACAGTTTATTTCCTGCAAATATCGCTCTGGATCATCAGGTGATCCAAACGCGTATGGAGAGAGGAAATAAACCGTTTGTGTGTGTGTGTATATATATATATATATATATATATATATATATATATATATATATATATATATATATATATATATATATTTCATATTCTCTACCTGAAAGGAGAATTACATATATAACAAACTATTTAAATACGGCAGAAAGATTTCTTTATTTCTTACTAGAATTTTGATTTTTTTAAATTTCTATCTGTAAATTGAAAAATTAGACGTTTTAGATGTGTTGCATTAAATAACTGTTCTGGAGGAGGGGATTACGGACTATGGATAGACACAAGGACATCAGTCATTTCCAAAAACCTCGTTTATCCTCGGCGTACTAACTACTAGTCATAAAATGTCCTGAACTGTGTTTAAGCGTTAACTCAATCACTGATACTTCAGATTCTTCGAAACATAGAGTATATACGTTGGTCGACGTAGAAATTTAATTTTTTATGTTAGTTCTCTGGGTTGGATCATTTATGAAATATTAGAATTATTTATTAAGGACTTTATTAAATTTGTATACTCATACTAAGTAAAAAAAAATAAGATAAGTTGCACTGGATTTTAAAAGTTGCCGAAAAAACTAGCAACCAGTCATTTGGGTGTTTACAAAATTGAGAAAATATAGCTTTTAGCAGGAATTATTAATGACATCACCCCTTAAGTACCACCGTGGCATACCACTATTAAAACAGTTGTTAATGTAAGTAAACAAAAAATTTTTAAAAATTATTAATCGATTTTTAACGCCCTCGTTCCACTCCAACCTTCAAATTATTTTATGTAGTAAACCGCGTTTTCCACCACTACATTATTCAAGCTTTATTACTTAAAATAAAAATTTGATTTGGGTAAAAGTCATATCTGGGAAAGAAATAAAATTTTATTTCTTTTGTACGGTCATTTAGTTAGAACATCATACAATGAATTTTTTAAATTCAATATTGTATATCATCGTTGTATTGGGCATATTTCAAAACGCTTTTGTATCAAATTTCACTTCAGATATTGTAAGTAAAATATCTATCATATCTTCTAAATTTATCCCCGCTGAGTTATACCAAAGATTATTATAGCTAACGCTATAGCTATTATAATCTTTAGTTATATACAAATATTGCTTGTCAAATGTTCATATGTAGGTACTTGAAATGTTACAAGGAAAATTTTAAAATTATTACCAGACATATACACTACTTCGTGAAAAACTAATTAATCCTACTGGTGAACCTGAAAGGTTGTTATACGAAGTTTTTCAAGGCTTATTTTTTGGTGCATTAATAATACTACAAAAGTTATTTTCATAGAATTTTTTATTTATAAATAAAGAATACATCTGCTATCTACAACTCTCACTAAAATAAATAAAAATATAATATTTAAAGACAAATTAATGAGCAAAAATACATAACCTAAACGATATCACGTTGCAAATTTACCACAGTAACTGATGCACTCATTCCAAACTCATACACACATACACACACCCAGATACAAGCACATACGTGGAAAAAAGCGACAAATATAATTTTATTTTAAATTCGAACTCACATTGGAAAACTTACTAATATAAGATCTCAAACTTAACAATTATTAAAACATAATTATTTAATAACTTTTTTCCATTTATGCACACTTAATAGGTTGGTAGTTATTGACCTAAAACACCTAAAAACCCATAACAATTTTAGACTGGCCCACCAATATCATGTTGGTAGCGCCAGCTCAGGTACTGAGCTGCTTCAGTCATCTGTCTCAGCGAGCTAGTAAGACCCAACAAGTGCCTCTGAAAGTCGTGAGCTATTCTTTCAGTACAGCATTCCTCTTGTACTACTTCTTCGATACCAGAATCATTTTCATTACTACTTCCAACTTCTGAATCAGAATCGCTTAGGGCAGAGGTACTAGAGTTCGTTGAAGCGACACTTACTGTTGATGGCCTGCGAATATGACCCTTTATTGGCAGTGGCGTTACTGAAAAGAAAAATAAATAAATTAGATTTTTTAAAAAATTACAAATTTATTGAAAAATAATAAAGTTAAAAATATGCCTGGCCATTATAACACAATAAATGTTATTTCAAAAGCTATATCAATTTTTACAAAATATTAACTTATTATCTGATTTCCTTATTGATTTGAATTAGGAATTTGCAGTTTCCTTAAAAATGGAATAATTTATTTTAAGAGAATATTGCTCATTCTAAAATTTATAGAATTTTACAAGCTGTCGTACTCACTTCAAATTACGTTTTAAACTCAATATCACGACCAAATGGTGAATTATATTGATACAAATTACTCATATTTTCAAGGAATTAAATGTAACAATAAAACAAAATATAAGGTGTCTTTATATTTAAGCGGTATACCTATGTTGTTTACTAAAAATTTTGAAAACGATTTAAAGAAAATTGTTGCATTAGTACAAGGTTAATATCATTTTCAAGTGCCTTATAAATATTATACTTGAAAACCTTGTACGTTATATTAAATAAAATGAGTTATAAATTGCATGAAGCTTGACAGCTAAAAATTTTAAATATTAGCCCTCTTTAAAGTGTATCATTACTACAACAATCTAATTTAATTTATAAACTTTTAAATGATAGGTCTTTTATTTTCTGCTACTTTTTATTATTTTTATATTAACACCTTTTTTCCAAACTGTCCGATCAATTTAAGGATAACAAGTAAGCATGTCAATGCATTTTTTATTACCTACTAAAAATTGAATTATAGCCACGTATACTTGATCGATCACTTAAATCAATAACTCTTAACGTAATTATTTTTTTCTTGGAAGTATTTGTTGTCATTATACATAATACATATAAAGGTTTAAAAAATGAAATTTTAAGATCTATTTCTCTTTTATTTATTAACAATATGATTTACAAAATTAAAATGGTCTTTCAATACAAAATATGTTAATTTTAAGACAACAAATCAATCAGTTAAAGGACTGATTAGATCAGATATCCAGGCATCCTAACCGAGTTAGAAATTAAATTGTGTGTCATAATAGTATTTAGGACAATTAGGAACCTAATTAGGATGGCCGGACAAATGCTCCCTTACTCATTTAGGAAATAATGTAGTGTTGTCTAATATTATTTAGAATACTTAGTTGACCTGCAGCGGGCGACGCGAGCTGATCCAATGTGCTGATGCCGTGGAAAAATAACAAATAAAGAAATTGAAGTTGTATAAATGTTCTTGATATTTTTATAGACATATGCCATACTTATGGAACATAAAACCACTACGGCTAGAACAACGCCCATTTTTAGAAAGCGCACTGCCTCGGAAATTATGGAGCTTTGACGAGCTTGACAACATTCTCCCCGTGATTTAGGATTCTGAATAAGACTCGTACATCCTAGTTAGGAGGGTTGAATATATCGTGTTGTGTAACAGGTCCCTTAATTTTAAGAATACACGAATACCCCCTGTCCATCATATAAAAACCCCAGAAGAAAAAAGTGAAATTGTACAACTTTTACTTTTGCATCGTTATAAAAAATGAGAGAGAGCTGCTATAATATGAAATAATCAAATTTATTAATTTCAAATTTATATTTTATTGAACCAGTTAGGAAATTTTACCAACAACTTAAAATGGTGAAGGAGAAAATAAATAATCATTACAATGCTTCTAAATTATAATATTATCTTATCTGAAATAATCTTTTAACTTCTGGTATGATATAAAAATAAAAATACTGTCAAGTAATACTCATGAAATAAATATCATAATTTTCAATTTCCGAAGATATATATATATATATATATATATATATATATATTGACGAAGGCCATGTGAAGGATAACGTGATGTAATAAGACATTGAACATTTGAAGTCATGTGATTTATTTAAAATAATATTATTAAAAATTAGTTTTTATTTTGTTAACATTAATTATTAAGTCACCTAATATAATTATGTGTAAGGTGTACCAGAAACGTACTAAATAAGAATCATCAACCAAAAATTGTTGCGGTTTTTCTGTCAATTATTGTGTATTTGACTCTGGAATTTAATATGTCCTATTCTGAGGCAGATATTAGTCTTAGTAGAGATGGATACGCTATATTGAGGAAAAAACAAGCAAAATATCCATCTTATCCACTTAGTCCTTTATTTTAAGACATTTTACTTGTAAAATAACTTTGGCAGTATGGTGCCCGCCTTATATCTACCACTACTAAATTTTTTATTAAGCGGTTAAAGATTTTTTTATATTCTAGATAGAAACATTCCTATAAGCAGAACAAAAAAATACAACAATAAATGAAAAACATTAATGATAAAAAAGTTATAAATAAATCATCGAAAATCCTAAACCTTTGGAATTTGACCGATCTCATATTCTAGTTTATAATAGTTTGGTTTACTTTGAACGATTAAATGCTGATAAGAACAATACATTCTGATAAAATTAGTGTAAATACGTCTGGCTGACACATTGTTTTTAAATGTCTTCAGACCAAGAAATTTGATTCACTTTTAGTCCAGAAAACTTTAATCTTTGATATGGTGCATTATTGCTGAACTTTAACCAAAATATTGATAGCTTGCAGAGGTTATTACCACTGTTAAGGAAGTTAAATACTTAGTTTACATTATCAGAAATAAATTATGTAATTAATGCATTTATTGATAAATTGGCTGATTTTTAAAGGCCACAACAATCATTAGCAAATATTGAAAAAAACAAGGAAAAAGTAGGCTCTTGCGAATTATCTTAAAAAGTTATTAATTCCGGAGGTACATTTGTTTTTTCTTTTAATTAGGAATTGAATGAAATGAATATATTTTTTAAATGATTTTCACGTTCAATAACTATCAAAAAATATGATCCTAAATCAGTTGGAGAGCTGTTGTCAAGCATATGAGAAGTTCGATATTTACCGTGGGATCTGCGCTTCTTAAACATGTAAAAAGAGGCAATTTACAGACGTAGGGGCTGGTTATGTGAAAATAAAAAAAGGAAGAAGTATACTCATCGTATCTAATATTTTCATTTAAATAATCTTTACATTTTTTATTTCATAACTATAGCATATCTTTATCAATATCGAGAACATATGATCTTTTCTTTATTTACCATTTTCGGAAGTTACCGACAACGATATCTCAGTTTGCTTCGCTTGATAGACATTATAAAAAGAGTATTAACGTTTGGAACTTATATCTAAACTGCGATCCGGGACTGAGTGATTTGGGTATAATCATGGTTTTGGTGGTTTTGCCGGTGTTCTTAGGTTTATATGAAATGCGATTATTTAATCTTCCATATTAGCTCGTTAAGACAATCAGGGCTTGATCAGCACCGTGTGCTTATAGCAAGAGAGCTTTGTGGTACGGATGCGCTATTAAAAAACATAGATCAAAGTCTTCTATTCTCTCTCTCTCTATCGGCGTAAGGCTTTCACTTACATGCAGCCCTACTCTATCTATAAATAGCGCTATGGTCGCTCATTGCTTCGACTAAGTATCCTAAATACTATTACACCATACTAAATCGTTTCCTAATTAGAACACTCACCGAATAAGGAAGATCAACGTCGTTCGACCTTCCTAATTAGATTCTCAACTGCTCTAAACCTTATTACACCACACTGAATTCAGTTTCTAATTTGGCTAGGAATACTGGATATCAGATGGTGTAATAGGGCCTTAATGTAAAATACGCATAATCATTGGCATGTTCAGCATTAAAATAGTGGTGAATTTCACAGCTTTAATCAGGTTTTTCATTTAAAGAAAAGTAGCTCTTTTAATGAAACTAGACAAATGGAAGATTACAAGGCAGAAGGTACAAACATATATGTCAATTTTTCTGGCGTACACAAAGGTGCTTACCTAAAGTGTTTTCCTGAATGTCCTGAGCTTGTTGCGACTGACCTCCCCATAGAAGTCCATCTTTGACGTTTTTAAGCATAGTGTATATTTGAAACAAATCGGTGGATTCGAAGTTCTGTTGCACAGAATGCTTGCTCTTGTTTTTGTGGTTGTGTTTATCACAAGTAGGATCTTGGTCATCTCCAACTTTCAAATCCATTAACCGACAAGGCACTAAGATGGTTTCATCCATGGCGTTAACAGTTTTCACAAACTTTTCAATGACATTCATGATGCTGTGCGGTGAACTCTCGGTATCATCGTTTCTGGCAATACGACGTAAGCAGTTTCTGTAATTAAAAAAATATATACTTAAAAATTTATAGTTGAAAATAGATGCAGCTGTGAATAATTTGTATATCGAGCTAGCGGAATGGTTTTACTCAACCATAATATTAGTTAGTGTCATGCCATTGAGTTACAGTGGGAAAATTATTAAGATAAAAAAATATTATGTAATGTTCTAAATATATACATAACATTCATTATTATATTATATATCTGATAACGTTTGCTTTCAAACAGCAATAAATCATTGAAGTAAATTTTTATATTATTTTGCCGAAAGGAAAGCACAACCATATTTCCCACATTAATACAGATTATTCAAATATTACAACTTCTCGAAAATTTAGGTTAGGAAGCAAGTGCTTCACTTGTTCAAATATTATAATGCGAAAATGTGTATTAAATGAATGATTGTATAAAGTCATATTACCAGGGGTTTGCATGGTGTTTATATTGTTATAATACTAAAATGGAATGGATATATATTTTTAATGTCATGATTATCAAAAAAAAGTAATTTTTTATTGTAATAATTTTAATATTTCCGTAAAACTAGTACCCATTAAAAATTGGTAAGTATATTTCCTTCTAAATTTCTAAATATTTACTGTAATTAAATATTACGTTAAATGTTACATAAACACATAATTAATAAAAAATTAACTAGTAGCACATTAAGCCAAAAATTATAAGCCGATAATGATAATGAGCCGATCTTGTATAATCCGGAATATTTTGAATATGCTGTTAACGACCCGTATTTAATTCTAGGACAATAGCTTGTAAATTTAACATTTTACCTGAATTCTCACTGCTTGATGTCATGAAACGTGTTTTACCAATTTAAATTTTTAGATAAATATTGGGTTTTTCAGTGAAAGGTCGATTTCAAACTGGTTACTTAGGGATTTCTGGTATTTTTCAGCATATTTACATTTTTTTTTGGGGGGAGGGGGAGGCATGGCCCCCAATAGCTCCTGTCTAATAATTTTTTTCTAGATTGATTATCGGCACTTACTACAGCTCTGAACCTAACAAGTTACCTTTGGACTTTTAGCTATAAAATAATTTATCCTAATATATATATATATATATATATATATATATATATATATATATATATATATATATATATATATATATATATCTTTTTTGTATTCTTGGGGTTAGATTCATACGTAGATGTTAAAAAATCAACATGTTTCGACGTTTCGTCTTTTATTAAAGGCATTTTCAAAAAGTTTTTTTTTATTATATTATCTTCTATAATTTAAAAATAATAACATTTTCCTTAGTCAAACAACCTAAAATTTAAAATACACAAATTATGTTTAAAGACAATTCAGAAAAAAAAATTTAAAAGTTATTTTATAATTAAAAAATTTACATAATTTTTAAAATATTCAAATTTTTACAAAAATATTTAGATATGCACGTTGAGCTTGCTATTTCTATTTCGATACTGAAAGATAAACTGTACAGATTGCGGTACTGGAAAAACAATTATTTTTTTATTAAATTATTTTTTAAATCGTTACTTATGGAGTCTTTGGTTTTTTTTGACTGATAACATATAAATGTTCTAAGAGGATATTCCCATCTATTGATTTTTAAGAGGGTATGTCAATATTTATTAAGATTTATGTAAATGTGGCTTAGGTTACTTATGTCGGCTCTGTGTAACTGCATTTTTTGCTTTTTTTTTATTTCCATCATCTCCTCTAAACTCAATTTGTTGTAATTATGGTCACGTTCAAGTATTGATGTAGTTGAAGGAATGGCCTCTTTCCCGTACGTGTTTATTTAATGCAGTCGTAGCATTCTTCATGAATTTGTGACCATTTAATCTATTTTTAAGTAACTGTGAGGTCATTCCTATGTATTTTTTTGGACGATTGGTGCAAGGAATTGAGTATACAACATTAGAGTTATTCATTTTAGAGGTTTTACTTTTCAGTTTCGTAAATAAAGAGTTTAACTTATTTTGGGCTTTGTGACAGACAACGATATTATGTTGGTTCAGAATAAATTTATATAAAACATAATTTGTCTATTTTAAATTTTAAGTTGTTTGATTAAGGAAAATGTCATTATTTTTAAATTAAAGAAAATAATATAATAAAAAAAACATTTTGAAAATGCCTTGAACAAAACGCGAAACGTCAAAACATGTTGTTTTTTTGAACATCCACGTATGAACCTAACCCTAAGAATACAAAAAAAAATATTTATACATATATTGAATGGTTCAAGAAAAACAAGAAATATATATATATATATATATATATATATATATATATATATATATATATATTTAGGGAATATTTCTGTGGAAAATGCTTTAGTATGCTACGAATTATGACTTATTCTGATCTACATGCTTTTGAACTTTTTATCACTTTCTAAAATCAACCAACTAATCTTCTGTTAAGTATGTGTTAGTTAACACGGTTTTTATTATCAAAAGACAAATAAGATTCCATAACTACATACTAGAAAATCTTTTTTTAGCACTTATTTACTACGAATTATTTTTAATTTTTCTGTTTTACTATCATGTTTATATGCTTAAAGTCTTGACTAGAACCGTAATACTAAAAGTTGAGAAGAATCTACCAACAGTGTGAGTATATTACTGATCGCAGTGTTTGGTCAAATACGGGTAATTGGAAAATCCCAAAATTTTCGTTGAATTTCCAAAAAAAAATTCGAGATCACACACAAACTGATAGGAGCTGAATTTGAGTTTTGATTTTATTTAAGAAATATTCCTTTTAAAAAAATTCCACTAAAATACGTTAACTTCTGTCTAATTATTCTTCCTATTGTTTATTTTATGAATATCCCCCAACATCGTTGTAATAAATTACGTTTTTAAGAAATAAACAATTAATATTTTTTACTAGGCCAACTAGGTTTTATTATTACATCTAAAGTGATAAAATATATAACATAAATTTACTGGCCTGTAACAAAGTTATACTAACTTATCTTTATTATAATTTATGTTGTATAATAATTATTGTAAGTAATGATACAAAGGTGTTTACATCAATTACCTTTTGATTACGTAATTTCATTTTTTTAACGAAAAAAGCCAGTCAACGTACTACTTTCTAGAAGTTTAACTAATAATAAGAAAAAGGTAAAATACTTTTTTTTTTAAATCAGCGTTACCTAATTTTGTCATAGTTTCAAATAGTTTAATTATAAACTGAAATTATCTCCAATAAAAATTAAAAATACACAATGTTTATTTTGATAATTTGCATTATGGACTTTGATAAACCACTTGAAATTTGGTACTAATAGAAAAAAAATAATTTAAATTATTCACAGATATTCCATTTTTAAAAATAATTTCCGAAAAAAAAATGTTTTCTGTAAGGAAAGAAGTAAATAAATTAATATTTGCATTTTCTCAAGTTATAAACTGAAAAATTACATGACAAAATAATCAATTTTCTGACGTTTCATTTAAAAGAAACTGGACAAATATAAGAGCTATAAAAATGACAATACAATCTGTTTTGTTTTATGAGTTATATATAAATTTGATGGCTATTAATACCGTTACTCAATTTTATGACTAGTAACATTTTGGAGTAAAAAATGTACTTCTAATTACATTTTTTTTTCTGTGGAAACTTGCTGACGTTTATAATACATACTGCGCAAAATGAATTAAGAAGGATAATAACCTTAAATTTTTTGTTATTTTGTTAATGGGCAAAAATTAAAACCAGTTTTTTTACAAGGAAATTTGTTAATGATAAATATAATAAACACTTTTAACACATGCTTTTTTTTCACAGCCACGAGTAAATCAATAATAATAATACATTTTGCTAAGTTATCATATTCAATGTTATATTTATATTCAGGCTTAAACAACGCTAAAGAATTTTTAAATTTAAAAGTTGTCAGCTATGAATCTTAATACTTTTCAAATGTCTGTGATAATTACACGGATCAGAAATGGTATTCCCAAGAACAAATTGCGGCTGAACTTGACGTAAGCCAATCCGTTATTTCAAGAACGTGGAATAGGTTTATGGTGGTCTTTGACGGAACGAGGAGGCCATATGGTCCCCGTGCATGCACGGCAGGACCGTATTTTAGTAAGAAAGGTCGTTCAAAATCCATGTTTTACTGCTCGACAACACCCAAATCTATTGCACAGTATAGCTATATTCTTTTGAGTAATTATCAATTGATCAAAGTGAACAAAGTGAAACTGATAACTTCATGTTCTTTTGAATATGTATTTATATGTCATTGAGCTGAAGTGATCATGATTACTTCAAGTGATAGAAGTGAAAGTGATAATGACTCAAAAGAATAGCCCTTATATATTAATAGGCCTATTTCAACAGAAATCGCTTAAGGGAAATGGAACTTAGTTCTAGGTGGTTAGTCTGCAAGAGTACCAGAGCTCACAAGGCCACACCGTATAAATCAGCTAGCCGCCAGCGCTTTGTCGCGAATATGCACACCAGACTGAAGCAGAAGGGTCACAAGTATTGTTTTCAACCGAGCCTCGTTTCCGAAGATGTGGTCCTGAGGGACGAATTCGAGTTTATAGGAGAAGGAGTGAAAGATTTTATGACAGCGTGGTTCAAGAGACTCGCCATTTTAAAGGAGGATCATTAATGGTGTCGGAAGGTATTAATTCCAAAGGTAGAACTGAGTTCATTGTAATTCAGGGTGAAAATCTGACAGGTCATCAATACCTTGTAGCCATTGTACAACCCCATGTATTGACTAATGCTTAAAATTACTGGAATATTTCATTTTTCCACAGGATAATTCCCGTCCCCAAGTTGTCATAGAGTTTCGAAAGTTGTTTGGAGAAAACCATAATATCGTATATGGATTAGCCTATAGTCGACCTGTGGGATGAATTATGGAGATCCATGTAGCAGAGAGAAACGGCAAGGAACCTATAATAACTGGCAAATACTTTAGCAATGGAATCAGAAACCTAAAGAAATAATTCGACAGCAGAATACTACGTTGATGTCACCCGTTATTAAAACGTGGCTCGGTGTCCTGAAGAAAAAATATATCGCCATAGAATTTTATTTAAGAATATTTTAAGAAATTCAAATGGCATTGTCAGCTAACATGACTTTTTCATTAATTCATTATCTTGCATTATTTATTTATTATAAGAATGACAATAATATATTTCGGTTTAAAATATAACAACCACCATGTTTAATATAGTTGAAATTTTGAAAAAGTTAAAAAGAAATTATTTAAAACTAATTATGGTAAGTTAAATAGGCTCTGTCATTCTGGGTTAATTAGATAAACTCTCTCTATTTTCCGCTCTGTTTTGTGTTAGAATACATCATAAATAATCTGAATTTTAATTATGATATGTTACCTAAGTGTTAATTTTAAATCAAAGTATTTTTTTAATAATTCATAAACGTTACCAATCAGTAAGTATAATTAGGTAATTTGGACTTTAAACTTACGTGATTTACTAAGCAATTTCAAATCGTTTCGTCAGTAAAAAGTCGATTTAAATCCGCAATTTAACAAGCACACATCAGTGAAAAAAGAACAAAACAAAATCATATTCTAACAGAAAATTTAAAATTTATTTTACAACTAACCTGTTGACCGACTCGTCACGGTGAGTAGAGAATATTAACATTTTTTATAAATTATAATCCTTAGGATTTCCCACAAATTTTAAATAATGACACACAAGACGCTTGCTACACGACGAAACCGAATGTTTACTATACTTTTTTGAGAATGATTATTCTATAAACATTTTTACGTTTAATATACTATCTTTTAAGTGGGGATACCTTCACTTGATTGACGTAGTCCAAAGGTTTTTTTTTATGGAAAGAATCGGTTATTGATATTTTGAACTTTGCTAAGAACCAAAACAATGAATATACTGATTAAATCTTGATTATTTGATGTATTCATCAGGTTATAATCATAAAAATGCAAATATAATCATTTTAAACTATACCAGTCATAGTATTGGTTTTGGACAAACAAGAAAATTATTCTGTGAAAAATACGCATATCAAGGAAAACTGGGACATTTATTTTTAGAGTGTATCGCTCTATATTTTATTTTCTATTTAATCACCCTTGGCGAAAGTATTTATGGGAGATTTTTTTTGAGATACAGTTATATAAGAAATCAGATTCCCGAAAAAACAATTATCTCGCAGCTTTATTTATTTTTTAAACGTTTTTAGCACCTGATTTTTTTTCTAAATTAACCTTTTAAAAATTTATTAATTCATTGAAATATATGATTTGTCGAAAATAAAAAAATATGCGAATTATTAACATCACACATGGGATTTATAAATGGGTTTGTTGAAATATGATTGTAGCAAATGTTCGGTTATTTGTATTACAAAATAAATGTGAATTAAATTAATAAATTAAACTTGAAGTTCTTTCAAATCAATAAAATGTCCTGATATTTTTAAAGTTTCAACATTTCATGCAAAGTGAGAGGATTTAAAAGAATTATTTGACCACATGAATAAAGAATATAAAAAATTTATATCAGTATTTTGAAAGAAATAGAGAAGATTTATGTCTTTTAAAGCATTATAATTTATATTTTCTTTCGTAAAAAAAATTTAAAGAAATTCCATACTGTTAACATCACAAATGAAGAAACACAATTTAAAAATTTGAATTTTATGGAGTAAAAGATATTAATCCATAAAACACATTTGGAATCAGTTAACCGCATATCAGTTTATACTAAGAAAAAAAAATTTTTTTTTCTTAAATATTTACTATAGCTCACCTAACGGATGGCTTTTCAGCAAGAGAGCACATTATCAACATTTTGATATGAAGTATATTAATACTCAATAAACTGTTAACAATAAAGTAGCGCACACACGCACAATATGATCAATTCTAATGGGTTCTAAATTGGGTACTAAACCTTTTTGACAAATATTTCCGAATAAATAATAGCCTATAATATCTTTTTAGTGGGGAGAGATTTGAATATGAACTAAATTGACGTAGATTGAACTTTTTTTTTTGGTGGGAACGTACAATTTTTATAGAAGCATTGTCTATTATTTAATACAGTAAACAACACATTTTTTTGACGCAAATTTTATGGGTGAAACGATCAACATATGTAATGATTTTTTTTCGAAATTCTATTGTTTTGGCTGTTGTACATCATAACTTATTTATTAAATTGAAATTGGTTATTTTTCACTGATAAGAATATATTTTATCATTAATTTTTATATTTCCCCTAAAAGCATTGTTACTGAAATACTTTTTTAAACTGTAATATTTTACTTATTAAAAATATAATTTAATTTTGAAAGAGTTAGGTAACATATTAGGATGCAAAATGGGAATAATCAGGGGTGTAAAATACTGATATAAAACTTAATTTTAGCAATAAGAAAGATCAAATCTAAACTTTATTTTGGAATTTAGAATATATACTGCTGTGGAACTTGTGACTATTTCTTAACACGAAATACAGAATTTTCAATGAGAATTAGAAATATTAATTTTTGCTTGGTTTTCGTAATAATTATTAATATCTAATTCCTAAAAATAGGTAACAACTAGCAATACAAAAATGTGTTCTAAGATAATGTAAGTGATTAAGTGAATGTTTATAACAGAACTGAAAAAATACTTTAGGTTTTAGTATATTATTAAATGCTATATAAAATCGATAGAGAACAGATGTTCGAATGATAATAATAAACTATTTTAAAAATTTTTATAATTTAACCTCTATCTATTTTTAAATATTGTAAAATATAAGTTCATCTCTATTTGCAATTTTTTGATAGTTTTCTCAGTTTGCTTTTTATATTTTACGGTAAATGACCAGGTATTAGTGGTTTAGTGGTGGGAACCACATTTTCGGAATTAAGAGTAAACATCATTTGTGCATTGTCTATTTCGGTTTTTAAACGTATTTTGAGTCTAGCTTTGTGCCTTTGTTAAGAACTAAGATCATTGTCATATTTATAGATTTAGGATATACTGAATTGCGCGTTACGAATGCCGGCTGTTCACACAGTGCGAGAGAGGAAGAAGAGTGAACGCATTAACCTCATCTGATCCCTAACGCGAGAAATACTCTATGTCTAGTTCTATGCTCCGTCCATTCGAAAGAAAGGAGATTACTGCTTTCAGTCTTCTTCCTCTCTCGCACTGTGGGAACGGCCAGCATTGGGGATGCCCAATATGTATTTCTTAAATCTATGGTCGTATTTACTTCACTAAGACATTTTTAACAAAGCAACCGTATGGACAATTAAAAACATTTTAAAAATACTGAAAACGTCTCCATCTTTAATATTGCGTAAATTTATGCTACAAAAACATAATTTTAGTTTTTGATCTTAACTGCTAAACTAAGAAAAACACTCAGACTTCCACAAAATTTATCGGAACTTTTTCTACTAACGAATGAACTATTAAAATGAAAAATTAATGTTATAATATTTTTTAGTGCTATTTATATCGATGAGTATTTTTAAAAATATGTATAAATATCTATCTATCTTTTGCAATTATTTTTTATTTTGAAAACTACAAAAATCAATATTTTGACTTGAAAATTGCAATAGATAATATAATGACGCGGGTATTATTATTATTCCTTTGTCTCCAACATATAATTAAGAAATGTTGCAATCTCGCAAATTTATTTAAAAATCACAATTCTAAAACATAAAACTAATTAATAAAAGTTTCCGAGTAAAAAGTTATATCACGTTGTTTACCTACTGAACTGTAAAAATGACTTGCTTTGAGATATTTAATAAACAAATTGCACCAAGATTTGTATTCTTTTATTTATTATAAACAAACATTTGTAATGATTGATAGTAATAATTATTATTAGTAGTTGTTATATATATTATTTACTTTTTTTGCATTTAAAAATAAATTAATAAACTACCATAACTCACAATTAGACTGCCTTAAATAAGAATTCGGGTGCGAGTAACTAGTCGAGAGGAAGCCTTTCCACTTTTTGAAGATGTATTATATATATAAAGTACCTATCTTATCTATGTATAGCTATGGGCCCTCGACATTTAAAGGTTATGCGTTGTCCCTGGACTTTGTCCATGAATTCCTAATACGAAATTATTAATTAAAATTATAATTTCACCTATTACTGGAAAATTCTAGATTTGTTTTGTATTCTGTATTTCCAAAAACAATTACAGTTATTGATAAAAAAAAAACGAGCGATTGAATTATAAATTTTTACATAGCCTAATTTTATTTCGTCTTTATTAATTACTAACTAAATAATACTTTTAGTAGTTTTGTCACTTTACCTTCCGCTCTTCCTTGTTATTGGCACAGAAAATAGGAAATTTTTGATAATTGTTGTTAAATTAATTATAATTGATGATAATATTTGGTATACACAAAAATATATTTACTAAATAAAAAATGCGTCTTATTTGGGGCTGTAGAAGGGGCAGAGGGACCGACTGTGCTGACCATGAGAGTGCGATGGAATTTCCACAACCTTCAAAAATTATTCAAAACTATCAAATCGACCAGTTTTATAATCTATAAATATTTGCGCTTTAAATAGAATTAGAATATAAAAATATAAACAACATTTTTAAAGAAACAAAACAATTTTCTATAAAATAGTAATTTAATTTCTTTTCAGTTCTGGTATCGTAAGGTATTAGTCTTATATAATGTTCCCTTTTTATTATTCTCGCCCTCCAAAAACTCGTTTTGTTTAATAGCTCCACTTTGTAAGCTGGTTACCATTGAAAATAGGGTAGTTGCTGACCCAATCTAAAGGGGCTCAGCATTTTGAAATCCTACCTGAGACATGACTGATTGATGCATTATAATTTTGCGAAATGTCTACTTGACATTTTTACCAAGTATTTTTAAAACTTGAGTCTAATAATGTAAAAAATCATTTTTTTTAATAACAAGGTAATCAATCCCCTTATTAAAGAATTTTATTTTTATTTGATGTCCAGACAAACAACAAAATGAAAGAGAAAGAGCATCTAACCAACTTTGCTCCCTTATATAAACGGAAAAACTTAGAAAATATTTATATTAAAATTAGCAATTCGTATGCGGTTTTACCATTATATCACTTATCTCTTGATAAAACAACGCTGGCCTTTTGCAGGTTGAATTGAGTAAAACCCACAGATACGTGTGTTATATTTAAAGTTACAAATACCCATAGTGAAAACAACAAAGCATAAACCAACTAAACTGTTCAACTAAAGTTTTAATATTCGAGACAATTAAATCTATCTCAATTTCAGACCTGTTTAATGAATCTATGAATAATATTATTATTATTATCACATTTTTTTGGTAATAAAATGCACCATAATTTGTGGTCTTAATATTACTATGTTAAATAAATTTAACAGAAAAGCCTAGACACGTGATAAATTTGTGTCGAACTTCTTAACCTGAAATTAGTATTAAATTTACTTTACAATGCTATAACAATTGACATTAGTGGTCATAATGGGGCAAAGTACGTCATAACTGACGGTATTACTTATACCATTTAAATGGGAATCAACTATGTCGCCTATCAAATAGGAGCATTGAGTTAAATTAGGCTATTATTGTATAACAATTGCAATTATTCGTTCTCATGGCCTTTTTCCAGACTATATACATTAAGTGAACTACACAAACTATAATAATATATTTTTTGTTTAATTTTTTCTTGTAAAAATATGCTATAACCTTCGTTGTGGTAAGACACGTCACATTGGTCTTAGGTTTTAAATAAGGAATGCCGAATATATGAATTAACAATAAATGTAAGAATCAGAATGATATGACGGAATCCTTAAAAATCGAATTTAAATTTATACATAATATTATATATCATGCTGTCTGGAACTTTATCTAATAATTGCTGACTTATTGTTTGTAAATAAACAGGTTTTGCAAGAACAGAAGTGTTATTACGATAAAAATATTTCATATCTCATGATATCAAAATTACCTCATGACAAAACTTACTTTTGAAATTGGGATGTAAGAATTAGATAAATAAATAAACACAAATAATTCCAATGTCAATAAGTATGCAGGAATATTTTATTTATTCATGAAAAAAGATTTTTATAACAATTAGTCACAGATTATTTTATGTTACAGATGCAACAAAAAGCGTTTCTGCCAAAATCAAATTTCGTGACCTTGAATGTTTAGCGACCCGCTTTATTACAATGGGAGAAAGTGTTAAAATTAGATAGAATATCGCAACAGATTATTTCATCTTAACGGGATGCTACAAAAGGCATTTCTACAAAAAGCAAGCGTCTATGCGTATTGGTAAGAACAAAAAAAAATAATAACTATTTAAAAAAGTAAATGATCTTACATCAAATTGACGACAAAAAATGAACCTATTTGGGCAGTTGCGTAAATAATAACCCCGCAGGCTCCGTGGTGTGGGGGGGGGGCGCCCTCAAGTATTAAAGTGTAAATATGAAGGGTCAAGGGTGCAAAATAGTAAGGCACATTTAAAAATCTGCGGGGAGGGCACATACTCTTAGTTACACCACTGCATTTGGGATTTTCACATGCTTCGCTTAGACGTCGAATTTTTTAATATATTCCATGACTAACTACATTTAAAACATGAATACAATAAATGCCTTATTTAAAATATCACTACATACTTTTTAGGTATCCTATATAGTAATAATATAATAAACGAAACTTCACAAAAGTTTAATAAAATTGTAAAACCTCTAAAGCAAAAACTAGAATTTTCTCGAAAAAAAAAGAAAATGGGATTTTTCCTACTGCAAATATGATTTAATTTTTTTTTTAATTTAAATTCTTTTAAAGATATTAAAATCATAAAAATGGTTTAAATCGCCAAAATGATTTAACGTGTTAGGTGGTAAATCTGAAACTTTCTTTATTTTTAAGTATTACAAAATCTAAAAACGCGAGATACGATTTTAAGCAATAAAAAACATGTTTTGTTTACTTTTGTTGCAATACGCAAGTCACACATCAAATCAGATTTTTATGATGTCATGGTCAATTTGTTTTAAAATTCTATTTTTTTCTGTTTAGGTTAGTTTAATACGACGTTAAAAATTTTGATGTACTAGACAAATGAATGCTGTTAACATTTTATTTATATTTATATATGGAGTTAAAATATGTGTATGTATATACGAGTAATTTTATTTTATGTACTACATGCATTTATCTCTATACTTTACGGTACAGGTATGTACATTCATAGATTAAGTTGTTATTATTATTATTTTCAATTAGTTCCAGATGTGCAGGTATTAAAAACAAAAAAGTTTTGTAAACTTTAAAATAAGCTTTCACCCGATTGTATTTACTTTATGTTGATTTTTAAAGTATTGATTTTCTTTAAGCTGGCAATACTTAAAATGATTATAAAAAATTTCATAATTTTACTTTCAAAATACAACCTTTTGTCCTTAATTATGCTTGGGTATTGTCTTTTTCTGATCAGGTTAAAAACACATGAAATTTTGTAAATTTATTTAACATATATAATGAGGTCAAAATCCTTTACGATCGTTTTTATAATCTATTATTTAATAGTAATATTAAAGTCATTTTTTAAGTTTTTTTTGCAAAAAGTTTTACAAGATTTATAATGTCACCATGTATGTAAAATGTTACTTACTTGGTGCCAGATTTACAAATATGATAAAAAATGGAAAATTTAAATTATGATACATAAAAATTAAAGTTCTGAGCATTACAAAATTGAAGAGCAATATTTACTTCATTTTTACGTTCAGCCAGTGACTGCTAACAATAAGATTCAGATATAATTTTATTTCTTTTAATGGGTTACGGTCAATATCTTTACAGGAATTTACGCGAAATTAAAGCATTTTTATCTTTTCGTTTATAGTAACTTTTTATATAAAAAACGAAAACCTGATATTTTTGATGGAAAATTTTAGAAGTTAAATATAATTTTCTTACCTTAAAGGATATTTACTTGGAAACAACTTATTTTACTAAAACTAACCATTTAAACTAATATTTGTTATATTTTGCTTAAGTGTAGTATTTATATAAGCTTCTGCCTCTATTGTTCTAGGCAAACTAAAATTAAAGTTTAACAAAGGTTTTTTTTATTAAAAAAGACTAAATATCTGCAATTTTATGTCTTAAGCAGGTGGTCATAAATATTTCCGAGATCCTAATATTAAATTCATGAATGAAAAATATGTAACTTAAATAACTTAATTAAATTTATTGTCAATTCTAACTTAAGTCCCCAAAATTCTCATTAAATATTAACAACAAAATGAAGTAATTAAATTTGATTTAATAAGAGCTATATTTCCAAAAGTTCAAAGGGTTCTTGTTTCTAAGATACGGTCTTTTGAAGATCTTATCGACAAGTGGGAAACGCACATAAAACAAAAAAGGAGGGACATTAGGTAAATTATTAATTTAGTTCTTTACTTAATGAGTTTATTTTAAATATGTGACTTCAAAAATAAATTTTCTGGTTAAGTTGTAGCAAAATGGCCAAAGAACATATTTTATAGAGAAATTGAAACATGTTATGATTGTACCCTTTCAGGGAAAATTTTTAAAGGATCGCAGCAACCATTTTCTGTCGGTTTTTTGCAGCGAAACAGACGACACGACAATTATAATGAACTGGCTTGTATCCCAGATGCTCTTATTATCTCCTTTGACGCCGACCGCCAAAGGTACACGGGTTTCGTATGAAATTCGCTTGGTGAGCTCGATATTGATCGAAGTCGGCAAAATTCAAAGGAGGCTCGTCACGGGCGCGACTCGTCGTATTTATACGCACCTTTACAGCGTACCGCTCGCGGCAAGCAACCAGTTTTCCATACATCAGTGGACCACCAAAGAATGTTACAGTGTGTGAATGAAATAATATTCTATAAATCTATCGACTCGCCAGAATGTTTGCAATTTTGTTCGTTGAGATTACTTGAACTTCGAACCATACATTCTTTCCTTAGTTCGCGACAGTGAAGTTCTGTCTTTACATATCAAAAGTTATGTTTTCTAAATACGGTTTATTTCAAAAACCAAGATTTTATAATTTATTCTTTTAGGGTTTTATTGAGGAATGTGATCACCTCAACATAGGATCCAATAGGAACTGTTATTTATAATTGATTCACATCGATGAGGCATACGTATTTCAACACTGAGTCGCTTTATGTATTTACGAAGCTGAACTTTTATTAAACCCCATACATTTTTAATAGAATTGGTATTAGGCGAATAAGCAGTCCACTCTATGGTAGTAATGTTTTTTTGTCGTTTCCAGTCCTAACGAAGGCGACTACATGGTGTTTCGGGTCATTATCTTCTTATAGTCATAATCAGATCCAAACTAGCATTTAGCGGACTTAATTAAATACTTTTAATGAATTTTTTTCATCCTAACTGCATTCAGGTTTTCAATAAAAAGATACATTGACCGAATCCGTGCACTTTAACAGGATGTTGAACTGTGCTCTGAATAATTCTGAGTTATGCGGTAGACTAAGCTTTCTTAACAGAAAGAACTTCAAGCCCAAAATGCAGATTCGTCAGTAAAAATACCATTTGATGTTGGCTTGTGCCCAGGCTAAATGTTTTGGGATGTGCTTTTCAGACAGTAAAGGTTTTTGCGTCGTTGTTTTTTCATCACGTCGCTGTCTAATATTATTTAGGCCAATACGTATTTCTTTTCGAGCTAGAAGACTTTGTCCTCACAGATTAAGACGTAGATTTTTTTGGAACACTTAAATAAATACCTTATCTTGATTGTTTTTAGTCAGACGTGTTAAACTATTATCTGGAAGATTATCGTCACTGTTTTTCTTGTTCATATCTTATCATCCACTTCTGTACGAAATATAAAGACTTTTTTATACATTTTGTAGCGGCCACTTAAGTTATTTTTTCATGCCTACACAGAAAAACTGCTTCGAATCTTACTATGAATTTATCTGATAGACTTGATGAATATCAGCGTAAAGAGCGGAGTAATTTAGAGCCTCGAATGTTGGACGTACCAAGTAAACAGGCTCAAACAAGTATGGTGTTCAAATACGCAGTAACTCGTTCTCATGGATCTAATTGTACTTCAAGAAGACTTTTATAAACGATTTTATATTAATTTCAGCTGCGGAAAACCCAAAAATTGGTTACTTTTTTAAAATTTACACGTTTCTTTGTCTCCCTTCGCTCGTAGACGCCATACAGTGAGCTTTGAAAATGGCGAATGAGATTTCACCGAAACGTCAGCTGCCTTACAGTCCTGAGAGGGACTCAGCACATACACGGGATACCCGAAAATCTTCGATTACACATCACACCCGTGAGAATATCCGACATAATATATATATATATATATATATATATATATATATATATATATATATATATATATTTATATATATACCTACTGTTTCCATTGTAAATAACCATACAGCACACATGAATAAAAAGTACCATGTACCATAATAATTTTATTAAAATTTGTGATTTGATTAAAAACCTAGAATATTTTTTGTTGATCCTCCAACTAATTTTTTTTATATTGTATACAACATACAACGACGATCACTCAACAACACTTTTTATATTGTAAATTATGTAAATGTTATCGGGTGGGAAAAATAGATATCAGATCAGTTTTTCCATAAGTAAAATTAAATATATTTTCGTTATAGAATTTACTATCCTAATTTACTTTTACTTTCCACATTCTACGCGTATGTAACCGTGGGGATATATAGTAACTATGTACTTATATTTGCAGTGTTTGAATAATAAAAAGAATTTTGTTGCAAAATTAAAAATAATTATGAAACCACATTAAATCATAACATATATTATCAATAAGATCATCAAGATGTAATACTTGTTTCAATAAAAAAATGTAATATTCAAAACGTTCATTATTAAGTAATTTAGTGCTAGTACTCTTTTGGTAACAGAAATTTCCATAAATTATTTTTTTAATGGGATTCAGTATTAAATTATCAGACAATACCGTAAAGTGAAATATTGGAATATTTTACGTACCATTGATTTTATTTTAAATTAATTACTTTTAAATTATGCAGGAATGTCAAAAGTCTGATTTATTAAATATTTACGTACCTAGCGTTTTAATTTAGGTTAATCAAAGTACGTACATACCTGATTAAGTATGCATTTTTAAAATTTAGAACAAAAACTAATTAATTATGGGTTTACAATAGGTTAAAACAAAGTCCAATATTGTTCAAATATATTAGTTGTAGGAATTTCTTTTTTAGTAGAAAAATTCCATTTTAAAATATATGTAAAAACCAGTTAAGGGGTCGTCCACCTTTGCGGTTCTGAAAAATCAATTTTCTTGCATATTTCGAATCTAGATGTAATCAGGAACACGCCATATGAAGGATTTTGTGAAATACACTTTCCTTCGTAGGTATATGGAACCTGTAACATAGCCACCTCTATCCTTTCAGGTATAAATTCTTTTTTGGAAGGGTATAGAGGTCGTTTGTTGACGTTGGGAACGAGACTTAAACAGCTGAAAAAACAAAATCAAGGTATTAGTGGTAAGGGAGAAGGGAAACTAACCGACAAAATCATTAGGGAGCTTACAACTGTGGAAAAAATGAAAACTGCGATTTGGACATCCCTGGACCACTGTAGTTCATTAGACGAAAATCCCCAACACTCAAAGTGTCCCCGCGGCTAGGATAGTTGGTGCAAGTGGCGTCAGGCCGAGGCCAAAGGGACTTTGGCGACTTTTCAGCATGACGGAGTTCCTTTCGCTCCCTCGCTTGTCAAAGTAATGAAACAAATATACGAAAGTTTGTCATCTGAGAGTTTATTGGAGGGATTTTTGGGCGCCCATACTCAAAATAACGAGTCTTTTAACAGCTGCATCTGGATGTTGGCGCCAAAACATTTGTATTCAGGCAAGCAGGTGCTCGAAACTGCAACCCATTTTGCAGTCATAATTTTCAATGAGGGATTTCCATCGATTCTACTAACTATGGAAGTCTTGGGAATTACCTTGGGACCTCAAGCACAGATGTGCGCATGAGTACCGCATTGACCGCTCGGAGCGGGAAAAAGGCCCAAATCCAACAAAGGGAGGTGCATGTGGCAGACTCAGAACGTCTCTGTGACGAGAAGGGATAGCTTTACGGCCCTGGAATAACCGATTAGACCGTAAGTTTCTCCAACCACGTCTTACACTGTCATTTATCTTTAAACGAGATTTCCTAAAAGTTGCATTTGTTCAATTTTTTGGTGAGACTTCTACTAGAAACATTTATCGAATTTGATCATTTTTTTTCAGTTATTCAGTAAACATGAAACTATGTTTCTCCGGGCACGATTTTTAAAATTTTGTTTTGATCCATTTTTTAGCCTCCGATAGGTTAAAAAAAATAGGTCGAAATTCGAGCTGCTTATGAACAATTACAAAATTTTAAAAAATTTCAATATAAAAAAAAATCGTGAGAGACAATGTAACACAAAATAAAGAGGTATTTAATTTTTTTGGTTTCAGACAACTCAAATGGCCAAAGACGAAGCTTGTGCCAATAATAGAAAAAAAAAACATATCTCAATTATCTTCAATAGTTTCTTTGAAATTAGGTCTTAAAAACAGGCTTGGATTTTACTGCTCAAAGGTGGACGACCCTCTTAACTTTTTTTGGTGTTCGGTAGATAATTAAATTTCAAAAGTTACGTTCATAACAGGTTAAAAGGAAGTTTAATATTTACCAAATATATTAGTTGTATTTGTTTTTTGTAGAAAAATTCCATTTTAAAATATATGTAAAAACCAATTAACTTTTTATGAAGTCTAGTAGAGAATTAAATTTCATAACTACGTCAATCCATATTTACCAGATATAATTTATGTTAGAATATTATTAAAACTTTCCCAAGTTTTTGTACCAAAATATTTGTTTACAAAACAATCTATTAAGCGAGTCCGATTGAATGGAAATTGCCTATAAAATAATCATTCATTTATTTTCATATAATACTATAGGAATCAGATAAAAACTGCATCGGTATTAAAATATATTGTGTTAAGAAAAATTATCACTAGTGTAATTTAGTGATACATAACAGTCAGCAAAAGTCTAGACACATCACTATTTTTAAAAAAGAAAAGTATATATAATATGAACCACAGAAAAAAATCAAAAAAATAGATATACCAAAGGTTAACATTAAACGGTTTAGTAACAGCAAACAAAAAACATTTTTTCGAAAACTATTACAGAATTATTACAAATTATACGGAAAAATTATACATTCTTTGACTCGCAAAAGTCTAAGCACATAATACAAAATTGTTTTTTAAATGCCTAGTAGGCTTTCAGCACCATTTTTTTAAGGAGGTCCAATCGCTGCCCATGTTAAAAATATTAGCTCATAATGCAAATCAATTTTTTTATAACAGTTGTCATTTATGCTAGCGTAGAATTTCAATTAACTTTACCATGTAAATTTTTGATAATTCAATTTTCAAACATGTAAAAATTTGTAGTCTTATGGAAAATAAGAATCTTGGCATTTTCCTTTGAATTGTTGTCGATTAGACAAAGTTGAAAAATTAGCTTTTTGAAACATACAGATTCCTTTCTTTGCAATAAAATATTTAGATTACAGTGGGGTTTTTTACACCACAAATCATCAGCAATACATTTCATTTTTATCACTCGGTTATTGACATGAACAAACACATCTTGTGGAGTGAAATTTTCTTCTAGTTTACTATATTCTGACGTCATTGTTCGCGTTTGATACTTACAAATTTAAAAGCATATTTGCCATGAGACATTCGAATGAGTAAACGTTTTACTATGTTGTAAACTTATTTATTATGAAAGAGTAAGGTGAGACTGCCACGGAGATAAACATAAACAGTAAAAATCCAACATTGCCATATCACAAAATAGTTATGACCAGCTAATTTAAAAGAGTCAAATAAGTTTCGTATATTTTTTATAATATTTTCTATTTCAGTCATTAATGCCTTGCAAACTATTTACTTTTAAGTTATATTATTTTTTACCAGTATTTTAATTTGTCAAATATTGGGTACTACACTTCATCTGACTCATGTGAAGCGAGTAAACCTCCTACATTAGAGTAAAAAATGCAAAGGTTCCGGCATATGCCGTTTCGTTCGTTAAAAACCTGATATTTTCGATATTATAAAAAAAAGTAGTGTACAAGTGAATTCAATCTCAAATACTAAATGTTATAGGTTATGTCTAATACTTCAAGACAGTATACTTTTATTGTTACTTCTATAAAAATAATACTAGTTACGCCATCTCATATAAAACAGCGGGAATTAGAGAAGGAAACTTAAAGTCAGGTCCTATCACTAACAAAATGATGGAAAAAATTGGGCTAACAAATAGTGAAACATATAATTAGTGTGTAATTAGTCCTCACAGAAGAACGGTAACAAACCCGTTGAAACCACTCGCTTTCATATCAAGGAGTCCCTGTTAAATGAACACAACCATGCCCGGCACATTCACCAAAATTCACATTCATTAAATAAGGCGACCATTGTCAGCAACTTTAAATGCTTATATTTATATTAAATGACACGACTAAATTAAAATATTAAATACATATTTAAATGCTTTTTTAAAAGACCTATTTAACGGTACCCTACTCGACTGAACGAATAAAAAAGGCGAAACTAAATTTTTATTAGCTTTTATATGTCTTATAAATAAGTTGACTAAATTTACCCCTGATAATTGCATATTGCATACATATATTAGCTATTATACCAAATATTTTCTGATTTTTAAAATTTACCTTTGGAAAGTTAGACGGGGGGAGGGGAGGGGGGGGATTTCAAAAACCACTTCGGAGGCTCACATTTTGCAGCAAAAAATTGTTTTATCCATACTTTTCACACAAGGAAAGATAATCTAAATTATTTTTCCAATGTCGCTTTAGATCTCATTTTGGGTTACTAAAAAGCATGTCTTTGCAAAAGATTAAAAACTGACGAAGTTGACAAACAGACGGACGGACATATATGACGAAACTAGAAGGGTCCCTGAATAACCTTAAAAAGGTTATCAATTCGACCAGTAAATTTATTTTTTAATGTTTGTTCAAGGTTTAGTTTTTTTAATAATTTTTTATTGAAGCTTTTAAGTACTAATTTTTATTATTGTTGCAGATTTTTAACTAAGTTAAAGCGTCTTATTATTGTTATTTAAGCATCAAATAACTAAACATAGACAAACATTAAAAAATATTGACATACTTTCATAAAAACAAAATCTGTATTGTAAAAATAGATATTGGTTTGTCATTGTACCTCATTCAAGACCAAATGGTACCTGTTAAAAGAGAAAATAATTTGGTATGCAAAATGTAGGTTTCGTTTCCAATACCAGTCTCTATACAGTGGAAAAATTAATAATGCTAATATTATTTATTCTATAGGTACTATTGTAATTTGGAAAACAAGAAAGTAGATTAGAAGTCGAAATCTATGATTGGTGTTACCATGGTAACGGAACTGAAAAAATGAAACTGTTAATATTTTTCAGGTTATAGAGGTCTACTTTTAAATTTAAAATGCTAATTACTCAATTCAAAATTTAGTATGTCCCTGAAACTAACATTGTTGTATTTAGTGAACAATGTTTGATTTATCCGCAGTTTAAAAGTTCTGGATAACTGAAAATACGTCTGAAATTCTTGTTTTCGATATGCGGCATGTTCTGTGAATCCACATGGAGGAGCTTCTAAGGTGGTTGACTCAAATACTGAAGAATCGTTTATTTTTTTCTATGCGATAAAAGTTTTGTGCCATGAAAAAATCATCCAAGTTAAAAAAAAAAAAATGTAGGAATTGGCATTAAAATTAGTTGTGAACTTTGACATATTTTAGTTAAGTGCTCATTTTTTATTTTTCCTGTTTTTGCGATTGAGGCTAATAATATTTGTTTAGTCAGTGTGCTTTGTATCATTCGGTAAAAATAATTGACTAAAATTAATAAATGACACAAATTTTCGAACATTGAACCAGTAGAAATAAAAAGAATATTTTATATTGGCTAAAAGGAATTTTTTAGAATAATAAAGTCTTTGAACTGGTCTGTTATACGTTATGTAAATATTCAGAAATCAGCAAATTGTTTTTTTTTTCGTTCTTCTTTGATGGAGATTGATTGACATAATTATAAAAATGTTCGATTTTAAGACAATCTAACTAACAACTTTCTAACTATATTTTACTTTAGTCCTATGCACTCCAGTAAGCAACATGATAACAGGAACACAATCTAAAAATTCACAGGAAAAAGGTAGGTGATTGTAGAAAAAGAGTTAACATAAATCTAAATTAGTTCTTGTCAGTCATTATAAAAACCAAAATTCATAATTTCAGACTTCGAGCGAGCAACAGGGAGCAACATTATTCTTATTAACAGCCTCTGTTGCACTTACAGCTTTTGCTATGCACAAAAATTAATATTCCAATTCAGTACTGCGATAGTTAGGAATGACAGTGTATCGTAGTGTCAATATCTAACTAATAATAACTATTTTCACATTTACCTAAACAGTAAAAACCATCACTTAAATTTAATATTAAATACCCCAAGTAAAGTTGTATAATTTAATGGTATCAAATATTTTAAATTTTGAAACATTTATGCAGTTAAGTGCATACCATTAAAAAAAAGCGTAATTAAGTAAAAAAAAGTACAAAGTAACATAAAACATTTCATGTAGCGATATTGACGATAAGGCTACAAATAAACTCATGTATTTTTCCACAATTAATTGTGAGGATTAACTGTGGAAAAACACATCACTTTTTTATTTATTTATTGATCAACATATACTTACCATGGAATAACAAATTCTAAATAGTATAGTAAATAACACTAAGATATAAAAACAAGTTAAATAAAACGTATGTACAAACAAAGCTAAAAGTAAAAATTACGTTCAACACAATTAAAGAAATACATATCCTTTAAAAATTATAATCTTTGGTAGCGAGTCATTGAAAATATCACAGATTTCGTTTAAATCAACGTTTTTCGAGCTAGCTACAAACCGAAGCTGCTTCAGAGCTAACTTTAAATCCAGCCATTTAGTCAAAAGCTTTAAAAGGACTTGACCTTGCCTTCAAGCTAGGTTCAAGTCATCAGTTGTTGTAGATTGTTTTATTCTGCATTTAACCTGACTTGGATGCTCTTAATAATTAAAAATAAATCAAAATAATATACTAACGCACATTTGATGCATGGCATAATCATTCGGAAGTCAACAGCTGATTTGAAGCGCGCTTGAAGTGTATATTTCACATTTGAATTGCGCCTGGTTCAAGTCAATTTTTTAATTCGTTATTTCTAAGTGACTTGTAGAAGCGCACTTGAAACTGCCAATATAGAAGCGGTTGTAGTTAACCATTACTCTGTTTATAAAGGCGGTTGGTCGTAGCTGATGCGGTGGAAATTTACCTGAAAGAGCTGTTGCTGTCTTGTTTGCCTTAGTGAGACTTTCAAAGGAATCATACCCAGTAACATGTCACAATCGATTAGGTTATTAAGTATTTTAAATATAAACAAAAACGGCTTCTTGTCTTCTGTGCTTCAGACTTTTAAGCCCACACAATATCAGTCTCATCTCACAAGCTAGGCCTTGTGAAAGAAAATGGTGCGTATATAGCAGAGATTTAGTGAATTTATTTTGGACTCTCTCGTGTATGCTTTTGAGGATCATATAACAGAAGGTTCATATAATTGAACAATATTCCAGAATGATACGAACAAGAGAGTTAATCTAAACAAGTTAGAGCTGTCACACCTGCAAAAGCGGGTCGATTTGCATTTGGAGAAGCTGATTTTTAGGAAGATCGTAGAACACCAGCCGACGAAATTATCTAGATTCGTTTTGTAAGTGATTATGATCGAAGGGATGTGAGAGGAGACACAGATTGTTACGTCATTGATGAATAGAAGAAATAAAATAGGCCCCATATGTGGCCTCTGATGAACACCAGAAAGCGCTTATACCTCACTTTAAAGCGACTAGACGCATATCATTAAGATAAAATTTGATCGATTAGATTATCAGTTGAACGTGATCTGACCCCATAGATTAGTCTCGCTGTAAGATGAGAGAATACATTTAAGGTATTTAATATTATAATTTTTTATTTGTACATAAAAATTCGATATTTGTTGTACGAAAATATGCAAAACGCTGTTCTAAAGAAAATATACCTAATATGGATTAAAGATAATATACTTAAATTATAAGAAAAAAGAACAAAAAATCAAATTATCATAACATTATCCAAGCCAATTATTGTAATATATAAACTTTTAACAATTGGTCTCGTGCAAAAACACTTAAGTAACCTTTTAACATTTGTTATTGTCTTTTTACAAATTTATTTAGTATTTTCACTAATATGCCTGATAGGCATTTTCATGATCACCTCGACCTTCGCACTTACTTAAAGATGAAGGTTCGAGTGCCAGCATGAAAGAGAAATTTCATTTTAAACATTTATACCGATATGATGAGTTGACATTTTCCTTTGGTGTTAAGGATATAAATGTGTGTGAACAAAAAAAACTTGAATTATTTATTCATTTTTTTTAAAGCGATGAATTAGTAAAAGATGTACCTGTCTCTACAGGAAACAGCTTATTTTCACGCTGTGTCAGGCATCAGATTCTTTAGGTAAACATAAAGGTCAATATAATAGTATAATAAACGCCTGCTTATTTATGCTATCTGAAGTAAGAAGCAATAAAAATGAGAAAATTTACTTTATCTAAACACCTTGTGTTATAATCTAATTTATGTATTATCACGTCGACATAAACTAAAAATGACAGCATTGACACAGATTAGCTGTTTCAATTATTTTACAAGCGACTGTTCGATGGGGAGTCATGAAATAATGTAAAACAACTAAAAGCTGAAATTATGTGATTCTGTCTTACATCAAAATAGGAAGTTTTTTGATACCACATGTCATTTATCGAAAAATAAGCCTTTAGAAAATGTGAAATTTAACAGTAATTAGTACCAGATTTATGTATAAAGACACTAGTGGTTTCTTAGCTGTTCTATAAACGGAAATAATTGTCTAAAAATTTACGACCAATCGTAAAACAATGATAAATTGGGTGAAGTACTAGCTTTTAAATTTTTGTTACTGCAGTCAAATATCTTCTACGGCTATTAATTATACACGGGCACTGCGACGGATTCTAGAGGAATCCTTGGCAACTGGACGATTCCTGTGATGAATTTAGAAGGGATGTAAAACGAACATACTTATATTTTGTCTTCGGCAAAGTTTAAAACACTGAGATTTCCTAATATATATAAATTTTTACATATAAATATAGATGTATTAGGATATGACAAAAATGTGTTCTCCTTCCCCCATAAAAATCCCTAAAAATCTTCCAGTCAATCCTACATGGACTGTAAGAAGTATTTTTAAGTGAAGGAAGCTCCAATAGGAGGGAACATTATTCACTGTTAAAGAATATTATGTAAGTTCCGAAATGAATGGTTTGGGTGTAGCTCAATTGAACTGTTTAAACAAGCCGCTGATAAAGTGAGAGTGGTTATGATGATTTACAATCTTCGAGAGGAAAGGCACACGAAGAAGAAGGTGTTATAAAAATGAGAAAATATACCACATTTAGTTCGAAGCTAACAATAACAAATGAAAAAAAAAGTTTATAATTATTACCAACTTTTACTTAGGATTGCTGTATAATTAAAATAATCAAACTTCAAATTGCAAAAATCACACTGTTAAAAACAAAATTAGCTTTATCTAAATTATAAAATAACCTGAATGGGAAACCAAGGTCCAGAAGAGATGGAATGAACTAAAACGAGCACACTCCCAAAATTCTATGTTGTAAAATGTGTAGATCACATCAGACTCAAATAGACTAAAACAGCTGGTCGAATCGCGTTCGGACCACTATCACAACTGCAATAATATTATCCTCTACTGTAATTTTAACCCAATCTATTACGCAGTATTCTTAACCCCTAAATTCCTAAAGATAGTGCTTGTGGTCAATGTCAACTTGCCCAATAATTCTTTTTGTAGTCACCGTGTATGTTATGAATAATAAGTGTCAGCCTACACCTATCTTCTAGCCGCAAGGCAGAAGCGATTTCCTTTTTTGACCTCCAAAATAATTAATTAATTATGTCCGGCACCATGGCTTTTACAATCAAGATAATATTCAAAAATAATACTAAAAAATCTTGAATAACACAACTATTGAAAGTCCAAAGTTCAATATTGATTTAAAATGCACCGTAAGCAATGGTCTATTTATTATTATAATATTAATTACGGTTGATATCATATCAACGGAAAAGGTAATGTTAAATTTTTTATTAGAAAGAGAAATGTAGATATACTTGTTTCATTCTTATGATTTCACTATTCAAACTGTATTAGTTGGCATTTTTTAAACTGATACGTAAATTTAATTGATTCTTGCAAATATTCTAATACGATTTGAACTCTAATTAATTATAAATAAAAATTCATGGAACAGGTTTTGTGTTTAACTAAAAACAAAAAAATTAATACGCATCATGACATTTTTTTGTAAATTATTATTGACTTATGACTTTAATATTTTACATATTAATTCATTACGGCCCAGGGGCCACACAAATTTTCTAGTTTCTGGCGTTAGATATTATAGTTAAATGTGACCATTAAAAATTAGCACATAACTTGCTCCATTGAACCTTATGTATTGGTAGAATGATTAAAAAATAACCTTAAAAACTAGCAGATATCTTAACTAAATGCCAAGGTAGAGCCCAGAACCAGTGACCACAATTTCGAAACATAACATATTGTAACGAAGAAATATCCGAATACAGCCGAGTCCTTATAGAAATATTGTAACGAAGAACTATCTGAATATGACTGTGTCCTTATAGAAACATTGTAACAAAGAATTATCTGAATATAGCCGAGAATACTATTTCGATTAGTCGTCAATGTTAGTCATGTTTCTAGTGAGATTCTAGACTTGTATTATAGAAAAGCATTTACTTTTCTTGTTATGATTTTACAGTGAAAGAGTTAACAAGTAATTAATAAAGAATGGAAATTAAATGGTAAAAAGTGGTGTTATTATTCGAAACTGATGAGCGAATTAGGTAGAGGAAACCGTAACAATATGCTTTTAAATAATATATTTTTTAGGTACTGAAAATGATTTGAAAATCACCAAACAAGGAAATGACTTCAGGCAGTTATAAGATGTAAAAGTGTGATTAAATTTCCGAGTCTCTACACTAAAATCTGTTATTCAAAGTAGGAAATAACAATAAATTAGAAACCATGCGGTTTTATCATTATTAAAACAAAAATTTGGTATTTTCAATATTGCTACAAATCCTCTTAAGCCTTCGTTTTTTCTCCGAATTAACATATTTCAGCATAACCTAATACGAGTGAAATTTAAAATTGTGCAAGGAATATTAAGAAGAAATTTTCTTTCTTTTTTTGTCATAATACATAGTGTGCCCGATTAAATAAACCTATTGCGTTTACAATAAAAATACCTTTGTAACCTATTTTTTCAAATGGCCAGCTCGCTATATAAATATATCTAATCTGATACGCAAATAAAATTAAAAAAAAAGACCTCGTAAATTGTCCTGTATATTACATAGCTTTTCTTTATTGTTGTAAATATTAATGCATTCATTCTCTCATATTAAAAACAAAGAAAACTATGTTAAATTTAATAGATGACGTAACAGGTGTAACAGCTAATGCGAACTAATCCAGATCATAACCAGTAATATCATAAATTGATTTATTATGGTACTCACTACTCACATATAAAAAATTGGTTTTAGATTTGAGATCTTAGTTATAGAAATCAAAATATTTAATAGATTTTGGCTGCCATTACGTTGGAACTATTTATAAATAAAACTTTTTTATATTTTTAACTCTCTACATAATTTTACTTGGAATCTATTAATAATCTGTTAATATTTACATCCTTTGCTCGTAGTGCGTATTTTAACCTTATTAATATTTGAATGATCAGTCCAGTAGTACTAAAAATCAATGTAAACAAGCTGAATCATTATAATTATAGAATCATAGAACTGATATAATTAATAAACGTGAAATTTTAATACCATTTCAATATTACCGCGGACTATTCCGTCATTTGTTTCTCCTACAAATACGTACTTTCCGTAATATATAAATTGTGATAATTTTTTATGCCGACAAGTTGTCAAAATACATATTGTAGGCGGTATTTTACCATTAAACATAGATTTATATTTTTACCGATAATTTCGAATGCACCATTTAGTTTTGGTAGTTCTTGGTTAGTAGATCAAAAGCCTCCACGGTTGCTAAGTTCAAAAAACTCATGGTCACTAAAGTTGCACTATTTTGTATTTAAAAGACTGCACGTATGTTACAACAGCCTTTCTTTACGTCCGTAAGAATGATTTCTGCTAATGTTGTACAGAAGATCGAGGACTAGGTATTCATCTTCGGTAATAAACTTGATCTCTGTCTCAAGGTCAAATTAGGATTGAATGATAACTAATCCTTGTGATGTCCGGAACAATGATGTCTGCCGAGGTTAGAAAGATGATCGAGCAAAATTTTTTATCTTTATCTTCGCTGATGGATTTTACCTCTTGCGCAAGGTGTAAGTTCAAGGTTGGCTTAAGATCAAATCTGGTTTACATGAGTACTTATATCTTCTAATCCGAAAATATGAATATCAGAATGTTTTGACTTTAGATATGATCTGGTCCTTGGCAGTTAGATTGTGCGGTTAATAATGGTTAATTTACGATTGTAGAACATCGAGCTTGCCCAACAAATTCTATTAAGATAGCAGACTCTTAATATTAAGTCAGAGTTAAAATAGATAATCTTTTGAGAAGAAATAGCCAATGGAGATATTTACGACTTCCCTGCTTTTACTTGGAATATCTAAGGAATTTAACAATGGAAATTTATTAGATTAATCTTTCATCATCTTATATACAAGATAAAATCGTGAGAGAAAATGATGAAGAGTATCAACTCGATGAGCACATTAAATAACAGGGCTTTCTAGGAGTCAGAATATTTTCCAGATTTAGAAATGCAACGAAACTCCTAATATTTGTTGCCTACAACAATATTCATGGAGAGGGTACATATGATGTCGATCATGCTAATAACCATGAACTAATTACCGGTTATTATGGCACATGTCAATTTGAAGCCAGAACTTTGGGCACATGAGCCCATGTCACCTGTATTATATGGTTTTTGAGGCTATGCGCATCATCAACATTATATAAAGTAGCCAGAAGACTTCCTACTAAATACAACACTAGATACTTGTAACAGAGTACACCAAGGAGCTGAAGAAAATATTAACATCCAAGTCCAAGATTAGAAATATCTTCTAGCAATCTCCACGCAGCGCACATTGGGTCACGCTAATGCATACGGCAATCTCTATCTTTTTATGTTGCTACCATATATGTATGTATATGATTAAAAAACATAAGTACTTATTTAAATCAGATTTGACTTTGAGCCGATCTTGAACTTAGACCTTGAGCAAGAGGTAAAATCCGTCAGTGAAAAAAAAGAAAAAAATCTTTCGCTCGATCATTTTTCTAAGCTCGGCAAACATCATTATTCCGGACATCAAAAGGATTAGTTATTATTCAATCCCAAATTGACCTTGAGAGGACATTGACTTTTGACTTTGAGGGCGAGCAAATGTTTGTAACCGAAGATGAAAACCTTCTCGATCTTCTGTACAACATCGGCAGAAGTCAGTCTTACGGACATAAAAAAAGACTGCAGTAACACAGTTGCAGGCTTTCAAACGCAAAATAGTGCAACTTCAGTGATCTATATCTTTCAACCATGAGTTTTTTGGATTTAGCGATCATTGACACTTTTAATTTACTAAACAAGAACTACCAAAACCAGGTGGTTTCAAAGAGTTTGACCGAAAGCTATTTTCCATAAGATTTCTGCGGAGTCCTTTGTAATAATTACAAGTTTAAAATCACTTACACATTTTTTTAAAACTAGCTTGCCAAAAGATGAAACAAACAATATTTTAGATTCTCAGAATCGACTGTTCTTTATGTGCAATGGTTATTTATAATATACAGGTTAGATCAGGTTTATTAAATTAACTGAGATCTGTTTTAAACGTATAGTTTTTAAACAATTTTCTCTGAACATTTTGGAAATTTTTACCCTACCCATTGGTTGTTTCAGAGATACTCATATTTTTTTTCATAGCAATATTTAATGAAATTGTTTTTTATTACTGAGTCGGGATAAATACCAAAACATGTTATATACTTTTTTTTTACTTTACAAGTGTGTTTAAAACAGCTTCTCCTCATAAACTAAAACTTTAAGAAACAAAAAATTAATTCTATAAGCAACTGACGAATATCTAATATTAAAATTGGATCATCAATTTTTATTATGCACATATTTATAATGTCATTTGATAAAATCTTAACGAATAAAAAAATTTGATTTACTCGACAGTATTTCGGATACGTTTTATTTGCATATTATTTTTTAAAATATCGTATGTTTAAACTCGTATGTATGACCTTTTCAGCAAATATTATGCAGAATAATAAATCTTCGATTATATACTAAGCAAAATGAATTAGGTATCCAACTGTAGAAAAAAACAACAATGGTCATTTTTAAACAAAAAAATTTCTTCGAAAAATATCTTATTCATAGTCTTATAATAAATCAAATAAATAAGTAATTTGTCCAACAAGACATGAAGACAAAGAATTATTAAAAATAGTTTTTTACTAATGCAACTTGAATAATAATTCGGAAAACTGAACCATGTTTTAGTAACGGGTATGCCATCGTCTTTCTCGATTACCTCATCCATTTCCATTTTCAACATTTTATTATTCAATTATGACATTAATACGTTATAATATAATACATGATAGTTTCACTTGTCAGATAACGATAACAATCGTCAAGTCAGGGATAAATAACAGAGATTAGCTCAGTTCACAGAACAATCAGATACTAGTCAATAGCAATCAAATCCTCCAAAAACAGTAAATTGTCATCTGACTGTTCTTGCAAATTCTGGTTAACGCTGACTAGTTCGTGATTTCTCTAAGAACAAACATATTAGCTGTGGCCAGTATTAAGTCAGGGTAGTTTCATTTTTAATATCTAATGATTAAATGTCCAATTTTTTTTATGTACTTGCTGCCACTCTTGAAGCCAAACATTTGCCAGCTGTAAGTTATTTTGCTATTTGTCTTTGTAGCATATGTCTCTTAAATTCATTGCACAGATATTCTATGGGATTTAAGTTTGAGCTGTTGACTGGCCCATGCATAATCAATTTCTTCAAAAAACCTTTGAACCTCTCTAGCAACGTGATGGTGGGCATAGGTCAACACATACAGTGTCCATGAGGTATCGATGACCTGTCAGATTTCCACCCTGAATTGCAACGAGCTCGATCCTCCTATTAGAACTAATATCATTATTAAAACTCCTTCAAAATGTTGATCATCAAATCTTTCACCTGTCTCTTATAAACTCGAATTCGTCCATCAAGAGCACATATTCTGAACTAACCTGTTTGAGAACAATTTATACTGAGACTCCTCTGAGAACAATTTAATTGCTTTGTGAGCTCTGGTACCCTTGCTGACCATCGTGATCTGAGTCCCATCTCCCTTAAGCGATTTCTGTTTGTATTTAAATACGCCTGTTAATATACTGGCGCAGTACATTGATTTTAAATGTCATTTTTTATTAATATATGACCCTGTCGAGTTGTTGTAATGCATACACGGGTTCTATATGGCCTCTTTATTCGTCATCGGTCTCCAAAACCCCATTTCATGTTCTTGAAATAACGGATCGCAACTTGTTGAAAACGCCATTTCTGATACCGGTAAACGACTTTAAAATTTAAAAATTCTTTAGCATAGTTTTAGGCTTTAATACAAAAAAAAAACACACATCAGCACAATTTGTTATTTATTTGCTCTTGGCTATAAAAAAAAAAGCCTAAGCTAAAATGATTATTATATTTGTCAGGAACAAACTGGTTTTGGTTTCTGATGCGATCTAAAGCAAAATATAAAAAAAAACAACGTGATATTTAATTAATTTTACCCAGTATACATAAAATTTTAATATTATCAAAATTTCATCGCGGTAGGTAAAAGCGTGTTTTCCAACCTAAACCAAATAATAAATTTATTGAGATTGTGTTGACTATATAGTTGAAATATTAATTTTATTAAAGTGTGAGTAATTTTAAAATGACGACTCTCAGCTTCCTATATAAGACGCCTAATCTTAAGTAATGTTACGTAATCAAAGTCACACTAACTTTTGGCAGTTCTATTTTAATAAATCTTTATTTAAGTGGTTTTCCAAACAGCAAATACTTGTATAGATAAAACTTTGAAATGTTTTTCTTACTTACCCTTATTATTTTATCATTGTTCAAATTAAAAACTTAATATTTTTAAAAATGTTCATAACTAATTGTAAGTTCTTTCTTAATCTGACCAAGTTTATTTTTACCTAGATATGTTGCGCTGTACGTACGAGATACTTTGTTTAGTTTATATTCAATTACATAATGAAAACATTCCAAATCGAATTAATTATTCTATCTGCAATTTATTCTAATCCAATTAATTGACCTTGATAAGTCATAAAAGTATTCTGATGATGAGATCCATTAAGATCTTCATGGTATACATTAGTGTTTATAACGCAAAACCTGATCATATAAAGAGAGTAGGCTTTAAAGTAGCTGCCAATTGATCTTTTAATTTTCAGCAATATGAAGTTGATTTTATTAAATGTATTTAAATAAGTATCTGGTAGCTTTTTCTAAATGATGGACAATATTTTTATGCAAGTAAAAATATAAAGTTTTGAAAAGCGCTGTATCTATTTAAATAATTAATTGAGCAACCTTTAATAAAAATGAAAAGTGCGGTATAAAATAGATTGTAAGTAAATGAATCGACAGGAAAGAAAATGAAGAATAAGTCTCTTGTAAAATCCCGATAAAATATGGACATTTTATGATATTTCAGAAAATGTGTTATTAATTTTCTTTTAATTTAAAGTTACCGTTATGAATCATATGGGATATATTCACCTAAAATTTTATGACATCATTCACCGCTATCAAATTTAAAAGGCAAGCTTAATATAATTATCTTTTAAACGTGATAATGGTTTCAAGGAACACCTATCAAAAATCACACCACTTTTAAATATTTAATGTCGACAGTTTTTATTTTTCTCCAATTTCCTTAATAAATGTCAGTGACTCAGTTTTATTCTTTACACGGACAACAATACTGTAGGATAATATAAATTTTATGGGATTAGAAACATTGTTATTTGCAAACTGCTCCGGGTACCTATTCTCGTTCACGAAAACATGTGGCTTCTTGTTTTCATCAGAACCACGGCCATCTTCTATCAAGATGGTTGTTCTCTCGAGAACGAGAATATCCGTTTTCTCGGGAACGAGAATAGGGATCCTAGCAAATTTATTTTTCGAACTCTGTTTATGATTACAATTTGCAACCCTTCAACGCAGCATGTGTATATGTTTTTGGCACTGTAATTAACCAAATAGCCAGCTTTATTACTGATAATATCGTTTTGTTTATTATCTAGACTGTATTAATTTAGTTTTCAAAGTAACTATCCACCCATTTTTTATAATACGATCTTACTAACTACATTTAATAAAACATCTGTACATATATGTGTATGTGTAAGCTTTTTTTATATTTTATCTTTTTATTTTTTACTTTTTCTTTTATAATTATTCTTTTTTATTATTATCTCATTTTATTTTTTATTCATTATTTTTTTTCTATTATCATAGCTTAATATGAACATATAAGATTTTGTATATCAATATTTTCGGAGGTCAGAAGACTTAAGAAATTGGCTGGAAGGGGACAGTAATCCCTAAGGTTACTTAACAATCTTAAAAAAAAATTAACCAGTTGTACATGTAATTTTTCGGCTGTCTACTAAAATGACGTATTTCTAAAAAGATGGTGTCAAACAACAATGAAACAAATTATTTTTAATAAATTTTAACAACTGAATAATTCTTTTTTGCGGTGCAGAAATCAGGGGTTCCCCATTACAAAAAAAGGTAATTTCCGTAAGTGTGCGCCACGTAAATTTACATGATATCTTCTTGCTTCAAGCTAAATATAAATATTGCGTTTATAACTTCTTGTTTGTTGACTAGTTTATATTGAAATAATAAAAAATAAAACTCCTAATATTTTCTTTTTAATTAACAAACAATAGCATTTTAAGGTATTAGTATATATATATATACTTTTAAACGGCGTTGTCCTGACTAACTGACATATCAGCACACAGTCCAAACTATTAAAGATATAATCAGAAAATTTTGGGAAAAGGTTGGCAACTCCATGTTGGCATCCACAAAAAAGGATTTTTCAAAATTCGCACTCCAAAAAAACACACAAATTGTCATTTGATAAATTTATCGATATCTCTTGATCAAATGAATTTTGATTTCAAAACATAGCTGATAACAATATCTAAAAACCAATTTCCTGATTTTTTGATATTCGCATTTTAAAAGGGAAACATGGGGTAAGACATCGATTTTACCATTACTCGTTAAAAAGTAGTTTTCTCTCCGAAAAATCACGATAAGATCATGATTTTTGGCTTCACATATTCTGCATACGATAACCCAAAAAGTTATCTCTGCATTTTCCGCAATTCCTTTTTGTAAGGCTGTAAAGGGTTAAAATATGTTTTTACTATTTTGCCAGATAATGACAAGAATACTACATAGATTTTATTCAATCTCCGTTAGTATCTGGCGGCATTTTGCAAAAAGGGTATAAAATATATTTCATATTGATATAAAAAATATAAGCAGAATAGTAGAGAAAAAAGTAAATTAATTATTGTGGTGTAATGTGTTAGCCTACAATTACAATGAGTCTACTATTTTCATTTCATACTTAAATAAATAATTACAACAGTTCAATAAGTATAAATTATAGCTATATAAAAATTATCAATACTTTAGCTTTGGAAGGTCCAAAATAATAAATAAATTACGTCAGGGCAGCGCCAGATGGCGAGCAGTGAGAAGAAAACTCATACCAAATTTTAGGGGCGGCAACCATCATTGCTGCCAATCAAATAAAATTTTTTTACTGCCTAAGTTTTTGTATGCACTCGATCGCGTGGACCTGTATCTAATACAAGTCAGTTAACAAATAATTTCATTATTTATTTTTCATTTATATATGCTTTTTTTTCCTATAACCAGACAAATAAACAATATTTTTTTAAACTACTATCATCATTTCTCTTTAGATCGATCGAACATCATAACAAAAGTATTACTACTAATTTTTATTATTTTCCTATTTACAGATCATTCGATCAATCATATTTGGAAGTAAACACAACCCACAAACACAAGGGAAAGAAATGAACCTATTATTATAATTATTTATTTTCCAGTCACACAATAATAAGCATTTAATATTTAAAATTATGGCGCCATAGTTTTGCAGCATACAAGTTACTATTAGATGTCATATGTAACATATATCACAGTATAACGTGAATCGTATTCGAGACGAGATAGATAAAATTCTAAAAAATGTAGAATTCAACTTGAAATCACCTATTTTTTTTTTATCAATATAACGAAAAATAAAGGAATATATAGATATACACGACATTCTTATCATACTGATGTAGATATAAGACCAACAAACAAAAAGTGTGAAACAATATATGTATCCAAATTGGGCTCAAAAACTAATGTTACTGCAAATAGGTGATAATTGAGAGGGGACAGAGTCGCAACAGATAGCTTAAAGACCTTGTCGCGATCGTAAATGACGCTTGCGCATTATTTCTATAAATAGTTCAAATAACTTCTAAATGAATTTAAGTTACCATGAAGATCTCTAATTAGAGATTTATTATATTTAACGTTAATAACCAATGTTAGCCAAGTTTAATAAATAAATCAATATTTTTTGCATGTAACATTTACCAATTTTAAAACTAAAAGTACATATATAGTGCGGTAAATGCAAGTACCGATTTTTAAACCGACCATTAATTTTGAAAAGAAAATTCTACTTTTTGGTAAGTTTTTTGTTCTGTTGGTAAGTGTGATTAACTTCGAATTTTCCCTATATACGGATATCCTTTTACCTTGGTCCTATTTCAATTAACGTGATGACAATATATTTTCAGTTTACACTCCAGTTGTTAATGGCAATCTAATTAGATTGATTGGAATTTTTTTATTATTATTTCTTAATGGTGTTTTGCCCTCAACACAAATTATTTATTAAATATAGGAACTACAAATTCAAAATATGTAAGTTACTCGAGAATTTTAAGAAAGAAAGCCAATGAAATTTTATTGAACCCAATTTTTACGTTCCTTTTCGTACATACGTTTCAGTGAAATATCCTTTTGCCTCACCGCAAATTGACCAGATACAATTAATTACTTCATGCAATTTATCAATAATGAATTGAAATCAAAGTAATCCATTACAAAGTGAATATTTCAAAGATTAATAATTGACAATAATAATACATTTTAACATGCTAATATAGTCCGATTTTTACGATTACTTTTGTCAGTTAATGAGCTTTTAAAATATATAGTTTTTATCATAATTTATTGATCACATAATAATTAACTTCCTGTTGAATATTTGTGCTAAAGCCTTTAGCACTCCTAAAAAAATTTCATTGGACCCTATTTAACCATGTTTCTTTGAATATTAAAAAAAAGGAAATGAATAAGCAATAACGCAAAAATAATCCGATTAGCGTCATAAGATATTCGTTAATTAATTCACTTTTCATATTCATTTCATTATATATTATTATATTTTTTCAGATTATTGAAAAATCGCACAAATAATTAATTAAAGTAATTACTTCGTAGGCACCCGCGGATATGGACCTTTACGCTGTATACCCAAAACAGTCAACATTTTTGTTCCCAACTGCCAGGAGAGAAAAGGAGGATAGAGGGGTAAGGAGGAACGGTTTTGGGAGGCTAATACATTACGCTGCAATAATTATTTTACTTTTTTACTATTATGATTCTATAAGATCTTAATGTGAAATAATTTTATATTATGTTTGGATACTGCCGCTACATGCTAATGAAGTTTGAACAAAATCTATGGAAAAGTAAAAACACATTTTAACGCTCCTTAATACAAAAACACATTTCGAAAAACGCAGGAATTTTTTTGGTAATCATATCTAGAATAAGTGAGGCGAAAAAGCATGCCCGTATGCTGATTTTTTGCAGAAAAAAGTACTTTTTAATAAGCAATCTTAACGTTCCCTTTTAAAATGCGAATATTGAAAAATCAAGAAATTGGTTTTTAAATATTGTTATGAGCTATCTATTTGATCGATAAATATCGATAACTTATCAAATGACAATTTACATCTGTTCACACTTTTGGAGTGAGAATTTAGGCGATGGCCCACGGAGAACAAGCAACTCCTAAAACCAGCCAAAAGTGAGTATAAAACTAAAAGTTTCTAATAAGTAGAGTAATTCAAATAATAACGAATCTTGATACCGAAGAAACTTACTTTCTGAATGTTTTAAACTTAATACTGAAAGTCTGTTCTGCTACTGTAGTATACTTTAGTTATTTTGTTGCACGTATTGTTGATTCTTAACGTCAAAACCTAGCTGAAGATGAAGGTAATTACTATATCTTACAAGGTAACTTTTCTCCTGAGCTCTACATAGCCAAAAATAGCATTTAAATGTAACAGAAAAACTTTCTTTTCTAAGAAGAAAAAGTAACAATTTCCTCAATAGAAAAACGAATTATAATAAATGGAAAAATTTACAAAGATATAAGTGATTAATAAAGATATGAAATATGTCAAATATAACTTATTTATATACCATCAAAGATTAGAATCATGAGAACAATCAAATCTATTAGTTTTTAGTAAGAATATAAATATAAATTTTTAGTCATGTTTAATTTTTGAAAGGTAATTTTATCTTTGCTAAACCCGATAATTTTTGATTGAAATCGTTCATTTTAAAAATTACGGTCAAGATTGTGGTGTTAACATTTTGCGCAAACCATGTTTAAACAAAATCTTATCAAAAATAATTAACACTAACAAATAATACGACTAAAAATGACAGGAATATTTATTTCGAATTAATAAAGGCAATTTTTTCTGAGCTCAAACGCCGCTTCCAGTTAACTGAATATTTTCAATATTATTTAAATTATGTAAATTGAATTAGCTGTTAACTTTATCGGTATGTTTTCAAATTAAAAAAATTGTCCATTTAAATATTTAAACAATGTTAACGAGCAGACAAATTCCGTCCCACTTTGCGTTATACTTTAAGTGTGTCTGAATGGTAACAAATAATTGCTGATGAGATAACATTATGTAATTAAGTAGTTATCGTTTTAAAAATAATATATGGCTATTAAAGTTACAAAGATTAGTATCACCAGAAATATAAGTTAACCCGAATTTATCATTGCATTTCCAGGTAAAATTGTAAGTAATATTTAATACACGTTAAGAAGAAAAGTAATAAACAGCGATAAATGAATTTATTATTATTATTATAGTTAATTGAATATTTAAAAAATCATTTAGATAAAATTACTGACAATATTTTTTACATAACGTTAAAACAATTCTATAATGTACATGTGTAAAAGTAGTTGGGCCATATTGGCCCGGAAAGTTTAGCAATTTTTGGCGAGAGAGAATTCAGATTTATCAGAGCAAAGAAAAAATATTCTTATTGATTAGATGAAACATAAAACGCAACGTTAAATATCTTAGAATATCTTCATTTAAAAGTCTAGCTTATGTACTAAGCAAGTCATCAATAAGCTTCGGGCCTGTCACATAGATGACACCGCTAGCCAATATTTTTCGTTACTGTTAAATTTGTACATATGTCGGAAGAACATATGTGAAGTTTCATGTTGATCTGTCGAATAATTCATTTTCTACAGCGTATACAACTAAAGAAAAAGTTGCAAAATGTAATGAGATTATCCATATATTGTATTAAAAAAAAAACAGAAAAGTCGCCACTATTGAGTCTAGTCTTAAGAAAGTTAAAAGATTCAATTATCTCAGTTATTTTAGTAATTCATTGTAAAGTTTTTTTCTTTAAAGATCCCTGACAAAATGTATTTTTTAAAGGGTATCTTAAATAGCTTAGTTTAGTCATTTTAATGACAAACCCTTATCGAAAGTTTTAAGTTAGAATTTCAATCTAATAGTGTGATTCTAACAATCATTTTAATGATTACAATTGTTCGTAGTTTTTAGAAGAATATGTTAAATATGATAGAACTGGATTTCTGTTATTAAATTTCTATCAATGGTAATTGTAATTTTTTAATGGTTTATAACAGGCATGTATAAGATTTCCTAAAGACATGTGTGTGGATTAGCGTCTCGATATCAGAGACTGTCGCTGAATAGAAATTTTATTATATAACGGTCTTTATAACCCAAAATTGAATTTATATAATAAACAAATGTATTATTGGAATTGTTATATTTATTAATAAAAAATGAACAAGAATTATGTTTTGGGGATGACGCAGTAATAATCTTCGGTAACAAGCATTTTTAATAAATGAAAACAATTGAACGTATCTCATAAATATCCGTTATCTCAAAACGGGTAAAATAAAAATAAATAAACAAATAAATAAGACTTTCGAAAAAAATCATAGGTTATGTTCATGCAAAATACTGAAAATAAACAGTTTTTACGATATTTAACGCAGTCCGCTGAAAGTTTAACAACATCTTGCGTGTTGACCTTGGAAACGGCGGATTTAGGAGGGAAATCTTCTGTCTTTGTCTTTCTATAAATTTAACAAATCACTATGCTTGAAATTTGACATATGTCCTATTACACTATAGAGTTTTCCCGCCCTCTGGACTCACCCTGACTGGTTTGTGGTTTCTCCATGTTTCTAACGCAAAGTATCGATTGGATCGGAATTATCGAATGGGAACTTTTTAAAATTAAATGCACTTTAATATCGAAAACTGCTTCATTCGATTAATCCCTATTTCAATTCTTTATAAAGAAAAAAACAAGTAATTATTGAAAAGAAACAGATGCAGGCTATTCTTCCCTATTTAAAAATGACAACAACTGTAAATTACTTCAGGTAGGTAGATGTACCCGATGATTTTGAAAAAAAAAAGATAAACAAAGTCCACCCACTCCTTTACAAGAGTTAAAAAAATATATAATTTCATCCCTTTTCCATATATTTCTTTTCTAACATTTTTTTTCTTTCATCTTCTGTTTGTGACATTATAATAAAAAAAATATATAAAACCTTTTCCAATTATCGGTTTTTTAAGAAAAATAGGTTAAGTTTTAATAAAAAAAAGAAGAAATCAACTACGTGCAAAAACGGTTTCCATCCGATGTACGTTGAAATGTTGCATCCGATCGAAACTTTAATTAAAACTGTTTTGTTAATGTGAATTTCAAGTGGATGTAACTGCATCGGATCGGTCCGATCGGTTCCGAAAACTACGTAACAAACAAGGTCTATGAACAGGTCTAATAATAATTTTCATTCCCGATTTCACCCCCCTAAGGGATGCATTTCAAAAATAAGGTGGCACAGTAAACTTTTCTTTCCAACCATAAGCCCACATATTAATTTTTAGCCTTCTAACTTCAAAAATGAAGAACTTTCATGTAAACTTTCATCCCCTATTTTACCCCCTTAAAATATGAATTAAAAAAAATGATATAGTAAACATTTTTTCTAACCACAAGCCCATAATACTAATTTTTACATTTCTAACTACCAAAATATTCATACAAATTTTCATCCCCTATTTTACCCCCTTAAAAGATGAATTAAAAAAAAATCATATAGTAAACATTTTTTCTAACTATATATATATACTAATTTTTACATTTTTAACTACCAAAATGAAAACTTTCATACAAAATTTTATCCCCTTAGGGAATGAATTTCCAAAAATCCTAACTTAGTGATCACTTGTCATTTAAGAAACCCTTATGCTTCTAGACCCAGCAGTTTAGGCTGTGCGTTCATCAGTCAGTAAGTCAGTTTCTATTTTTATATGTATAGAAGATAGAAGATAAATAAAATATATGACAGCTACTCTAGCTTTACCATTCTGATTCACTAAGGAGACCTAGGTCTTAAACCCGATCAAATAAAAAAATTGAGATGGGAAGAGTGGTTCTTTATAACTAATAACACTTTTTCATTTTCATCAATCTAGTTATAAAAAATTTTTTTAGTCTTCACTTGTATAGTTCCAAAACTTTTTAAACTATTTCAATAAATGAGGTATACGCAAAAAAAAATATTCTCACACAATTTATTTTACATTTGTTTTGTTTATATTGACGATGATTTGTAAAAAGCATGTTGACCTTATGAGATTATTAAATTAAAATCATCTTATATCTAACCTAAAAGAGGCAAATCTAAATAACCGGAACTAACCAATATAGCGTGTCATTATACCGCCTTAACTGATTAAAAATACAACATAATTTGTTGTTATGCATTAAAAAAATATTTTATTGAAAGATGACAAGTTTACTCAATTTTATTATCGATTTAAATTGTGGCACTTCCTTATACTTATTTTTAATACAATTTGAAGGTAAAAACGTATGAATGGATTACTACGAAAATAATCAAATAAATATAAATGTGAAATGTTTTAAAGAAACATACATTAATTAAATTTAAAAAAAAAATCAAAATGGCGGTCGTTGGCATGTCTACAAAACCTTGGAATTTCTGGTTTAGTATTTAGGCTTTTCATATCACAACTAAACTTTTAGATTTCTCTAAATTATGTAAAGTAAAAATGGGACCAAGAAAACTACTTTAAAAATAGAAATAATTTGTCTTGGTTAAAAGGAAATGTCAAAAACGGCCTTTAATGAATCTATCACGCACCTACACACTTGTTTACCGTTTGCTTTTAGGAATTACACATTAGAAAGAACGATGATACAGCTGGTCCCTTATTTTTACCAACGATTATTTCTATTTCAAAAGTATTAGGAGTATTTGTTTATATTCAATACCTAACAGAGTGTTTAAGTCATTTAGAAATAATAATAATAATAACAACCATATTAAGTCTGTTGCAAATATTATTTTTGTAATTAATAGTGTTATTTAAATTATGAAAACATAAATAAATATATATTTTTAAATGAATAATGTTTTAAGTATATTTCATCTTATTTAGTAGTTAATGATGAAGGTAGGTTAAGGAATCGACCGACCCTTTTAAAAACATTTTGGATTTTAGGTTATGTTATGGAATGTGAACTTGGGAAATTTAAATAGGGCACAAAAATAGCAACATAATAAATTCACATTTTTGTTCAAGGTGCACTCACACTTTGTTTATATACATGACATACTTATACATTGCATAACAAAATTAAGTCAGTATAAAAACGTTAATGTTAGCTTTCACCTCGGCAATTAACTAAGAAATAGCACAAAACTTAAAAAGATTTCCTTCGATTAATGGCATTTAAATTTGATCATACCTGCTGTTTTCCAAGCTTTGTGTGATTTTTTCTTGGTGGGTAGTATTCATTGCTGTAGCGTTTTCACTAATTATAAAAACCATTCGTAGAGGTTAGGAGGAGCGGCTTCACGCACGAGACGATAGGAATGTAATATGCAAGCAACTACTGCAATGTTTTGATTACGTTTTTAAATTTAATTTATTGCTCGGTAATTGTCGTATTGCACTTGAAACCGATAGGTCGAGGTAGGTTGTCAAAGCACCGTCAAATGCTTACGCTAAAATAATATAAATGAAAAATATGATAGCACTCTTTCTATTTGCTGACGACACATGGTCTGACGCTAACTGGCGAATGAAAACTCGGCGGGGCATTGAAGGGTGGGGTCTATGAAACCTTCACAATTATTTTACTCGAGTCGGTGTTAGTAAACCAACAAATAAATATAAATGTTTTTCTAAATTCTGTATATTGCCTACTATTTTTATCTACACTTCACCCCAAACAGCTTAGTAATTACTTAGTACGGAATTTTAAAAACAGGTCGATTATTTCAAAACCAAGAATCACCTCATAATAATGCTTAGCTATTGGTTGAAATATGTTGCCATTTTCTATTGGACCCTTCAAATTTGCACATTGTGGTCAATGAAAGTGGTCTTACTATCTTGCGTTGATGCAGAGATTGTATTCGTCTTTAAGAATCACGCGATGACTCAATCAAAGATAAACCAGATAAAATGAGTTTCAGAATATAATTTACTAACCTATAATTTTCATTCCACGAGTTTGTGTAGGGACGAATACATATATATTTCGAAACTATTTAATAACAATATTTTTAATTTTATCAAAATTTAAAATTATACGATAGTGATATATTAAAATTGTTAATTTTATATTAATAGACAATTTTGTATAAGTATGAATTAATTTAAAACCGATCATATTTATATTTAAGAATTTTAAATCATCAAATCAAATGCCTCTATGAATAACTTAAAGCACTGGTTGTATATTATATTTAATGTGTCTATACAGGACCGTAACCAGGGGAGCGAATTCTGATACAGGAAAAATATCGCCCTGGCTAGAGATCCCAAAAAATATGTCAGATTACTTTATAAAAGCATCCTGATTTGGTTAAAAACAAGGTAGATCCTAATATCAGGAAGGGCCTGGCTACGGTACGGACGGATCCAGCATCTCCCTTTTTTTAGGGGGGAGGTTGATATCACAAGAGCAAAGAAAATATTGAGATAACTTCCAACCCCCACCCTATTTGTATACAAGACGGTACATTATAACACTACTAAAATCAATCAGTGGAGAGGGGGGGGGGGTTCAGCGAAATCCACGTTCCTAATGCAACAGGCGGGTCGAGTCTATTTTTTCTGAATTCGAAGTTCTTGGACTACGGCCCGGAGATTATTTGTAGGAAAATAAATTGATTTTAACCTCATTCTGAATTCCATTACTGCTTCCTTTTATATGGAGAAGGTGAAGGTGGATTCAGGAAGGGGCCATTGGGACAACACACATCCAGCTGAAAAGTTTTTATGCATCCCCCCCAAAAAAAAAAAAATTTCACATATAACCAATACATTATTTAACCGATGCATGAAACTACAGAAAATCAAGCATAAAAAATACAAACAATATTTTAAATTAATTACGTTTATCAGTAGGTTTATATCGATGACTTGAAGCAGGTTTTAATTTCAAGAGGTCTTGAAAAACCACTTGAAAAAAATTAAATAAAAGTGCTTGAAAGCGATTTTAATAACTCAAATCATGCCTAAAATGAAATGGGGTTGACTTTACTTAAGCGACTTCAAAATACGATAAAAACGTTTCAAGCTGGATTTTAATTGCGGGCATTAGATTGGTAATCGTCGGGACATATGATTTTGATATTTCGTAGGTTTAGGTTATGAACAAAATATTTATTTATTTTTGTTTATTATGAAAATTAAGAAAGCTGTATGTTATTTTAAACCAATTTATTTACAGTATGTGACACAAATTCTTCTAGATAGTTCAATCTTCATATTATTGAGGTTAGGTACACACGCGTGCGAAATAACGAGTTAGAAAGTGGCTTGAAATTGATTTTCAACATATTCAAGTCGCCGAAATAATGAAATAAAATGAAATTTTGCATTATCTATAGGAATCTGATCACCTGCGGTGATCATTTATTATTTTGGTCGAAATTGGTTCAATAAAATCCAAGATGGCGCTTATAATATGGAGGACAAAAAAATTAATTTTGTCCTCTTTTCTCCAAAATTCGTGTGGGGATGTTTTCGGGGTCGCACATAACGAATCTCTGAAATTATTTTTAAAAAATCCAATATGGGGGATTAAAAATTTTGCATATCTCGATTTTGTCCAGAGTTTTTAAGGGTGTAAATTACGAAATTGAAATTTAAAAAAATTCACTATGGCGATCTAAAAATTTTACATTTCCGAATTATGTCCAAAATAGGTACAAGGATTTTTTGAGGGCGTAGAGTAAGATAAGGTTAAGAGTTTAAAATTATTTTTTTGGAATTATACATGGCGGATCCAAAATGGTCGGTTGAAATTTTACGTCATTCAACACTTTTTGAAAATTGATATTAGGTGGTCTTCGGGGTAATAGGTTACGAATCTTAAGTTAATTTTTTACAATTTAATATGGCATTACATTATAGGGGTCTAAATATTTCACATTTTTTCTATTTTGTCCAAAACTGATATTAGGGACTTCTTGGGGCGTATCTTACGGATCTTAAATCAATTTCTTCAAACACAATATGCAGGATAAAATATGTCATACTAAAAAATTTATATGTCGCAAGTTCTTTAATTATCGGTATTTGGAGGTTTTGGAGGATTAAATTCCGAATCTAAAATTAATTTGTTAAAATTTCATATTAAAATTCATGTTATTTTTCTCTTTTTAGCGCATTTTTAGAAGGTTTACTTTTTTTTATAAAAATTTTAATATATTTTAAATTTGGGATATTATCAAACAGTGGCGTAACTAAGGGTATGTGCGCCTCCACCGCAGATTTCTGATTGCGCCCTACTATTTTGCACCCATTTTGATCCTCCGTATTTATTCATTTTCTTCAAGGGATTTAAGGCCCCCCCCGCACCGCGAGGTCTGCGGGGTCGTTATTTGCGCCACTGTTGTCAAAGATTATTATAGCGAGTGGTAGCTCGTATTATGTAAAAATATTTTTACTTTACCTCACCATTTGGTCAAGAAATCTTCAAGTTAGTTGAAAATAATTGCTCAGATTTTAGAAATCCCAGAAGTTTTTTCGTTTTTGAGGTTTCGCACATAGTGATAGACATAACGGATTAGTAAAACTAGCATTGCTAGCCCAAAGATTTGACAGTGCCCTTATCCCTTATTTGAAACAGATTCCCATTAAATATGTCTTTTATTTCAATGGAAAATGTTGTGTTAATCTAATCCTGTCATTTTGACATAGGCTTCTTTCATTTTAAAGTTATATCAATAATAGTTCTATAATCAACACCCAGTTTTTTCCGTCGGTTGAACAATTATCAATTTGGCCTTTGAAATTGTTATAAATTTAAATTTTAAATAAGATTTGGTGTCATAAATAGCTTTTAAAAGCTCCCCCCCCACTTTCTGGAGTGGTATGCGTCTGATAATCATAAAAACAATAACAACGCGTCGAGGACACCATATATATATATATATATATATATATATATATATATATATATATATATATATATATATATATATATATATATATATATATATATATACAGGGTGTCCAAGATAAGGATCCTAAGCATGGGGATCTCAGTACCTGTTGGAGTTACAGCTTAGGTTAAATTAGAAAAAAGTTGCGTACTTTGAAGCGTATTTACATGCCGTTGAGAAACTTTAAAAATTTTCATGGCCAGCTGAGATATTGGGGAAAAACGAAAATTTGATGAAATAGATTTTATTTTTTTGTGACTTTATTTTAAAAGATATTAAAAAACTAATAAAACTTTTTCATTAGCAGTTTTTAGGTACTACGTGATGGAGTTTTTAAATTTTATATCCGACGTTTCGTTTTCGAGAAACCATCATCAACTTTATTTTTTTATAAGGCCAAAAAAAAGTATACCCTGTATCTGATTCCCTTTTTTATTACAAATTCAACGATGTATCACATGTCACATTTTTTTTGTTAGATAAAAGAATAAATGCGATTTTTCTATTTTTTTAAACATATTTTTAAGTAGGCTTTGCAAACAAATAATGCTTTGACACTTTGACGTAAATACCTGTTATGAGTTATTGATCTCACATATTAGTTAATATCTATTTACAGAGCAATAAAGCTGAATGGAGCATAGTACTACTTAGAAACAAGAAAATTTAATCTACCATAAATTTAACCATAAGATAATCATTATTTTAATGATATACAAAGAATGATAAATTATTTAAAAATAACTAAAACAACAAATAAATTAACAATTTTTTTTATTCAATTTAAAGCAGGTGTTCAAACAGATTTCCGTTATTTTCCAGACATAAATATGATCTTCTTATGGTAGAATTTAAAACATCACGCAACATGTCAGGTGTAATACTGTTGAATGCATTAGTTACACATTCTCGTAACTGCTGCTCAGTCTCAAAAGAATGATGGTATATTTGGCTTTTAAGAAACCCCCAAAGAAAGAAGTCCATAGGGGTTAAGTCCGGAGATCGCGCTAGCCAAGGCACTTCACTGGAGGTTCCAATCCACTTTCCAGGAAATCGCTGCGTAAGATACTCGCGAACCTGCCTAGAATTATGTGCAGGAGCACCGTCTTGTTGAAACCAACAGGTATTAACCTGTGCCAGAGGTAAATCCTCCAAGCAGTCTTCTAAATTATTTTGTAATAATTGAAGGTATCGTTCTCCAGTTAACGAACTATGGTAGATAAATGGACCTAGTATTTTGGTACCGAAAATTCCACACCACATATTAAACCCAAAACGCTCCTGATGTCTTGAAATTTTTTGAACACGCGGATTCTGTTGCGCCCAGTAATGAGTATTCCGGCGGTTAAAGACACAATTATTAGTGACTAGACTTTCGTCAGACCATATTATTTTTGCAGGGAAATTGATATCATCTTCACATGCGCGTGTATACCACTCACAGAAATGCCGGCGTCGTTCAAGATCTCTTGGTTTAAGTGCTTGGCAAATCCTAAATTTATAAGGGTGATATCTATTTTTACGCAAAATAAATTGATCAGTGGATTTGGCTACTCCTATATTTTTTTCAATTTGCCTGCAAGAGATGTCAGGGTTCTCAACAACTGCTTGTAATACGTTATTTTGGGTTTCTTCGGAAGAATCCTTTTTTCGGGATGAAACTGGCTTTTTAAATGATCCATATTGTTTTAAATTTCGCGCCAACTGTAAGAAAATGGACTTACATGGTTGCTTTCTATCTGGAAATTTATTTAGATACATTGCTGCAGTATTTATAGTATTCTTCTGGCACAAAATGTAGCAGGTCAGCATGTCAAACTTTTCTTCATGACTATAATGGCCACCCGGCATATTCGACGATAATAACACAATAATAATTATTCAACAATAAACAATAACAACAGTAACAACGACAAGAACTCTACAAACAACTTAATAACTCTAAATCAACTTAACAATTATTATTTTATCTTACCATAAACATTAAATTAAGTCATATGTGACAGAATAACAAGTATTTACGTCAAAGTGTCAAAGCATTATTTGTTTGCAAAGCCTACTTAAAAATATGTTTAAAAAAATAGAAAAATCGCATTTTTTTTGTCTAACAAAAAAAATATGACATGTGATACATCGTTGAATTTGTAATAAAAAATGGAATCAGATACAGGGTATACTTTTTTTTTGGGCCATATAAAAAAATAAAGTTGATGATGGTTTCTCGAAAACAAAACGTCGGATATAAAATTTAAAAACGCCATCACGTATTATCTAAAAAGTGCCAATGAAAAAGTTTTATTAGTTTTTTAATATCTTTTAAAATAAAGTCACAAAAAAATCTATTTCGTCAAATTTTCGTTTTTCCCCAATATCTCAGCTGGCCATGAAAATTTTTAAAGTTTCTCAACGGCATGTAAATACGCTTCAAAGTACGCAACTTTTTTCTAATTTAACCTAAGCTGTAACTCCAACAGGTACTGAGATCCCCATGCTTAGGATCCTTATCTTGGACACCCTGTATATATATATATATATATATATATATATATATATATATATATATATATATATATATATGTATATATATTATATATATAATATAAAGGGAGTATTTCTTATAAATTGGCACCTATATTTTGCAAATTTGAAAGTTAAGAAATAACTGGCGATGACAATAATATACCTATTACAAACTAAACTATGTACAATGATCTCATTAAAATTAGATTAACAACTAACAACATGTAACTTTTAATAATGACATATCTTGAATTTTTCAAAAAAATTTGGCATGTCTTATCTTTGCTTTTCTTAACAAATTATCATGTTAATTGTTAATTGACTGTTATTAGTAACATTCCTTCAACATATTTATGATCCATTAAATAAATAAAGTATGCACCTTGGACGTGATACCTGTTTGATCTGACATTCTTTCCAGGTGCCGTTTAGAAATAGCTCTACTTGCACTTATTGCACTTAAAAATTACTCATGGAAAACTATATTTTCAGACTTATTGCCAATATTCTTTATACTAATTAAAATTGTGTTAGTTTACTTGTGAAAAGAGTCGTTCTCTGGCTGTGTCACTGTCCTATCTACAGACGTTGAAAAATAATGCGGCGTGCGACTCAAAAATTTAATCTTAATAGTATTAATCATTTTTTAATCATTTAATTTTTAAAAAGCAAGGGATTTGCGTACAATTTTCATTTCAAAGATAAAATATGCTAATTAATGTTTAGCAAAAATATGTAAAGTTAGTACGTAATACCAAAAATAAGAGACTCATATCAAGTTGAATCAAGAAGTTTTATTAACAATATTTGTTTCTTTAATTTCATTGTTTGAAAATATAATTTTTCTAGTTAATATTAAACATGTCTTGACTACGCAAATATATTTCTAATTTGCGCAATATAGAATTTTGTAATAATAAAATTGTCATTAGAAAAATAGGATATTTTATCAAACAAAACATAATTTGAAACAATATTTATTAGGATAATATTGCGTAATGTAAAACTTATAAAAGGTAACCCAGCAGTGGCGTAGCGTAGTTTTCTGCCGCCCCGGGGCAGATTGAAAACTGCCCAGTCATGAGATCTGGTTCTCCCTAACAAGATGGTTGAACGTCATCAGAGTCATCGTCTAATGTGCTCCGCAGAGGATTCATATGAGTTTGAAGGTATGGAATTTCCGATAAACTGATATGACAAATGCTATAGTATAAGCTTAACGGTTAAAAGGGAATAGGCATGTTGCCCTAAACTCATTGACTATATTCCCATGGGTCATACATCGGGGCCAGACTAGACTGAATATCTTCTTATATGTAGATTTTGATAACGTTAGGTTGAGACAGCTCGTCGGTAAGGAGGCAAAAACAGTAATTTTTATCGGCGCATTTGCCACCTCGTCAAGATTTGCTAGTGAACCACTATGAACCTAACTTTCTTGTTCCAGACTATGAACTTGCGCATCCGCCAAAGTTTTTTTTTTTTAAATATTAATTCAAATTTTGTTAAAATTCAAGATGTTTTCATCTCTTACCTGTTTTAATGTTGAAAAGTTAGGTATTAATGAAAACTTACTTCTCCAAAGATAAACTAAACTAGTAAAAATATAAAATAAAGAAAAACAATGTTTTACAAAAAGAAGCATTTTATTGTGTATGAGTAAAGTGACCCAACTGACCCATACCGATTTAATGAGACTGTGTACACCAGTAAAGTGTTCATATTAACAGGGTGACATAGAACTTTGAAGTGAAACTGATTTTTTTATTATATCTTGGCAAGTGGACATGACATCAAGTTCAGTCAAGAAACAAAATATAGCTTATATGTCCAGTTATTTTGTAGCTCTAAAAGAGAATCTACTATGGAACAAAATACAGTTTTCTGTCCTAGGATAAACGAAAAAATTAATATTCTGATTGCGTTGATAATTAAGTATTCATACAAATCTTTCAATATTATAGGGCCTTATTTGAATGAGTAATAATAGAAGACGCCTCCCTCATAGTCTGAATAATCAACTTTTTGATATCTCTCTCCTCTACAAATCTCGTTAAAATGATTTTTATATAGTTACCATGATTATAGCGGGGTGAAGTTTAACAATTAAAAGAGTTTAAAGTGCTGCAATTTCGGTTTGCTTTAACCAAAGTTAAGAGATTATCACCAATTTTAATGGGTTATAGAATTGTTCTAGGCAATAATCACCGCTGAAATAGGCACACTCTATAATTAAATATAAATAGGAATAAATCCCTTTCTTTGAGAATGAAAAAATTTGATAACAACTAATCTTTAAAAGAGTGACCTCCAACTTATGTGAACCAAAGGAGAGAAAATAAAGTACTTTAGATCTATCATACTTCTTGCCAAATATTTGAAAGAACTACTTACCGATAATTTTGAAAAATCTGAACATATATCAATATACCACGTAGAGGATGCAATATGTTAACGGCGGATTTATAGTAGTGGTATTGATGGTTGAAGTTACCATACACATTATTTGGTCCTTGTGTTGTTGTCCTGGAACTTTAAAAACAAACATTTCTTAACATAAACTATTAGTCTGTAATGGTTTTTTTTCGGGAAAAAAAATTAACGAACAGTACAAGAAAGTGCTCACATATGATATTTAAAAACTTATAAATTTATAAGGAAAGTTTGTGGTAAGCTGAAAAGTTATAAATCATTATATGTTTGTCTACTGAAAGGTATATAGTTTTCTTTAGTTACAACCAAATATCGGGAATGGGGAAATGGGATATTTACAGACAAAATTAAACAGTTTCCTCGGTTGACATAATCAAAATTTACCTACAAAAATCATTTTGTGGCTACATACTTTTCTTGTACAAAAATTGATTACAACAAAAGCTTGAAGAAATGCTCAATTTAAACCTTATCATTTAATAGTACTGTCGTTTTTTCCGCATCTAAAGTATTTCATGCTTCGACACACATATTGATATTATTGTGAACAAAAGTTTGAAGTTGCTCGGGTTTGTGAAGAGAATGCTTGCAGATTTTAATAATGTAGACTGTTTTAAAGTGATATACTGCTCTGTAGTTCGATCAGTCTTGGAATATGCGTCCCAAGTTTGGCCACCTCATTATTTTACATACAAAGAAAAAGTGGAAAGAGTACAAAGAAAGTTTTTAAGTTTCATTGCCTTTAAACAGGGAATGCAGCAGGAGCGGTCTGTATATGATGATACTGCCGATGCTTTGAGGTTGCTACCATTGTGTGTGAGGCGTATATATCTTGACCTTGTTCTACTTTATAATATTGTTAACTCTTGTATTGATTCTCCCGAACTACTCAATAATATTGGATTATCGGTTCCTCCTAGAGCTTTTAGAGCGCACGATTTGTTTGAGGTGATATATTACCGAACGAATTATGGCATTAACAGTTCTATTTCTGTGTAGGGAAATGAATTCAGTTTCTACTGACATTGATATTTTTCATTTGCCAGTTAATGTCTTTAAATTAAAAATATTGCAGTTCTTGAAAAACTAGTTAATATTGTCAACTGTCAATACTTTTGAAGCACTTTAATGCTTTCTTAGATTTGTAAGTTTCTTAATTCTGATTCTGTTTTAAATAGTGATTGTATTTTTATTTTTGAAATGGATTGTATTTATTTGATCCGTTAATATACTTAGATTTGTAAGTTTCTTAATTCTGATTCTGTTTTAAATAGTGATTGTATTTTTATTTTTGAAATGGGTTGTATTTATTTGATCCGTTAATATACTATACTATACTAAAATCGTCATAAAACATTAAGAATGGTAAAAATTGTAGGATTCAATGTTTTGTTAACAAATTTCTAACGTACTCAAAGACCAACACAAAAACAAGGTTCATGCCAAAATACGCATTTTATTTCATTTTTTAAATACGGCTTCAACTTCAAAGGGCAATTAGCAAGCTCATTAGGAGGACTCCCTGATCGTGTATGTACGCCTGGTGATTACTTTTTATTTTTAAAATTCAGAGTGCCGACTGAATAATTTAAAGAAAAATTATGAGAGAATATTTGAAATTCTATAACGAACGATATGTTTTTTACTTTTTCCCCTAATAAGTAGTTATAACAACTTAACGCTTTATAATAAATAAAAAAGTTTACATTATATTTTTTACCATTCTGGTTCTTCGTAATTTTGAGCGATGTATAGTAATAAAATAAAGTTGTTTTTTTTTTACTTTTGCTTTCTTAATAGTACAAATCGATGTAATAAAAGACTTAAATGAAGTTTTTTCATTTTTTGTAAAAACATAAAATTTTCGAATTTATGGGACATGACGTAATTTCGAAACTTATTATTTTTGGTTTTACCAAAATTTTGGATCGATAAAGAATGAAAAGCTAAATTTTACACATTCAGATACTTTCATATTCATTCAGTCTACAGCTTCAAAAATGTTTTAGAAATTTAAGTTGAAATCTAAAAACGGTATCATATACAAAGTGTCCCACTAAAAATAAAAAACGCATTTCCATAAAACAACCATCTTCGCATAGAAAAAATGAAAAAATATGTCAGCTACAAAATTTAAGCAAGTTACGAATTGTTTTGAAAAATTAAAGGTTAAAAATATTTTCATGACAAAATGGTGAATGTAACTGAAATTTAGGTTTAATTGAAAAAATAGCATCCATGTAAATTTGTAATTGGAAACATTCAAGAACATTTGGTATATATTTTGCTATTTATTTATTTTAAAACTTTCTCGAGTGAGAAAATTAAAGGAAAACTTCATTTTCAGTGAAAATATACTATTCTTTTATAAATTTAGGAAATACTTCTTAAAGAACCTATTAATGTAAAATAATAACATCAAAGAGGCAGTTGAAGGTGAATATAGGCAACTTGTTAAATTCTATGGCAGTAAAAATTTCTTTATTTCTACTGAAAATGTCGCAAAAAGAAAATTAAAGAAAGTTGCAAGTAGTCAAGACACGAAAAAAAAATATAAAAGAAAAGAAGCAGTTGTTAAAAGAAGGAAAATATAGATAATTCAGAGATAACTCTAAAGAGAACCGAAAACCGATAAGGAAAGATATGGAGAGATACTATGTATACACAAACACTGGAACATATCTACTGTAATGTCACTTCTACCCAGGGGCGGATCCAGCCTCTCTCTTTGGGAGGGGGGTAAAGAAGTACATTATGATTAAAAAGGGCATAAGACAGGGTGACGTTCTAAGCCTAAAGTTTTTCAACCACCGTTTAAAGGATGTTTTCAGGAAGTTGGGTTGGAGAGATAAGAGTATATTATATGAATCAATGGAAGAAGATCCACCATCTTCGATATGCAGACGATACTGTTCTCATTACTTAAACACCTGGAAAACTGCAAAGAATGCATATCAAATTAAATAAAAATTGGAAGCAATAGAACTTTGATAAGATAAAAGTGATGTGTCAAGTAGACTTTCATATCAAAATGTTTAAAAGAAAGTATATAAAATGTTCAGAACTACATCTATCTTGGACATATGTTCAAACATGGACTGAAGGTGGCTGATGAGATGAGATGAGAGGGTTTCGTGACAAAATTGGAAAAATCAAATATTTACAGAAACAACTCGTGTATGTTCCTTCGTCTACTCGTACATCCGTTTGTCACGGTCCTTTTTCTCAAAATGAAGAGCTGATAGTTGATACAGTTACAGTTAGGGTTAATTTTACGTCCCAAAAAACGCCAAAAAAATTTTAGGTTTAACTCTGTTGGGTATAAAATAAAAACTAATAAAATATGAAATGTGAAAATATAAATTTACTTTGGTGACCGTGTAAAAAAATAACAAGAAAATATTAATAAAATATAGAATGTCCTTAATTACTAGCGCATTGCCTAACATGATTTCTAAGAAAAGAAAAAATTTTTTTGTTTCAGCGCCTGCCAAGTAAATCAATAAATAAATCTGTAGATTTTAAATATTTTACGGAACACTTATTGAGGTCAATTAGCATTTGACGGTTTTTAAAATAAATTAAATATTTAATTACACTTTGTGAATCAACTTACCTTTAATACATATTTTCCAAGGCTTCGGCAACTGTTTCGACCTTCCTTGGTCCTCATCAGTGTTGTACGGCTCCGGATAGAGCAACAACAGACAGCTGCTTACTCATAATTATACGCACCAAAAACACCTGAAACGTAAACAGCTGCCAAGAAAACACCAACAATTACCACACATATTGGTATCGGTGTGTTCTTAGTTTTAAATAAAAATATCGTAAAAAACAATTTGTAATGATTAACCCTGAAAAAAATAGCAATCCTGAAAAAGAACATTAGTAAAATTTAATCAAACAGTGTTATTAATAGTAGAATAAAGAGGTGAACTCTCAAATTCTCAAACTTTGGGTCTAAAAGGCCAAAAAACTAACTTCTTTATCATTTTATCTGATTCTGCTTACTCATTATAATTATACGCACCTAAAACACCTGAAACGTAAACAGCTGCCAAGAAAACACCAACAACTACCACACATATCGGTATCGGTGTGTTCTTAGTTTTAAAAATAAAAATATCCTAGAAAAACAATTTGTAATGATTAACCCTGAAAAAAAAATAGCAATCCTGAAAAAGATCATTAGTAAAATTTAATCAGACAGTGTTATTAATAATAGAATAAATAGATGAACTCTTAAATTTTCCAACTTTGGGTCTAAAAGGCCAAAAAAAACTAACTCTTTGGTCACTTTATCTCATTCTGAATGTGTTAATTGGCACTATTTTACAAAGCTGTGGTTATTTTGGCCAAAAATCACAACTTCCCTATGAAATAGTGCAAATTAATCAAAGACAGAGTGACCAAAAGAATAACTTTTTCTTACCTTTTTGACTCAAAAATTTGACATTTGATGGTTTATCTGAATACTTCAATATATGCAATTGTGTGCAACATTTGGACTTGGATTTGCAAAATAATGCTAGTTTGTTGCAAAATCCTTAAAAGTAACTGAAGATAAACTCGTTTTTCAGTGCAACAAGATTTCAAATGACTGCTTATTTTTAACATTCGGACCCCTAAACTTATTTTCTTATAGTGATTATTCAAGATGTATTAATGCACCTAAAAAAGAAAAAAAAGCATTAAACTTCTTATGTCATATATGCTGTGAGAATCCATACTGGAATTATAAGGGTATATTATTATTAAACGTTCAAAATTTAAAATAAAAAAATCGCATCTAAAATGATAATCTTGTACCTACCTCTTTTAAATATTTATTAACTAAATCTAGCTTAAAAAATAATTTGTATTTAGACAAAAACCCAAATAGATAAAATGTGATAGTTCTGCATCCACCGGAAGAGGCGGATCCAGGAGGAATATGCTAATTTTTTATTAGTTAATAAGGATTGACCTAACCTGACTCCGTTTTTCCCCTTTAAAGAATGGTTTTAATGACCGTGACACTGTTTTAAGGGTTATTTCTATTGTTTTGAATGGGTTAACCTCATTATTCTGAATTAATGAAATAATCGTAAGAAATCAAGGGCAAAAAGGAGGATCTGGCAACATGGCCACCGGTGGATTTTTTTGAGTCTCGTCATACCTGCTTTCTACCGTCCACCAGATATGTCATTACCTGCCTTTTTATCAGGTACAATTGGTTCTATTGTATTTCCGCACCCATCTTTTTCGAGACTTGTCATACATGCTTTTTACCGCTAGCCAGATGCACTATTACCTGCTTTTTTCTTAGGTGCAAAGGGTTAGAATTTGAAAAGAGGTAAAGTATGTTAATTGACATGACTGATGTATTTGGGTTCTATATATTCCTTTAATGAAACCTTTTTCTGTATCGATTTTTTTATTTTATTGAAAGTAATATCTCGACTATTGCATCGGATTTCCGGACTCATCATTATCGAGATTTGTCATACCTACTTTTGATCACCCGCCAGATGCATCATTACCGTTTTTTTTTTATTAAGTGCGTATTAGAGGTAAAGTATGCATATTGGAATGACTCATAACTTTGAGCTCTATACATATTTTTAATGATACCTTTTTTGTCGTGTGTGAACAAAAAGATTAAGTTTAAAATTTAACAACTACATGTAATGTTAAAATTCCTTTCTTTAAATTATTCATACCTTGCATTCATTTGATCTGTATTAGCATTGTATAAATATTATTAGTTAAATAATCATAAGAAATCAAGGAAAGAAAAAAGGATCTGGCAACATGGCCACTGGTGACATTTTTGAGCCTCGTCATACCTACATGCTATGGTTCGTCAGATGCGTCATTGCCCGCTTTTTATGAGGTGTAAAGAATTGCTAGAATTTGAATAGACATTAAGCATGTATATTGATATAACTAATGGGTTTTGGTTCCATTATCAGAAGTATTATATCACTGATATTGAAATCATTATTCTTGTTGGGATTGCAGCTTGAGGTGTTGATATTATTAGAAATATTAGAATTTTATATATCATTTTAATAACACCCTTTCCTTGTATAGATTTTTTTAATCTCATTTAAAGTAATATTTCGACTATTGAGGGTTCAGTGAACAAAAGCGTGCGTGCCTCGGTGTGTGTGTGTATGCGTGCGTGCGTGCGTACCTTGGTGGTGTATGAACTTATGTGGGTATAAATATGTGTCTGTATGCGTGTCTGTATACACATACGTGTGTATACATAGGTGTATGTATGTGTATGTGTGTGTATACATAGGTGTATGTATGTGTATGTGTGTGTATACATATGTGTATGTATGTCTGTTAACGATCTACATTTTTTTTTTTAAATATTATAGCTAATTTTTGTTATAATTGTTTGCATATTGTTTCAAGGAGCCGGTTTTAGTGTACCGCAGCATAATTTAATTTTATATTGATTTGTAGATGTTTCAATAATTAGGACGTAACGGAGGATGAACTAAATCTCCCGAACCATAATGGGTTTGTGTGTGTTTCAATATATAGAGCCGAGTTGAACAGGTTAGCAATAAGTCTGATTCTAATTACTAATCCGATTCAGACTGAACAGTGTCCCTGATTTTTTGGCTGACACTTCCAATTACGGTCCTGGGGAAGATGATTGATTCATCCTTCGAAGCTGAGATATGGCGGTAAAGAATCGCAACTGGAGAAGAGGTGCTAATGAAGTCAATGAGATATACTTATGATTGAAGATGATGATGTTATCATCATGAACGACAGCAATTTTTAATTGAATTAAAAATAAAAAACTTTTTAAAAATTGTAGTGCCTTTTACTTTACATACAAAAACTATTATATATATATATATATATATATATATATATATATATATATATATATATATATATATATATATGTATATATGTATATATATATATATATATATATATATATATATATATATATATATATATATATATATATATATATATATTGTAAATTTACTTAGATTCTGGGTATACCCAAGACTATTACGAATAACTTTTATACACATATATCAAGTCTATATATGGCGATCATGTTACCGTGCGTTACACCAACATCGATTTGTTAATTTTACATGCTGAAACTAGAAATTTTTATAAGGTTATGTGTGGGAATTTACACAAATTTGGTATGTCTAATTACTCTAAGAACCGCCATCATGGTGTACTTGTAAACAAATCGAGCGAAAATTTATCCTGAAATGTCAACTTTCCTATCACATTTGCACGATCTGTATGTCGAAGTTAAAAAAAGGTAGCTATATCTTACGCAGGGAGATGACCACTATTTTATACCTATGCTCGAATACACACCTGAGGATGTCATAATTTGGATTTGTAAGAAGGATGTTATGGCAATTAAGATAGGTAACTAACCTGTTCGCATAAAGCATATATAACAGATAAGACAACCTTCAGGCTGCAGTGTAAAGACTTTTCTACCCTAATGTGCTATATCACTCAATCAATCAAAGATTTCTCGTATAAAATATGTTTATTATTATGTGCTGTATTAAGCCAAGTTACATTTTTAATACCTATTTTAATATACTATGTCATTCTATATATAAACCTACATGATTCTAAAATCTTTACATACTCAGTATACCTTAATTAAATTTTTTAACATTTTCTAAAAGAATTTCAATTTATACAAGTCTTCATAATTTTCAAAAAAGAACTTCATTGATCTTTTGTTGCAAATGAAGCAAGTTATGCTTTATTATGTACAAATACGTAGTAGACACGTCTCTGTAAGTTAAGAAAACACATTTCTTTTATACCCTTTTTCGGATTCGGAAGAGGATAGGTATAGGTATATATATATCTATATTTTAGAGCACCTAACAGATGCTGCAGTTATACAAAATTTAAGTCTCTTAGTAAATATCAGAAAAACTAACAATGCACTACCTAAAATCTCTGCATTACATATGATTTTTTTTATCATGCGTAGATTAAGAAAGTTTGGTCCTATAAAAGACGTACTGTAACAAGTTGAGTCCTATTTCTCTTTGTTTTATTTTTAAAAATACAAGGATAAAAATATCGTATTATTATATTACTACAGCGGTAAAATTGGAAAACTTTGTTTATTTTATTTCTATAAAAGCGTTTATTTGCTGACTTTAATAATATAAATTAGACCAATATTATAAGCAAGACAAAACAGCCCAACTAAGAGATCCAACTTTCTTCGCAACTAAATTGGCTCTAAGTCTAAAACCTTCTTAGTGAATCTTGGTGAAAAAGTTTTTTTTTAAGTTAATCATATTTAATCTAAATAACAAATTAAACTGTCACAAAAATGCGTGATAATCTAAAAGAAACAAATTTGTTTAGATCATCGACTTTAGAACACTAAATATATAAAAACAGAATATCACTTGTTGTATGAGCTATTTTTTAATTCAATGTAACAAAAAATTTTATTAATGTGAGTAACTATAATCGACAATAAAAAGTAATTTTATATAAACCTACCCCTGTCATTTCTGCTTTTATAGACATCCAAAAGTACTTTTTATATTTTAAAATCGCTAAACCTGAAAACATAACTTGATATTACATTTAAGTTTGACTAAATCTTTGCCTAGATTTATTATCACACCTCAGGTATAAGAATTGTTAGAATTTGTAAAGGGATAAAGCCTATAATTTGGGCTCTACTAACAGAAATATTGTCGCTCTATATACCCTTTTTGATTTACTGATCACGTGTTATTAGTGGTATTGCATTTATAGAAACATAACAGTAATGTAACATATATTAAGTAGAATTTGCAAGATCTATCTATTGCAACGGTTTGATGTGATTAAAATACCGCCTTTAATACTAATACTATATTCAAATGATGCAAGATACTAATGAATTGAGGGTACTAAAGACATTTTTATATTATGTCTCATCACATGGAAAACCAAACCAAAAACAACACACCAGAGAAACAGCGAGACGACAGGAGGTTCAGACCCAGGGAAGTAAGGAAACCAATCAGGCAGAACTCAGGTATAACCTGCGCAAGTGCCAAACAATAAAAAGGCAGATAGAGGACCAGCACGCTCGTTCCAAGCCGAGCAGTCGTTGAGGAAGCATCACTTGAAAGTGCTAGCTATGTATGGATGGTGCACATTTTAGGTGAAGTTTCATTTTGTTTGCTTAAATGCTCTGGAGATCTAGACTTTCACCAATTTTAAATGTAACCGTAGGTATTAGATTTGTACGTGAGAAGACTCGGAGTACACACATAATATAAAAATGTCTTCAGTACCCTTGATTCATGAGTATCTTTCATCATTTGTATATAGTGTTGATATTAAAGTCATTATTTTAATACCATATAAAACTTTTGAGATAGTTAGATCATACAAATTCTACTTAATATATGTTACATCACTGTTATGTTTCTAAGAATATATAAGACCACTAATAACATACAAAAAGGGTATATAGAGCGATAATATTTCTGGTGATAGAACCCAAATTAATACGCTTTATACCTTTTCAAATTCCAACAATTCTTATACCTGAAGGGTGATAAAGAGTCTAGACAAAGATCGAGTTTGTCTGTAGACTTTATTACAATGATCTTTCAAATAAATGGATAATTAAAAAAACAATTTTAATATTGAGCGTATATATAAATTAATTAAATTCTAAACTTAATCTCTTAGTTCACTGAATTCACAATATTGGAAATATTATTTAAATGAGATAAAAAAATCGATACAATAAAATTAATAACAAAATTTTAGTTATTGCTAAGAATTAGTTAATTTTTATACTGAAAATATATCATTAATTTTTATTTGTGATTAAATCAAATTTAAGTGTAATATCAAATTGTGTTTTCAAGTTAAGTGGTTTTAAAATATAAAAAATACTTGAGATTGTCTATAAAAGCAGAGATGACAAAGGTAGGTTTATATAAAATTATTTTTATTGTTGATGATCGTTACTTACAATAATAACTATTTTTAAATTAATTGAATTAAAAAAATAGCTAATAAAAACAAGTGAAATTCTGTCTTTATATATTTAGTATTATGAAGTCGATAATCTAAACAAATTTGTTTCTTTTAGGTTATCACTCGTTTTGACTTGTGACAGTTTAATTTGTTATTTAGATTGAATATGATTAACTTAAAAAAATCTTTTTCACCTAGATTCACTAAGAAGGTTTAAAACTTGGAGCCAAACTAGTTGCAATGGAAGTTAGATATTTTAGTTGGGCTGTTTTGTTTTGCTTATGATATTGGCATAATTTATATTACTAAAGTCGGCAAATGAACGCTTATATAGGAATAAAATGAACAAATATATATATATATATATATATATATATATATATATATATATATATATATATATATATATATATATATCCAACAGTCTATGATATGTGAATAAAGGTAATTTATAAACTTACAAAGCAGAGAGAAATAGCAGTTAACTTGTTACGGTAAATCTTTTACAAAATTAGACATTCAATTTCTTAGTCTACATATAACAAAAAAATCAAATATAATCTTAAGCAGTTCATTGTTGTTTTCTTTTTTGAAATTTATGAAGATGTGTAAAAATTGAAAATCTTTTAGAAAATATTAGAAATTTAATTAGGTTATATTCAGCATGTAAAGACTGTAGAATTATATAGGTTTATATGTAGGATGACATACTATATTAAAATAGGTATTAAAAATGTAACTTAGCTTAATACAACAATCCTATGAATAAATAAAACATATTTTATATGGATAGTCTTTGACTGATTGACTGAGTGATATAGTACATTAGGTTATAGAAGTCCTTACACTGCAGCCTGAAAGTTACATTATCTGTTATATCTGCTTTGTTCGAACAGGTTAGTTGCATGTCTTAATTGTCAAAAAGTTCTTCTTACAAAGTCAAATTACGACATTCTCAGGTGTGTATTCGAGCATATGTATAAAATAGGGCTTATCTTCCTGCGTGAGGTAAAGCTACATTATTTTTTCTTAAGTTCGACATACATATCGTGTAAATGTAATTGGAAAGTTGACATCTCAGTATAAATTTTCGCTAGATTTGTTTGTAAGTAAACCGTGATGGTTGTTCTTAGAGTAATTAGACATATCAAATTTGTGTAAATTCTCACACATATCCTTATAGAAATTTTTAGTCTGAGCATGTAAAACTAATGAATCAGATTTAGTGTAAAGCACGGTTGTATCATCGCCATATCTAGACTTGGTCTATGTGTATAAAAGTTATTCGTATAGTCTTGGGTATACTCAGAATTAAGATACCTATCTAGATGAGTTTACTTAAATATCTTTGCGTGAATTCATAGTTGGTAATGTAACGATTATATGATTGAAATCATATTATAAACGTAACTAAAGTCCCAATAATCTTCCTCTATTAAAACATAGGCTTCAATAGTCTCGTTGTCGTCGCCCCCTCTTGTTCCCGAAGTTCTTTGCAGTACAAGCCTCTTTTTATTCTAAACATATTAAGAAATTTACTAGTATACAGGGGAAGATTAGAGTCTTTTTTTGTCTAAATTTTAAAATTTTTTTGTTAGTGATCCTTGTTAAATCCATACACATCAAAATATGTTTTCCAACTTTATTTCGTCACCTTATTGTCCTATGCCAACAGATGAACAAAACTAATCTTTTGACCAAACTGAGATGGAAAAATATGCACACACATAAATTTTAATTAATATAAATTACATCACTATTATGTTTCTATTAATATATAAGACCACTAATAACATGTCATTAGTGAAATAGACTTTAAAAAGTTAAGATAGCTAGCAGTAAAATCAAATTATAGCTTTTGGAACAACCAAAGGAAAATATCATCAGTCATAGAAATGGGGTGGTTTATTGGTGATATATCAATTAAGTTGAAAGATCACATTCTTATAGTTAGAAATGTATGTTGTACTTTAACTAATGGTTTACTGAATGTGCTAACACATGTACGTCCTGATAATAATTTTGGTAATGACTTGAAAAAATAAGGATTTTTTTTACTTATTAATGCACATATAAGACATTTTCTCAGAAATAAAAGGATTAATTCAAACAAAAAAAATTGGCAACATGCCAATATTATTTCAAAGGTTTTTGCAACCGAAACGATTTTGTTGCATTTCTTATAAAATATCTAGTTATCGGATCAAAACAAGCAAGTGTTACTAACATTTGAAGAATCCAGAAGATGGGTTGGAAGATGGTAGGGATATAAACGAGCTTACGGGTATATTAAGAAAATGTGTGTAAACCAAATCTAAATTTGATTCTTAAAGAGTTGGAAATACTTGGTATAATTGAATTTTAGTCTAATAATGGCACGTTTATGTTTTTCATTTAATTCAGGATATGTTATAATTATCCCCAAGCACAGGTCATCACAAATTTTTAACGAGTTTATGGATATTTTAATAGTGAAATCAAGCTGTTTTATCAAGTAGTGAGTGGTCCTCAGTCAATATTTTATTTTTGGAAATAAATATCAATAAAGATAATCTAATAAAGTCTTAAAACTTTGAAGTTTAATTTATGAATATTTCCTATTCCGTAATATTTATAAAAGTTTTATATTCCTAAGACACAGTTAAGTATAATAAATTTAATTAAAAATTAATGTCGTTCATTTCATTTTCACATATAAGTATGTCTCAATGACTTTATTAGCATCACCTCTCTAGTTACGATCCTTTACAGCCATAGTTATGAATTTCGTCTCGGCTTCGAAGGATGAATCATCTTCCCCAAAATCGTAATTGGAAGTTTCATAGTCGAAAAAAATCAAGGAGACTGTTCAATCTTAATCCGATTCATAATTAGAATCAGATCCATTGCTAGCCTGTTCAACTTATTCTGTATATTGAAAAAAAAGGGTATTAAAAAAGGTACTTAGTAAACAGCGATATCAAATAATTACCATAAATTATATATATATATATATATATATATATATATATATATATATATATATATATATATATATATATATATATATATATTTTATAGAAATTTATTAAACCCTAAACTTAATCTTTTTTATCCACTGAAGGATATATAAAACTCTAATATTTCTAATAATATCAATACCTCGAGCTGCAATCCGAACAAGAATAATGATTTAGATATCAATGATATAATTTATATCTATTCACATAATATTTCTGATAATGAAACCAAAACTCATTAGTTATATCAATATACATGTTTTATGTATATTCAAATTCTAAGAATTCTGTACACCTGATAAAAGGCAGGCTTGACGCATCTGACGAACAACTGTATGTAGGTATGATGAGGCCCAAAAATGCCACCGGTGACCATATTGCCAGATCCTCTTTTTCTTCCCTTAGTTCTTTATGATTATTTAACTAATATAGGTCAAATGAATGTACGGTATGGATAATTTAAAGAAAACAATTTTAACATTACGCGTAGTTGTTAAATTCTAAACTCAATCTCTTTGATTACTGAACCCAGAATATTCGAAATATTACTTTAAATGAGATAAAAAAAATCGATACAACAAAAATGTATCATTAAAAATGTGTATAGAACCCAAAGTCACCAGTCATATCAATATGCATACTTTACCTCTTTTAAAATTCTAATCCTTCGCACCTAATAAAAAAAAAGGTAATGACGCATCTGACGGGCGGTCAAAAGCAGGTATGACAAGTCTTGACAATGGTGGATCCGGAAATCCGATACAATAATCGAAATATTACTTTAAATGAAATTTAAAAAATCGATACAGAAAAAGGTTTCGAGGAAGGGAAATATAGAACCAAACTCATCAGTCGTGTCAATTAACATACTTTACGTCTTTTCAAATTTTAACCTTTAGCACCTAAAAAAAAAAGCAGATAATGACGCATCTAGCGAGCGGTAAACGCAGGTATGACAAGTCTCGACAAAGATGGGTGTGGAAATACAACAGAACCTTTCGCACCTGATAAAAAGGCAGGTAGTGACGCATCTGGCGGACGGTAAAAAGCAGGTATGACGAGGTCCAAAAAGTCCACCGAAAAATGCCACCGGTGGCCATGTTGCCAGATCCTCGTTTTATTCCCTTGATTTCTTACAATTATTTAATTAATACAGAGAAATTAATTAAGTTAATCCATTCAAAACAACAGAAATAACACTTTAAAAGGGTATCGCGGTCATAAAACCATTGTTTAAAGGAAAAAACGCAGTCAGATTAGGTCGATTCTTGTTAATTGATAAAAAAATAGCATATGCGACGTTGCCATTTCCCCTGAATCCAGCGCTTCCGGTGGATGCAGAACTGTCACATTCTATCAACTACTCTAGAAGAAATATTACCATTACAGAAATTTTTTTAATCATGTAAAGAAAAAATATTTACACTCATCATACCCCACACTACTTCTGTTGGCTGTTGGTCCTTCGTTCTTTCGTCTTCCTTCACAACACTAAGCTCACACAAATAAATCTCGTCAAATTGTTTCCAATCATTGGTGTTCGGCATTTTTCACTCACACGCGTTCCGACGCGATGATTTGCCTTTTACCATGGAAAGAAAGCATGCATACACTTACCTGGAACAAAAGAGAAAAACTATTAATTACACAATTAAAATATCATGATCATACAGTGAAGTGGAATAGAAAAGGACAGTTTCAGTATCTTACCGAAGCCAAATTAAAAAAAAATAATGAAAGTTTTGCACCTCGTAAAAACATGTCCTAAAGTGTGTTGTTTTTAAAATACAGGATTTTCATTTTTAAAATATATATAACATAATTGAAATTTAATAAATTTTATTGATTAAAATTAATTTTTCTCATTTTTACTATCAATGTACGCACAGGGTTACTTTACTAAATTAATTTAAAAAAATAATAGCTTTGTTCGCGGGTCACTTTCCGAACCGATTCAGAACTAGTACGGAATTAGTTCAGGATTGCCGTACAGCGCATGCTCAGTTATTAACCGGTTCAGGATTTGTTTTTACCGCGAACGATTTTGGAATTTTGAATCGTCCACTCTGGTATGCATACGGTGTTAAATGCTGATTAAACTAGTTGTTTTTTTTTTTGTTTTAAATAACTTAAAACTGTCTTATATTACGTTTTATTATTTGTATTATTTTAAAGAAATATTGAATTATAATTGTTATTCTTATATAATATAAAGTCTAACTGTCAGTTCCTTTTGGAATAAAACGTCTTGTTTTTTGCTGAATAGAATTTTTGATAAACAAATATATATTTTAACAGATATCTATTGTTTACTCTCTATTTTGTGTTAAGTTCATATTTCGGGAGCCTAAAAGTAAATCTAATTCTAAACATACGCCTAATAAAAAGATGGGGGTTTTTCTAAACAAAAAATAAAACGCAATAGTTTTAGGTCCATTTCTTTTTGATTCAAAGAACATTTTTAATAAAACTAAAAACCGGTCTGATACGTCCCTATACGATGCAACTTCATTTATCGCAAACCATAATACACGCCAGTTCTTGTCCATTTCTCAGCTTAACTGAAAATGGGGGGCAAAATTTACTCAAAATAATTAGCATTTTTAGGAATTTTGAGTAACTCTAAAATTTTTTTTAACTCCTCATCGCTGGATGATAAATGATTTGACATAATGGGAGTATTCACTAAAAATATATTTTTTTTTAGGTTCAAACTAACACTTTTTTAACTTATTATTTAAGATTCTAGGTCGATTAACACTAATTAAAGTAAAACCAAATAATATAATAAGATATATACTGGAACATCAAATGCAACGAATGACATAAACAAGAGAAAAACCTAAAATAAAATAAAAACAATTGTCAAATAGTTGCACATTGCGGCCGCAGCATGAAAGCTGGCGCTGCATAAAATTCCGAACTTACAGTTCTTCTTCAATCCTTAGAACCGGTAGGACTGATTCAGAATCGATTTCGAACCGAATTATTTTCTCCGCGAACATGGGACTGTAACTAAAAATTCTGAACTTTGTTATCCGCGAACGCTGCTATTTCAACTGCGCATGCGTATTAGTTCAGAATCGGTTCTAAATCCTTACCGCGAACAAAGCTATTATACTGCTTTTGCTGATCCTAATGAATTATTAAGAATTATCTAATAAAATTACACTAAAGTGGCCTTGAGCATTTCCTAAAAATGAGTCTTGCAAGTATACATCTTTTCTGTTTATGTAATTTTAATTGATACTATATAAAAATTTATTAGAACACAGTAGAGTACTGATTTTGTAAAGAAATAAGTAAACAGAAAAAATAAATACCGTTCCGACACCGATATTGAATTTTGGAAGCACCTCAAATACAATAGCTGAATACGTAATAATGGAACACATATATATATATATATATATATATATATATATATATATATATATATATATATATATATATATATATATATATATATGTATGTATGTATGTATGTCAGCAACCTTACTTTAAAATAAAAAACATCATAGAGGTGTGATTTCAATATTTATAAAAACCAACTACGATACAGAAAATTGAAAACTTAAATTTCTCTGCGGAGTATACACGAAAAATAAAGTATCTTACCCTAGTCAAATCTGCAGACTGCCGTAATCCAGCTTGTGTCCCGAACATTTTAAGTTTTCATGATCGCACTTAATTACAGTCCCAGAAACAGTTTCAAAAAACAACTGTTTTTTGCAACAACTTGTCTTAGGAAACTACAATTAAACAGACAAAGGAAACACTGCATTGCTGACCAGATTTAGTTTCATGTGAAATCAAGATTACACTGATTCAAGAAAGCGAAATTATTATTAGCATTTTTAAAAAACAAAAACGATTTAGCCAATCCTTTCTGTACGTTAGACTAAAAAAGACTGGATAAAGTAACGCGTGCAAGGTTTCTCTGTCTTATGCCACCCTGAAAAATTCGCGACCCGGCTTTTTACTGTCCTGAAACAAAGAAAATTTATCATTAGTTTTAAAATGAGATTAGATTATAAACAGCGTATGTCTTGGCCATTATTTGCCACTAAATAAGGAAAAATAATTTGTCTATTATCTTTGTCTATGACTGCATTTATGAAGGAGCATATAATTCGAAAATATTTAAATATAGTTATACAATGTTCATACAAAAAATACATTTTTGAATTTTGAAAAAATCAAAGAGGATACAGCGCGTTTCATGTACTATCTATACCATTGAGATAGAAACATTATACCTTAATGATTTAAATAGATACGCATTTGAAACCTGACAGTTTCTCTACTTTGGTTTTAATAACATTGCTCTATATTTCTTACTTCTGTTTATGGTAATGAATAATATGGTAACACAGGCAAATGTTTTTACATCTAGATGCTTTTACATAATTTTTTATTATCATTTTACCCGTTTGAGGGCAGGTCCAGACAACAAGAAAAATCTGAGCGTAAGCGTATTACGTTCTTTTAAGTTAAAAATGAATCGTCCACACGGGACATTTTGTTCCGTAGTCGTGACGTGTGTGTTTTTTTCCTTAACCTAACTTTTATCACAATTTTTGGTAATATTTCTTTTATCTAAAAATTAATCACTAATGAGTCTTAAGATAATTAAAAGATTCTAAGTTGGGATGTCAGTCATCTCAGTTATTCTGTTTTATTGCAAGTTTTTTCTTTTAACATGCCTGACAAAATGTATTTTTTAAAGTTGCCTTTCAACACGAGTGTATGAGATCTTAGACAATAAAGCATATTTCATAATAATAAAGTATATTTTAAATAGTTTAGTTTGGTTGTTTTAATGACCTATATTTCTCGAAACTTTTAAGATTATATATATATATATATATATATATATATATATATATATATATATATATATATATATATTGAATACAGTGGCGTCACTAAGAGTATGAACTATTTTGCACCAGTCTTGATCCTTCGCAAATTCACTAATGCATCTAGAGACCCCACCCCCCGCACCGCAGTGTCTGCTGGGTCCTTATTTACGCTACTGATTAAATATGAACTAACTGGATGTCTGTTATTAAATTTCTACCAATGGGCATTGTTTTTTTACTGGTTTACAATGGGTAAGTATATATAAGATATGCTAAAAGCATATCTGTGAATTAACGTCCCGATATCAGAGACTGTCGCTGAATAAAAATTTTATTATATAACGGCCGTTATTACCTAAAATTTAATTTATATAATAAAGAAATGTTTTATTGCAATTGTTATATTAATTAATAAAAAAGATGAACAAAAACTGTTTTTTTTGGGTAACAAGCATTTTTAATAAATGAAAACAGTTTGACATATCTCATAAATATCCATTATCTCAAAACTGCTAAAGTGAAAAAAAATCAATAAAACAACAAACTTCTGAAAAAAAATCATAGGTTATGTTCAAAATACTGAAAAGTTTTCACCATACTTAAAGCAGTGCGCTGAAAAGTTTAACATCATCTTGCATCCTAGTGACCTTGGAAACGACGGATTTAGGTGGGAAATCGTCTGTTTTTGTCTTTTTTTATTATTTAACAAATCACAATGCTTGAAATTTGACTCATGCCTTATTACGCTACGCTTACGAGTCGTATTTTTCCTGCCATCTGGACTCACACTTAGTCTTTTTAAATTTAGGATGGATGGTGTGTATATGCGTTAACAATGCCTTAATAAAAATTCAGTAATGAAGTAAATGAGGATGCGATTGAAGGTATGACGTATTCTAATATTCACCGTGATAGATTGAATATAACTGCTAACGTACCTCCTTGTTTAAACAATGTAATCAGAAAAAATCAACTTACAACCGATGGCTCCACAAGGGAATATTTAAATACGCATCTGTTTAACTTAATAATATTATATTTTAGTTACCTCCTTGTCCATCTCCATTTGCACGACAACATTATCTTCTTCCATAACTGATGACGTTTTCTTTCTTCACGATCCTACTCTTCATGGTACGAACAAAACTGGGTGGCGAAGAACCCAAGACAGCCGGCTGCCAAGCCTTTTCCAGACATCCAATTGTCTTCAAAAGCTAACTGTACCGAGCTTTTAAACTACGACGATGTTTAGGAAAAACCCATGAAGATTAGAATCTCCGCACGCGCTACGCACTTTATGTTAAATTTTTACTTACAGAATAAGAATGGTAACACTACACACATTATCTCCATAATTCTGATCTTCAACTTGATCGATTACTCAATATCCACAAGTCTTAGAGTCAAGAGTCATGGAGGTGCTGCGCATAATGTAGCCATGCTAATTCTACAAGCAAAAAACGCGCGAGTTGCATGTAAATGTATCTGAAACAAATAAAAACATGTTTAGCAACTTATACTTTCAATTCGATGAACGAATATTCCAAAAAAAAAATTATGCTTCGAAGAGAGCATAATGTCTGCGATTGGGTATTCAATAAAGATAATAAAATTTACTAACGCATTTCTACGAAAATATCGTTTCTAGTAAAAGTTAATTTCAAAAGGCGAATTCGAAGACCTAATCTCTCATCCAGAAATCAACAAATCTGGGACATGTCCTAAGATTAAATGAAAAAGCAATTCAATTTTGTGAAAAACTTCAGCGCAAAGTTGAGTCGCAAAAGTGAGTGGAACAAAAACTCCATTGAAAAACTTAACAAGAAATCCATTAAATGGTATACAGATGGCTCTAAAACAATAGAAAGAACTGGAATAGGAGTGTATAGATCCGGCACCAGACACTACGAAAGCTCGGGTAAGTCACCAAGCATTTTCCAGGCAGAAATATATGCCATTAGGAAATGTATTCATTTCAACAAAGAAAAAAACTATCGCGACCAAAAGATTATTTTCATATTGGATAGAAGAATGAAATGAATTGAGTAAGAGTAATAAGGCCACCCTCATGTGGATCCTGGGACACACCGGGGTAGAAGGGAATGAAATAGTAGACAGGCAAGAAAAGGGACTAATACACTATTTCTGGGAACAGAGCCTTTCTGTGGAATCAGCAGAAGCATAATGCTGGTAGAACCAAAAATAGAGGAAGAAAGCAGGAGATCCAATTATTGGACGGAGCTGCAAGGATTGAGACAAGACAATATACTTCTTGGGAACTATGACCAGAACAGATTCAAGGGAAGCATAAGCCTAAATAAGAACCAACTCAGAGTTCTAACAGGGATCCTGAAGGGGCATTCCCACCTGAAAGGACACCTCAAGAAACTCGGAATGGCAGAAGAAGGAGAGTGTAGATTCTGCGAGAAGGAGGACGAAACCTCGATCCACATCCATTAAGAGTGCAGCGTTTTAGAAAACTCTAGAATGCGGTTTTTGGAAACACACCAAGTAGAAGAAGGGGAGCTACCCACTTTGAAGCCGTCCAACATCCTAAGGTTCCTAAGGGAAATAGGACTAGAGGACCTGCTTTAGCTGGCAGCAGTAGGGGGGCACAATAGATATATTAGGTCGCAGTGTACAGATCCCAACAGCCGCACAAATTGCTGTCGAAAGTTGAAAAGTTCAATTTGAAATGAGAATTTTTGTTTTAATAATGATTGTATAGAATACACGAGTATCATATTAATGATAACAGTACATACCTAGGTTCACAGAACAATTAGAAACTAGTCAACGCCAATCAAATCGTCCCAAAAAGTTTGCAAATTGTTACCTGACTGTTTTTGTAAATTCTGGTTGACGCTGCCTAGTTTGTGATTGCTCTACGAATAGGCCGAATTTTTTTTTTCCATCTAGCAATCTCTTTATATATATATATATATATATATATATATATATATATATATATATATATATATATATATATATATATATACATAGTTTTAAGACAACTGAGGATTTATAAGAAAATTCCATGCTTGAAAACTCGATAAAAATGCAAAAAAAATCTAATAAAACCCGTTTTTTGCGATTTTGATTATGTTTCACCACTTTTGAAAATCTGAAAAAATTCATGGACATAGTTTGGCGTCTAAAAAACATTATATTTTTTTTTTCGACCCTGCTACTGTCCTACTTTCTATTTCATTGAATTTAAAAATTTTCGAGCACCCATAAAAATTTGAATTTCGGGCTAAAAATTTTTGTAAAAAAATATCTTGTTATAGGCAATAGAAAAACCTACAAAATGAAAAAAATGAAGTTTCTACGATGATTAGAACCGAAGATATCGCCAAAAAACGAAAAAATACATTTTAATTTTTTTTTTGAGGTTATGCGACGATAAAAGTGGTTAGACCCTTTTCCGCAAGTAACAGAAAAATTTGAAAAATGAAATATTACTTAAAAAGTCTTGAGTTTGTCAGGTCGCAAATGCATTTTTTGGTCAATTCTACAAACGAACTTGACATATAAAACTGGACTGCTCGTGTATAACACCTCCCTTATATTAAAAATGACTCCCCCATGCTGTGTGCCATTACGTGCAAATAATTGGTTTGGCAACAATGAATTCCCTAAGTTTTTATTATATTGGTCAAAGTGTATTTTTGACATTGACTGAACACATTTCGTTTTTATAAGAATTTATTTTTGATTTTGCTGTTTTATGCATTTTATAACTTATGTAACGTTTTACTGAAAATTTCAAATAGGATCGTGAATTTTATGGTTTTTTTGGTATTTTAACAAATGTGATTCTTCATCGCAAGACGCGCAAATACCTCATATGGTAAATTGGAATTGATTTAGTTGGTAAGTTTTAAAGCATTCAATAATAATTATTTAAAATTTTACCTTAGAATCAAATTGTGAATCAAAGGGTAACAAGTTTAATTTTATGGATATGATGAATGATAATTTTTAAATGTTATCAATGTTTTTGTTTGCTAAAAGAAACTTCCAAATTCAAGGGCTGAAGCGAATTGGCCATGATCATAATTCTTTTATATACCAGATGATGGGGTTAAGTCTATTCAGAACATTTTTCTGGAAATAGTTTTATAGAAGAAGATGAGCAAAAAGTTTGTGGTGTGCTTCTTACAAATAAACTGCATAAAAAAAGCTATGAAGCACTGTTTGATGTGAACATTTTGAAGCAACTAAACTTGGACTTAATAACTTACACTGGCTCTACAAAAAAAAAGTCCTGAATTTTCAAGTTTTCAATATTATTAAGCATGTTTGGAAATTACATAAATTTTACTTTTATGTATTTGTTTTGCCTAAAAATAAAATAATAAACTTTTGTTTGAATATCTTATTAATTTAAAATAAATTTATATTTAATTACTTATTATTTTAAAAAAATAAAACAAAAATTCTGGATTTTAGCTCAGATAATAAGGAAATTTATTTTTAAATAATGAAACTATTACTTTGCGATAGATTATATGGACATGTCGAGACCTTACATTAAACAATATACATGTATATTAATTCACGATATAAAATTTTTAAAACTAAATGCCTTTATACATTTTTTCATTAAGTTCTTATACTCTATGTCCGAAGAAGGATGTAGACCATACTAATGTTATTTACAAAAATACCCACTGGTTTCCACAATCATTTCCAAAACAGATATTTAAAAAAAAATAGTCTCGATTTGTTTTTGGCGCATATTTCACATTTTACCTATTTTGCTAAATAACAGTTTTATTGTAAAAAATAAAATTTGTAAACAGTCATAGAAAAAGCATTTTCATTTATTTATAAGAACTGACCTTTCACGCTTGTTATCTGAAAATAATAAAATTGCAACATATTTATGCTGTTCCAAAGAAGTTTAAAAACATTAGCTTTAAAGAAATTGCTTTGAACAGAAAAATTACAAATTTGAGGAAACTAAAAACAGAAATTCAAGTTAAATACTGTTTTACTCAAACAATTATCCCGGTATTTTTGATTGAATATACTCAATTAACTTGTCAAGTAAAACAAGAAAGAGCGATTTATTGTTTTAGATATACTATAGAAAGAGAGAGTTATTGTCTAAACCTGTTAGTTAGAATAATGACATTCATTCACGACACATTCACGCCAATATAAGAAACTAGCAGGGAATTCAATGTAGCCATACAAATCATTGCACCTAATGGCGACCAATAAGGGAGGTCAAAAATTATTTTCATAAGCAGTCCAGTTTTCTATGTCATGTTCGTGATTCTACAAAACGCTTTTTTGTTATACAAAGACTTTTGGTAAACTAAAAACTGTAGTAGTATGAATGTAATATTGTATAACTAAAAATAACACTTTAAGTTTTAGCAAAGAATTGTTGAGCACTATAAGACACTGCTTGTAATATTGAAGTATTAGCCGCAAATGCAGAGTAATATGCCCACCAGTGTTCAAAATAACGGTAGCAATTCACCCCTTATATAAGGAAATCAAAAGCGATCAGATATTTCTTGATACAAAAAAATAAACAATAGTAATAAAAATAATACTTACATTAGTTAGCATCAATGTTCCCCCTGAAGAAATGCTCTGCTCCAAGTGTTAATAAACGAGTCTATGATCCAGAAATTTTCCGAGGCCGCCGTAACCATTCCTGGACCAGGAGAAAATTTTGCAACCCGTCGTGTCTCCTCCTCTTTCACCGGCCGTACTCCACCCAACTCTTCTGATGGGCCAACAAAGTGTCTAGGAGTACGACTCAGGGTGTAATAGTCCCTAGGTACCCTCAACCGCGATTAAGCCGCTACTGAAGTACCCCCAGGGTTGGTCCACATCACTGGGATTCAATAGTGCGCCGAGGCTTCGAACACATCTGACCCCGGGCCAAGGGATAGAGAGTTACTCCTACGTGAAATTGGATTCGTCCGCGTAGCGAAGGACATAATATAAATTTTTCGCGTCTGAAAAAGTAAATAAACGTTGTATATTAGAAAAATTTAAATAGGATATAGAAAGGCAAGATGGCGATATCAAGTTACTTGATACTTGTTGTTTGCAAAAATAATGTAAAATTGCCCTTAGCGTCAGTTTTTAATCATATGCATATAAAAGTAATCACTTGGTTCACATTACGTGTTGCTATTTTTTTCCCAAAACCAAACTACACTGAGATTTTTCAAAATTTCGAAAAAATTCTAAAAAAGGTGTTTGTAATTTCCTACGAAATAAAATTCGATTATATTTTCAACGAGAAATTGAAAGGAAAATAGAAGAATTATAACCTATCAAGTAATTAAAAATTTTTTCTGCAAATTTCAAATGAGTAATTTTTTAAATATGAAGGTGGACAAACGCTACAAAATAAGTATTATATTTTTTATCATTGTGCCCAGAAAAATAAAAAATTTCCTATTTAAATTGTACAAATGTTTTTTTTTTCTGAAACTCTAACTTCACAAATAGGTCTGGAAGATTACACTGATAATAAGTAAAAATAAACATAAGAGGCAAATGGAATTTTTCTTTTTGAAAATCATCTTTCCAGGGGATGTAAGACGACTGTCATCGTTAGGGTTTTAAATTTTGTTTGGCAAATATATATTTTATTAACAAGTAACGCCAAAAAAATATTTTCTTTATTTAATTCGAAAACTATTGTTTCTACTAAAAAATGTATCATTACGAAATTATAGGCAATAAAAAAACTTTCAAATACTTATTTGTTTGTTAAAATCTTTTCATTGGTTGCCGTGATATTTACAAAAAATCTGAATTAATTAATAGTCACAGTCACAGTCACCCAGTTTAACGAGGCAAATTGTGCACAAAATACAACAAAAACGGTACCTTTTTTTCGCTTATAAACAAATTAAATAATTAGTCCCAATTTATAGGTAAAAATTAGTGCTGTTTTTGACGTAAATTCCGAGATGGATGAGACCTATCCTAGGGTGTTGGCGGAAATGTAAGAACAAACCCTACATAAAATGTAACAGCAAAAAATGGGTTGGGGCCAAAAGGGAGGGGGGGGGGTCAAAGTTGGCCAAAACAGGTTTCTTGAATCTACAAGTCAAGGAACTCATTATGGAAGAAATAAAAGTTGTACAGATTTTAAAATCCTACAATTTGAGCTTTTGTGCGATCATTTTTGTCGATTTGTTATTGTGAAAACGCCAAAAAATCCTTAAAATTGTCCATTTTCTGCATATTAATCATTTATTGCAAAATTAACTTTTTTTGCATTTTTTTTTTGATTTTAAAGGGAAGCGCTCGTTATCTTGAACAAAATGATATTTCATAATAGTAAATCGGATAATTTGTTGCTGAGATATTGCTATTTGTTTATCCCAAGGCGCAAAATCTTGTTTGCTCTAACTTTTTTTTTTGGGTGAACATTTTAACCTCCACAAAAGCTCAATATCCTCATGAAGGACTAAATTTTCATATCTTGTTAGAGACAAATAAAAAGATTAATTTTCAACCCCTTAAATATCGCTCAAAAAAGGAGGGTATGGCCATATTCATAATTTTTCGAGCTACACCAAATTAAAAAAAACACCGAAATTGGTTCATTCGTTGTTGAAATACGGCGAATTTTTCCGAGCGCTGCGAGTTCAGTTTTCTCGCACGCACAAGAGCTCTATTTCTTTATAAAAAAACACCATTTTTTTAAAGCAATATTTAAGGGGTTGAAAATTAATTTTTTCATTTGCCCCTAACAAGATATGAAAGTTTAGGCCTTCACGAAGAGAATGAACCTTTGTGGAGGTCAAAATGTTTACTCAAAACAAAGTTATAGCAATCGACATTTTGCGTCTTGGGATGAATAATTAGCAATATTTCAGCAACAAATTATCCGATATACTATTATAAAATATCATTTTATTCAGAAAGTCGATGGCTTCCCTTTAAAAGCAAAAAAAAATGCTGAAAAAGTAAATTTTGCAATAAATAATTGATATGAAAAAAATGGCCGATATTGAATTTTTTTTGGCCTTTTTGAAATAACAAATTAACAAAAATAATCGCAATAAAGCTCAAATTGTAGGTTTTTAAAATCTGTACAACTTTTATTAAAAATCTTTGGCTCTTCGCAAACAGTCCTCCTTTGATTTCAAATACATGATGTCCAAAATTTAGGAAATTAAAAAAAATAATAATAATTCATGTTTAAATTTTCATAAAAACTATTTAATAGTAAAGATGCAATTTTCTCTCTCTCAAAGACCAACACTACGAGAAAATTTAAACATAATTGTTTAAATTTTCTTTTAATTGATTTAATAAAATTTTCAATTTAATTTAAAATCTTTTTGGTATTATCATTTTTTTTAAAATTTTCATGTTCAGGGCATTTTGAAACAGATTAATATATATATATATATATATATATATATATATATATATATATATATATAAAAGTATAGGTACATTTTGAAATAATTTTAAAAATAAAAGATGCAAATAAATTTCATACGAGACAATATAACAATTCTTATATAATACCTTTTTTTCCTAATGTAGAATCACTGTCAATAAAGAAATAAAACATTCAAAATTTGAAATGACGCCACTGTCGCTAAAATTTAGCTAGAAAGTAATACGAATTGAAATTTAATAATATAATCAGTGGCGTAAATAACGATCCTGCAGGCGCCCTCAAGTCCCTTGATGAAAATGAATAAATTACAAAGGATCAAGACGAGTGTAAAATAGTTGGGAGCATTCAAAAATCTGCGAGAAGGGGCACATACTCTTAGTTACGCCACTGAATATATTGTTAATACCATACTAAAATTGTACAGAAAGGTAAAAAGAAATATTAAGTCAATTATCCTTCGTTCAAAATTTATTTTTAAAATACAACTATAATAAATAAAATACTAATAGTTTTCAACCATACGCACAAAACGTGGAAGGTACTAAACTCAAATCTCAACTACAAAATGAAAAAATACTTCCTTGTTGAAATATTTTTTTTCAAATAATGTGCCCCTCAGTTTCAAATGACCAAATGAAAGAAAAACTTATTTTACCCGTTTTAAAGAGGAATGAAAGCAGAACTTTTTAAAAAGTAAATAAAGATTTAAATGTTACCAATTCTTTTTTTATAATTTTCAGTGAAAGATATAAATTTATCTTCTGAAACTAAAATAATTTTTCAAAATTTTAATAACTATGAGTTTCTCATAAAGAAAATTAACGAAAAGTTTTTTGGAATATCAATGAAAAATGTATTTTTAATATTTTTTATAAAAATTTTTACTATTTTGACGGTTTTTAAAAATTTTAAAAAGTATCTTGCGTTGAAAATATATATACTAAAACGATAGATTTTTACATTCTTTTAGTAGTTTAAACCCCATATTAAAACACACATATACTAGAAAATTACCTTTTAAAAAAAACTAGATAAACTGTTTCTTAAAGTCTTAGTTAAATAAATAAATAAAAAAATAGACAATATATATATATATATATATATATATATATATATATATATATATATATATATGTATATATATATATGTATATATATATATATATATATATATATATATATATATATATATATATATATATATATATATATATATATATATACATAGACCATAATATTTGACCCTCAAAGGAAGCCTCTTACAAATATTCTCGTGAAAAAATATATAAATAAATTTTGACATTAAATTTTTTGTTTTATATTTTTCAGAAGTATTATTTCAAATTTTGGGCACGTTAAAATGATTTTTAAAAATAAAAAGTACCCCCTTAATAGAAAGCACGCACAAAAAAACAACTATATATTTATTTTTAAAAAAGTTGTTTTTAATACATTTTTGCCAAGTTTTTGCAACTTTCGTAGACTACAATAATTTTAAAAATTAAAATCTAAATTGGACTTTCCCAAGAAACCCCTCTGGCATCCTCGTGAAAACATATGTAAACAAATTTTGACAAGTCATAAAAAAATGTGTTTTTAAAATTCTTTCAAAAGAATTATTCCAAATTTTGAGCACTTCGACATGATTTTACAAAAACAAGAAATATTCCGTTCCAGTAAAAAGTTTTCCTCCGGGATACTCACAAAAAAATTTGACAAAATATATGTGAATATAAAAAAGGGTTTTTACTACATTTTTACGAAATTCTTGCTAGTTTTATAGACTTTATAATAATCATAAACAATAAAATATATATTTGACTGTCGCACCAAGCATTGTTGTATCTATGTCAAAAAAATACATAAATTAATTTTGAGAAAACTTAAAAAAACATTGTATTTTCAATATTTTTTCAGAATTATTCCAACTATTGTGTACTTCGAAAAGATTTTTAAAAATAAAAAATATCTCTCAGCGTTTGTAAAAAGCTTCTTTCAGTCTGGGATATGCAAGCAAAAATTGTATTATTTTCTTGAAGTTTTTCCTAGTTTGCACACTTTATATTAATTTTACTAAATAAAAAATATATCTGCAACTACCCTTTCGTCGCCTCGTAAATAAATATATGAATAATTTTTAAAAAACGTTAAAAAATTTTTTTGTTTAACAATCTTTACAACCTGTACTAACCTAAAAAGTTTATTTTTAATGCTTTCTTTTATTTTTAAATTATTACAAGATACACCAAGTTAAAAAAAAGTTACATTTGGCTGCCGCAAAAACCTACCTTTCGTGTATCATAAGTCTGAACCATATGGAAACATTTTGATTTTGTTTTTGCAGAATTAGAAACTAAAAAATAACCAGACATGTCAAAAAAGTAGTAATTTGTATTTCTATGAATATTATTTGGCGCAAAAATTTGAAGGTTTATTTTTTTATTCCTCGAATTTTAGAAAAAAAAACCAAGAACACTGTGTAAAAAGAGGAAAAATTAATTCAATTTTCAGTAACAAAAATAATTTTTTTAAAATTCAAGAAATACAAATTTTCTTCCATATGGTACAGACCCTTCCGAGACTGAAATAATTTAAAATGACAAAACCGTCGAGCGCCCCCTAACGGCATCATTTCCAAAACATCAGGCGCGGGTACGGGGGGTCTAAGTCAAGTAAAACCGAAGTAATTAATTTTTTTTAGAACAATACAAAAAAGAGTATTAAAATTCCAGCGCGATTATATTTTAAATATTAAAATTATTCTGACATTTAGTTATATAAGTAGGAAACAGTACAAAAAGGCAAATAATTTTGAGATGAAAAATTCTTCAAAAACTGAATTATTAATACAAAAATGTATTAAAAACCGTAATTTATAAAAAACTATCCGCCTCTTTGGAATTTTAAAAATCAAAAAAAGTTAAAAAAAATATACTTACAAAGAGAAGGAGCAGAGCAGGATTTTATGTTAGGATGAAAAACACGGAAAATTTAAATTAAAATGCTCGACGGGAATATCCGTGACCATCCCGAGATGACCTCCTCTAAATCGAACCCGGGACCGAGCGAGAAGTTGTCCTCTCAACACATTCGATACGAAGTTTCGGTACGCAATGAAGAAATAAATTAAGACCAAAAATAGAAATGTTCGCAGCAAAAAACTCTTCATCGAGCTCGGGTTGGTATAAAAATAAAAGAAAAAAGCAAGGAATCACGCTTGCTTGTTTTGGTAAACGAAGGTAGCGCGATACTTTTTACCTGAAATTTTGTCAATTTGGGACTTTATAGATCTCATTTTTAATAAATTATTTACCTATAATGAAAAAATTCTAGATAATTAATATGTTTAATTTTACTAAAGGAAATATTTTTCACAAACATTTAAACATTATTCGAGTTGCAAAAGTAGAATAAATTATTTTATGCTTCCTATTTTATATTTTGAGGATTTTAAATTAAAATAGAAATTTCTAAATGACATTGCATCTTTTATTTATAAAAATAAAAATTATTATTTTACAGAGTGTCCGCAAAAAATGAGACAATTCTTCGATTGTACTTAATTTTAGCAATTAAAATATTTTTGGTCAAAAATTTTCGATACTATTTTTATTAATCATTATCAGAAATGTAAAAGTTAAGATAGCATGTACAAGGTGGAGCAAAAACTAAAAATATGAAAAGTAATAGTAAAATGAGCGTCTAAAATGTTGATTTTAATGTAGATTCTCATCGGATAATATTCAAGTTGTGCTGTAGTAAAATATTATTATTTAATTTTCAAAGATGTATGACGAAATTTTAAAAAATCAAATGTTCCAAAGGATACCGTACCAACCTTATGGACAACGGTTCCCAGTGAAATCGGTCGAAATATAGTATGACGTAATGCTTGACTTCCTGATCAAAAGTTCTCATGAAGCCATCAAATGGCTAGTTTTTGAAATACAGGGGGGTCTAAGGGCAACATGTTAGCTTTAGGCGATGGTTCTGCATTATTTCCTTGAAGTTGAATAATTCGGAAACTAAGCATTCTGGAGAAAAAGTTTTAATATAAAAGTTGTAAATATTAAGCGGGTACGGTAATTTTATCATCACGCTATTTTTAGTGGTAATCCATATATGTTATTGCAGATATGGAAAGTCTGGGAATATTTGCCGTTTGCGAAAATGTAAGTGAAATGGTACTTACATTTTGTTTAATATTTTTTTGAAGTTCAAATGCGTCTTTACTTTTATCCTTTACTGGAAACAATTTTTGAGCAAAAAAGTTGTAGGAAATTGAAGGGAGCATCTTATGGTGGCCTTTAGGTTTACTTTGAGAGATAACCATTTGGATAAATTTGATTTTTTAAATAACTTAAGGGGTGTAATGTTAACTTGACTTTGAAATGGCCCTGAAGTTTACTCTCAAGGTCAATCTTAAGGTTACTATGGGATGCTATGTTCAACTCCCTCTATAACGCTTGATAACAAATTTATAGGCGGGTTTATTACACATTGGCCGGAAAATCAGATTAGACCTTCATATGACATTTTACTACCCAAATTACCTGTATATTGGATGAGGGATCTCCCAGAGTTCCCATTTCTGCATTAAAATATGTTGATTACTGTTAAAAACACACCCTGGCCTTGAAATTGTAGTAAGGGTCACTATCAAGGTACACATCAACGTTACAATGACATTATTTTTAACTTTTGTACTGGTACTTTTAGTCCAGAACGTTTAGTTTCCGAGTTACGCAAATTCAAGTAAATGAAGTGAACGCTCATAGCCAACATCTTATTCTTAATCCGTCTGTGCCTCAGAAAAATTAGTCATATATGAGAGACACGAGTACAAAATGTGTACCATAAGCAAACTCACCATTATTCTTATATGTGTTGCCGGTGACTCCCTGAATACCACGCCGGTGGTCTAACAGCTTGGGGTTGGTGCAGAGGGTTGTTCACTAATTCTTCAAAAAGCCTCTCAAAAATGATACATTAACATTTTTGGCAGACGGTCAATGCACCGCAGTCAACATGGCATACTGGCATTTTACTATTTATGAACCTCAAATAACCTACCAGACAAGTTTCATCTGGACTGCGATTCTATAAGGATAAAGGGAAAGAGAATGTCATAATTAGGACCTTCCATCTTTGTTCAGTCTGCAGTAACACATAAGTATGTCATTGTCTTAAAGGAGATAAGGAAAGGAAATCTTCAAAAATATGCTTACAGAATCGAGCTTCTGCTGTTTACTAATTTTTCAAAAAGCCTCCCAAAAATGACATAATGACACCCTTGCCACACGGCCAATGCATAGCAGTGAAGGTGACAGAGTGGTTTTTTTACTATTTGTGAACCACAGTCAGTCAGTTGGGCCACTTTCCTCATAAACAATAAAATGTCTCTTTTTGTAAAATATTGTTTTATTTATTTTATATGTTTACAAATTCGGTTTATCTTCGTAGAAACAAGGGTTCATTATTAGTTAACTTTTCTACATTAAAACCTTCGATCACAACAATAGATTTAAACAACAATAAATTTGTTTGAAGGCTGTTTCTGTTTGACATACATAAATATTTTTAATTAATTTTGCTTTCAGTTTTTTGCTCAAGTCTTTTGAGTGTTTTTAAGTGTTAGAAATTACCATAAATGTGAAGTTTACAATTAACATCAAGAGGATTTAAAAGCTTATTTTCAACAGTAAATATTGTTCGGACATTATTTACATATTGATAATAATAATAATAATAGTAATTTAGGCAATCACAGATTTATAATTTCACTTTATTCTAGACTTGACAAACCGATTAGTACGTTTTTCTAGTTTAACTAATGCAATTAGAAAAGGATAGCATTGAATCGGTGTGTACCACAAAATAAAAGATCTCATACTGTTCTGAAGATATGTTAATTCTACGGGCGGGGGAATTCGTTGATTAAAACAGACAAGAGGTAAAAACATCTTTCGTAATTTAAAAAAAAAACCGATTGGTCTAGTAAAATTTTCTTAGTAAATTTTCTCGACATTGTGGTGAATGAACCAATTAAAAACACTTCCAAAAATTTTTGAGCGCGCAGTTAATTTAAACAAATCTTGACACTATGGAGAATGAGCCTATTAAAAAGAAAGTTTTGTCATCGTGATTTGAAATTTGTTGGGTTGACATTGTATAAGGTATATAGTAGGATATTCGTATGGGAAATTTTCGAGTCAATTTTAAGGAACTCATTCCTTGTGTCACCCTCTATCGACGAGATTCAATATTAAAATTACGGTTTCCCTTATAAATTATAAGAGTGGTGTGCTGTCAAACTAGAAGATTAATGTACTTATGAAATTTGATACTAGATGGTAGGCTAGGGCAAATAATATACAGAACTGTATTGCCAAAAATTTTATTGTGTTTTAGGGGCAGGTTCACAATTTATTAGAATTGAGGGTTATCGCGCGAACTTTTTCGGTTTAAATTCAACGCTATTGTTAGATTTAAAATTTTTTTATGTAGCAACAACGAATGAAATATAATTTGCTATAATTTTCAATACAAAGACAAAGATACGAAGAATATGATCGATAGGTTTGTTGCGGAATAAGGATTTTTGAGGTTTTTTAGGGAAGTTTTACCACAAATTTAATATTAGATTTTTTAGTATTTTTCATATTTTAATTTTTTCAACTATGAAAATCTGTACGTTTTATCGTGTTGACTAATAAACATAAATTTTTTCTTAAAAAACGGAGTATTGGCATTGATGGGTCATCAAACTATGGAAAATACTGTATGGCGAAAGCCTTACTGTATTATTAAGATTCGTTATTGCTTTTACACCTCGTCTTCTAGCAATATTATTAATAGATTTGTTATTTCAAGTTAAATCGTCTCGCAAAATAGCGGTAAGATAAAATAAATGTTTAGTAGGCCATCGCACGTATATTTTGACCAAACGTCGGGCACAATACCGTAACTTTAAGCGAGTTGTTACGTTTAAATTGTTTTGTAACAAGTAGCAGAGAAGTTCTTAGAAATATTTTTAAAATATTTTAATTTATTTAATGGCGAAACCTAATGGCAATGTTTTAATGCCGTATTTGTGGAAAATCCTGTTAACGTTTTAATATAAGAGCACCCAGTAGTGTTTCAAATACATGCTGTCCAGATCTCGAAGAGTAATAACAAAATGAGATTTGCAGTCTATTCAATTAGATAAACAAAACATTATAAAAACAGCCTGTGACATTTCGTACTAGTTAAGTACTTATGATACGTGTACAAGTGTAAATAACAATATATAATTATTATTTTGTATATTAAAAAAAAAAACAATCTCTGACACGTGATTTCAGAAGAGTTAATTTTTTTTTTGTTTTATCCTGCAAAAAGAAAAAAATGTTTCTCTATATTAGAAATACAAATTATTAACAAATAAAAGTTATCATGTTTAAAACAAGAGCTCCATTGATTTTCTCAGGCACATACACAACATCATTTCTTGTTATGTAAATAAATCGCCACCGAAAGAGATCTTGGGAATTTATCATTTACTATCGTCAATCAATTCCTTGTAATAATGTACTCTTTATTAGCTTTGTTACGAAATTACGAACACTGACCATACATATTTACGGTTCTATATTCAAAGATCCTATTCACGATATTTTAAGATCAACGCCTTTTTCTTTATGGCAACAAAAGTCAGATGTTTATTTTGACTTAAGTGGGGTTTCATGCAGCAGCGGATTCAGCCTCTCTCTTTGGGGAGAGCGGTGATATCATAAAAATACAGTATGGCAAGTGAGGCCCCACCGCCCCTTCCCTTCGACCCGCCACTGGTTTAGTGTCTTAAGATCGTACCGATGAATATCTTCCACAGTAAAAAGAATCATCCCGCTTATTGTATTTAAACACAGGCGATAATTACGGGTAGTGACCACTCTTTTTGTGCTGTGTGTCCATAATATTATTTGTGAGACTTATATAGCTTATAAACTTTATTTTGTTCATTAAAATGATTCGTGCTGGTATTAAATGTTCTTATTTGGAATGTCAAAATACAGCAAGAAAAAATCCCGATGTGGGTTTTCACCATTTTCAATCGGAAAAAAGAGTTGACAGTTGGCTAATAAATTGTGGTAAGTTTATGCAGTATTCTTTACTTAAAAAAAGAAACATTCTTTATTTTCCATTATATTTATGATGTACGTCACCAATTTATACATAAACCTTTTTTTTACTTTTGCAATTTTTTAAAACCATATGTCGGAAAATATACTAATGGGTTGTCAAGTTATGAAGACAACAAAAATTTTTAAAACGTGGCCGTAAAGGATATATTTAACTTTTTTTATGCTCTACTTGCGAGGAACGTACCTGAAGTGTCCGGCTCCGATTTTAGTGAAACTTCAATATGTTGTAGAGGGTCAAAAATAAGAGACCCGTATTTTTTTTATCTGCGGAGTTTCATTTTAACTGAGTGAAAACCGCCCCTAAATTTCACCCCTAAAAACAATATTTTTGAAATACCTCAAGTTCTAATAAGTAAGATATCTTTACAAAATAAAATGAAAATTACTGGTTCGAAATCATGTCAGTTGAAGTGAGGTCCTTCAACTAACAAGTAATTTCCACTTTGTTTGTAAAGATATCTGATTTAGAAATTGAGATTTGAAAAAAATATATTTGGGGGTGACTCGCCCTCTTTTACTACTTAATTTATTGAAACCTCAACACATATCAACTTGACTTAATTATGGTATTCGTGAAAAAAGTACTTTGAAACAATTTCATTAAATTTCGTAATTTTTAGAATTAAATTACTGGCGCGTATAGATGGTTTACCGTTATAACAAATAAGGAATGATATCTTTGGAGGAGAAAATAGTATAATTCAGCATCATTTAAAATAATAAGTAATGTCCATTTTGTTTTGTAAAATATCTAAATTAGAACTTGAAATTAAAAAAAAAAAAACCTATTTGGGAGTGGCTCACTCTATTTTACTAGTTTATTTTTATAAACCCCGAAATCCGTCAACTTAAGTTACTTATGGTATTCGTGAAAAAATATTTTCAAATAATTCCATTAAATTTCGTAATTTTTAGAATTAAATTACGTGCGTAAATATATGGTTTCCCTTATAAAAAATAAAGGATGATTTCCCTGGGGGTGAAAATACCATAGTTTAACATGTGATAACAAGTAACTTTCATTTTGATTTGTAAAAATATCTGTTAGAATCTGAGATATTTCGAAAACAATGTTTTAAGGGGTGAACTTTTGAGGCGGTTTTCATTCCATTATAATGAATCGCAGCAGATAAAAAAAAATACGGGTCTCTTATTTTTGTACCCTCCATAACATATTGAAGTTTCATTAAAATCGGAGCCGGAAACTTCAAATACCTTCCTTGTTTGAAGAGCGAGCTGTGTGTGTTATAAAAATACTAAAGACAAGTAATTTTTAAATATCCCTTAAGTCTCCATGCTAAAAATATAATACCCCGAAATGTAGCATTTATAGATAAATCGCCTTAAAAGTTACTTAGGCCAACTTAAAATTATTTGTAATTCAGTTTTTATTTATTTCTTGCAATAACGCAAGGAAATTTTATGTTGACATGCTTGGTAGGTTTATATTAACGCCTTTTGACAAAAAAATACAAATTGATGGTGCCTAATATAAATACCTACCTAATTTTTGGTGTTCAGGGCACGTAGCTACTCCTAGAGTTATAAAAAATTGCATATGAGGGTTCACAAGTAACATCGCACGTAAATTGTATATAGGTGGGCTTGTTCATATTAAAATGTTTAATGAAAACATTTTTATTAAAAAAATGGAACCGACTTCTAAAAGTTCGCGAAAAAGTGAAAAATGTCTATAAATTTTTATATGAAATTGAAATTTTTGAAGTCGACGCCAAACTAATACCTGACAAAATGTGATTCGCATAAACGGATTAAAAATACTTTATTTGTAATTGCTTTCTTACCATAATTTGTATATATTAGTAGTTATTTGTTTCATCTAGAAATAATTTGGCGCCGACTTCAAAAATTTCAATTTCATATAAAAATTTATAGTTATTTTTCTCTTTTTAGCGCACTTTTAGAAGTCGGTTCAATTTTTTTTATAAAAATTTTATTTTTCGATTTTTAGTTTTGAGTTCATTATGATATTCATAAATTATTTGAACTAAGTACTAATCGAGATTAGTGTACCTTACAATGACTCCAAGGTGGCAAGAGAGTACCTATTTTATCCAAAGTTGTAGTCACCCTGAAATGAACCATTAAAAATTCTTTGATTCTTAGAGTTCTCCAAATACCAGTGAAATTGTGTCAAACAAATATTTAGTCTGTCATAGTAAATCCACCATCTTAAATTTCAAATTAATTTTAGATTGGTAATATAGGCCCTAAAACCTTCCAATATCGATATTTAGAGAACCTAAGACCTAAATTCCTGGGCCTGTCAGATTTGCCCCAAGAACCCCGCAATATCAATTTTAAACAAAATAGGAAAATGTAAAATGTTCAGTCCCTCATATTGTATCCTATCAACTTAATAATACCTAATCTGAAAAAATGCGAATAAGGTAAAATTTGCAACCCACCATATTGGATCCGCCAAGCTGAATTTCCAAAAAATATTTTAACGCCTTAATCTAATCTAAATCTAAACCTTTCAAAGCCCCCTAGTACCAATTTTGGATGAAATCCAGAAATTTAAAGTTTCTAGACCGCTATAGTGCATTATACACATTAGATTTTCTTAAATTAGTTTTATATTTGCTATTTACATCCTCAAAAACGATTCAATCTCACATATGAACAAAATCGAGAAATGTAAAATTTTTAGGACACCATATTGAATCCGCCAGATTGAGTTTTTCAAAATATATTTTAAACTCGTAATCAACACTAACAAAAATCCCCCAATACTGATTTTAGACAAAATCGAGAGATGTAGAATCTTTAATCCCCCATCTTGGATCCGCCATATTTATTTTTTTTTGAATAATGTCAGATTCGTAATGTGCGATTCCAAAAATTCCCCCATATCAATTTTGAAAACATGTCGAGGCCAATAATATTAAACTCTGTTAAATCTGAGGTAACAGGCGCAAGCAAGTTAGCAGAAGTTTATTAACAATTATTTCTTATAAGATAAATTATTACACTAACACATTTTTTTAAATAGTTGTGGGTTTTTATTACAAAAAGAACTTTTATAAATTGAATGTATTTAGCGTGTCACTTTTTTAACATTTTCAGGTAATTCTGATCTGCTGAATTTAAGTCCAAAATCCCTGCAAACAAAAGTAATTTGTGATATACATTTTGCAAAAGAATATCATATTCATGAGGGATCAAATATGTTAAGGTATGCAAATATATTAACATTTTGTAAAGAATAACTTTATTAGTCACTATATTCTCTTCATTTAAGATAATGGTAATGTTTCTGATTTTAATATTGTCAATATTAAGTAATATTATATATATATATATATATATATATATATATATATATATATATATATATATATATATATGTATTAAAAATAGGTCATTATATACAAATTTCTTTTCAGATATAATGCTGTACCAAAATCCTTTATTGAAGAGAAAAATAGTCCCGAAGTTCTTCATGTTCTCAAACCGACCAAAACGTATTCAAGAAAAAGAAAACTTGAGTGTACAGAAGAAATTCCCGCAAAAAAATATATTTTAAAGGACAGCGTACATATTTTGACGCCTAAGAAGGAAATGTGTTCCACAAATACACCATAAACCTCTCCCACTATAAATAAGGACTGGATATCAGGAATATGTGATGTCACTCCATCTCGGAAAAATAAACGAAAACCTTTTTTTAAATTATCTACAGGGAGTGGAACATTAAAAAAACTTGAGAATAAAATATTATGTCTTAAACAAAAAATTAAAAATTTACATTATTTCGAATGAGAAATACTGGCATTTCTCGCAGTATAAAAAGTCACAATCTTTTGTACACAGTTTTATCAAATTTTAAATCTAAGTCCCCCCAACAACAAGCTTTTGTCCATATGCAGCTCTTGAAAAGAAAACAATACAAATTCAGCGCAAATGAAAAACAATTTGCTTTAAGTTTTTATTACCGAGCCCCTCATACCTATAAGCAATTTTTAAAGCAAAAATTTAATTTGCCTTCAATTCCAATAATAAAATCTTGGATTCAAAATTGTAAATTTTTACCTGGTTTTAATAAAATTTATTTGAAAGAAGTTAAAACTAGAGTAACATTTATGGACGAGGACGAAAAATGTTGCATATTGGCCTTTGATGAAATGGCGTTAAAAAAAAGTGTTAATATACAATAAAGCAGTGGACTTAATTGAAGGTTTCGAAGATTTTGGGGAACTTGGACGAACAAATAAAATCGCCAAAGAGGCTCTTGTATTTATGGTACGGGGTTTGTACAGACGATGGAAGTTGCCACTGGCTTATTTTATATCTGGTAATCAAACTCCTGCAGCAATCCTTAAAGAACTCATGGTATGTACCACCAGAGTGGCAGAAGAATGTGGCTTAAAAATAAAGGCGATTGTATGTGACCAGGGAACCAATAACCAAAGTGCCCTAAAACTTCTTGGAATAACAACTGCAAAGCCTTATTTTTTACACAATATGCAAAAAATATTTGCAATATTCGATGTACTTCATTTAATTAAAAGCATACGGAATAATTTGATAGATGCCCTTTATACATTAAGTTACTTGGTTATATCTGTTGACGACATAGAACGTCTTTTAAATCTTGACTTATCAAACATAGCCCAATCATTAAAAATAACTAAATCTCACCTCTACCTAAATCAATTCCAAAAATTGTCGGTTAAATAAGCTGCTCAACTTTTCAGTAAAAGGGTTGCCGCAGCATTAAGAACAGCCATGGAGACAGGCGAGATAAAATCTTCTACTGCTGAAGCAACTGCTGAATTTATAGAACTAATGGATTGTTTATTTGATTGTCTTAATAGTTATAGCAAATATCAAAAAAACAAATATCGATCAGCACTATCCGATGATAATCCCCATATCAAAGAATTTCTTCTTAAAGCTAAGATTATATTTGAAAATATTAACAAGAAAAAAACATGTATAAATAAGAAAACCCTTGAAACCAAAATCACACGTCCTCCATGTTTTGATGGTATGGTTCAAACAATTAACGCTATTTTATTAGTAAGTATTTAGATATAGTATATACAGTGACGACAGGCAGAGATGGTGCATCATATGATAATTTTTTGTAACTTAAAAAGAATAATAATAGCGGATATCTGCACAGCCTCAAAAACCAAAACTCACATAAAAAGGAAAATTCCATTGTCTACAGGGTAGAGGCAACATTTTTATTTTTACTCTTGGCTAAAATACTTTTATTTAGAAAATACAGAAAAATATTACTAGAAAAGTTATGTTAAGTCTGAATGTAAAAACTCAGTTGGCCATGACAAAAAGGAAAACTCACTGTTTTTGATGTTTCAAGTTAGTCATAAAAGGGAGAATTTGCTGTTAAATAATAGAAGAGAAATTCTATCATCGGATGGGAAAACTTCCCCATATAGGAACTAGAGATCGGATTGCAATAACTAATTATATTCGGATCCCGTTGGACAAAAAAAAAGTTTTTTTTGAGACAGCTATAACAGTTGCTGATATTTCCACTCTCAATATAGTGCCTTTTAAATAAAAAACTTTGGTATTCCTTATAATTTGGTAGTGTGTGACTATTAATTTTTTTTCTCTGGATAATCTCAGAAATTTCATTCAAATCGCATGATTCACATTTACATTTCCTTCTGTATTTATAACTAAACATACCGTATTCGCTCCTGAATCCGCCCCTGTCTTTTACCTCATATGCTAGTAAAATAAGACCTTCAATAAATAAATTTTGAATTTACTCCAGAAGCATTTACCCGACTTAAGAATTATAGAGAACTGTAATGATCGAATATTGAAGTTTATTTTGCTTTAACAATATAAAAGATTTTCACTAGAGGGCGACACTTTTTTTCCTGTAAACTTAACGTTAGCTACATCTGATTTAAAAAATATTAAAGACCAAATTTTACTCGATTTGCCCCATTTAAAATATCCTACTATATATCTTATACAATGGTCTAAGTAAAATTTTCTTAGTAAATATTCTTGACATTGCGGTGAATGCACCAATTAAAAACACTTCCAAAAATTTTTAAGCGCGCAGTCAATTTAAACAAATCTTGACACTGTGGAGAATGCGCCTATTAAAAAGAAAACTTTGTCATCGTTATTTGAAATTTGTTGGGTTAAGAGCTATTTTTAGATTGCATTCATCATATCAAGGCCATGGTGCCAAGAAAATTTATTGTTGTGACAGCACTTTTTTGTGTTTTAACAATCAAAATACGAAATGCATTACTCGTGAAAAGTTTCACTAAAATTGACAGTGGTCACTTGGCTTACTTTCCTCATAAGCAATAAAATACTCCTTTTTGTTAAAGATTGTTTTCATATTTTAGTTGATAAAGTATGTAGGGGTAAAATTTCCCGCATGCACCTGTTGCCTTGAACGTAGACACCGTTAACTCATATACAGTAGTGGAAAAATGCAGGGAAACTTTTAATTATGTTCGTATTAATTAATACTGAATTTACCAAGAGCTTTTTACATTTCGCTAAAATGCAGAAATGCCACTGATATACATAATTATCGTGTTTAACAATCTAAAAAGAAATGTTGTTTATATTTTTTGCGATAAGGAATTTGTTGTTGGAAATAAGTATGGAAAATATTTATATTTTGGTTTTAAAGTATTCAGTTTCAGTTTTACAGTGTAAAAATATTAATTTATCATGCTAAAACATCATTATTTTTCGTGTGATTTTAAACAAAACATTGTGGATTTATTTAAAATGGGGAGAAAAAAGTTCTTAATTGTAAAATATTTAAATATTTCTAAAAGTGCCGTAACGAAAATAATACAAAAATATGATGGTCCTGGTGATATAAGAGATGCGCCCAAGTAGGGAAGACCTCGTAAAACTACTTCTCGAATCGATAAAACTATTTTAAGGATCTCAAAACTTGACCTCAGAAAAACATTCAGACAAATAAAAAACGAGATCTCGGAGCAGTTTGGTGTTAAAGTGACAAATAGAATGGTACGCAATCGTCTACTTGATGGAGGTCTTTATGAAACAGTTGCTGTTTTTCTCAAAGAAGAATAGGAAGGCCCGAATGGAGTTTGCTTGAGCTCATCTTTCTTGGTCGACAGAAAAATGAAATATGGTGCTTTGGAGTGACGAAAGCAAATTTTCACTATTTGGATCTGATAGCAGGAAGTATATAAAAAGACCAGTTGGCGCAAGATTCAAGGCAAAGTATCAAATTCCTACTGTGAAACATGGAGGAGGGAACATAATAGTCTGGGGATGTTTTTCTCGATCTGGGATAGGGCTCATCATTCAAATGCAGGGTAAAATAGACCGATTTCAATATAAAGAAATAATAGAAAATACAATGCTTCCATTTGCAGAAGAAGATATGCCATTACGGTGGATATTTCAACAGTATAATGATCCGAAACATTCGTCGAAAATAGTAAAACAATGCTTTGATGAGAAAAATATAACTGTACTTGAGTGGCCATCCCAATCCCCAAACTCAATTGAACATCTTTGGGACGTCATAGATCGCCGTATTCGAATGCATTCCGATATCAAAATTCAACAACTGTTTAATATCATTAAATCAGAGTAGGCGCAAATTCCTCCAGGAACTTTCCCAGTACCACCCCTTGGAGTCTAATTTCGAATACGTTAAAACGTAATATAACTCACTTTGTTTGTTTTTTTTCTAGCTTTTGCATATATTCACCTTTCAGAAAAACCACTTAAAAAAACATCTCTCGTTCCTAAACTGTCACTATCCTCGCAGCACACATACCTTAATTTTAAGTTTGTTTATTTAATTATTTTTTTCTATTTTATTGCTTGTATTCGCCTTTCAGAAAATAGCTTAAAAATATCCTATATTCCCAAACTCACACATCCTTTATCCATCCCCGCTTCACCCGTGCAATGACGATGAATGTCGTGAGCTCTGCTCACTGCGTGGGTTACCGTATTTACCAAGCTTATTTTTCAGTTTTTTCAAGATTTTGTCATTATATTTTTCCTTTTTCAATTCCACTTTTATACTTACACTTGTCCATTTTCCACCTTTTTCATTTATATTGACAAGCTAAAGAAAGTATCTGCGCTGCAAAAATACTTATTACTTATAATTATTTTTCTCTCTGTTCCATATTATATGCTACAACGTTAATTTAAGTTTAAAAAAATATATATTAGAAAGTCACACAAATATTATTGTCACTACACATAGTTGTTTCTTTCTAACTAGTTTCAGTCTTTCATAAACAAAGACAATAATGCCATAAAAAAAGTAGGAGATTCACAGAACAGCTAGTGCTCTGTCGAGACATCACAATTCGACACTGTCGCAAGGGAGGAATGACAGGAACGCAAGACACGGCATGCGGCCATAATAAAAACATATCTCAACGATGTTGTCTTTTTATCATTTTTTAATTTAATATTCATTATTGGTGGATCAGTGTTAGTAGGTAATAATTATGCTCGGAGGGAGGGACCCCTAAGAAGGGTGCCCCTGAGCAATGCATCGAACTGCCCCGTCTATTTTGCTTTTGTTTCCATTACACAAAAAGAGTCCAATAAAGTATCGTAAAATCAGTGGTACCCTAATAAAATGTAAAAGTATCTACAAAATGTCAGGAAGAAAAAGTACTTGGATTTTAGAAATAAATGAGCTAAATTTCTTTCCCGTAACATATCTGTCAAGTTATTACAAAATATTCTTAGATTTTATTTTTTTCATTTTCTGAAAACTGGTCTTTATTTTACCTAATTTTACAAGTAGGTAATAAATGGTCTGTCGGAGGTGGCAGTTACACAAAAAGGTGCCCTTTCTAAAGATCTAAAATTTAAACTCTAGGCAACATTTCTGCACCGACTACCTGACTTTTACAATCAACACAATTCTTGTGTATAATGAGCAAAATATACCTAGTTTGTCTAGTTTATTCTTTTGTATAAAGGGTGGCGTCTGTAATACCAAAAAGTTTTAAAAATATCTGAATACCGGTAAAAAATATTGCACTAAAAACCCCACCCCTGTAAAATACATTCCAAGGATCAAACTCATCCCCTCCAACATACACCCTTAAAACATTTTACCATTATTTTCAAATGAATTCCAATTCAGTTTAGATTTTACTTTTAAGTAAGAGAGACCTTTAGAGTATCGAAATGTCTATAAAATATTTTCTTCATTCGTGGGCTAGTGAATATGAAAGGGAGGCAGTGGAACAAAGTGGTCTTGAATAAGAGAAGGAAGCAAAAGCAAAACTGACAAGTTTGAAGAAAATAGTGCATTTATTTTTAGGCCCAGGCCAGGCTCGGTTCGGTTCAGTTGAGCAAAAGACAAATGACACGGGTGCGACAGAGGTTGTTTCCAGATCGTTGCAGCAAACTAAATCATTTTTACTTCAGGATGTTAGTGCAGTATTGGGAGTCTACTATCGATTTAGTGGAGCAAACGAGCTAGGAGATTTAGAGGAAATAGTGGAAGGCCGGACCTGCCAATGCGTTCAGCAATACTGAACAAGTCGTTTCACATATGTACACTAAATCAAAATGGTCTGCCACGATATTTTAGCAGAGGATATCGAGACATCATCATATCTTCCAGCTAGTGTGAACAATAGTATTGAGTTTTCAGTATTATTTACGTAAGACAACCGACAAAGACCAATCCATTGCCGTCCGACACGGAAAGCTCTAGAAAGAAGAACCATGCCAAAACGAAAAAAGAGGTTGGAAGATTTATAATTATCTATTATGCGTGTGCATCCCGCTGGTAGTGATTATTCAAGTTGTGAAGAGTTTTAGTTAAAAAAAAACTTTCGCTTAAACACTAGTTTTTAATGTCTAGAATATGCTATATACATTTGATTTGAATCCGTTTAATAGTTTTTAAAATATAGTGGTTACCGTGTCTGAAAACGTAGTTTTAAAAAAACGCCTTTAAAATTTTATACTTAGTAAATACAAATATAATTTATAAAATCACTTACGTGAAGTCGTCTATTCGATTTGAAATTTTCACAGAATATTTTTGAAATATTGTACTTTAAGAATATGTAAAAGAAACTGATTATCGGTAACCCTTAAACATTATTAGGTAAATTTAATACTTGTATTTAATATGTCTCAACCCAACCTGTAAAAGAAAAAAAATCATTAATACAAAAAATGTTTTCCTGTGGTTTTTTGCGTTACTCTATTTTGTAATAGGATTTTTCCAAAAAGCTTACTTCGTTTAAGTTGAGTTAGAAATAATGAGTCATGTGTGTATTTTAGGGAACAATTTGTAGTTTATTTTTTAATACATAATAAATGCTATTTTTCTGATGAAAACTCTTTTAAATAGTCCTAATCGCACCCGTATATGTAATTATATGCTTATACTCTAACTCTAATATTATAATTGCTCATAAAATGTGGCAATGCCCTCTGTTTATTCGTTACGGTATTTGGAAAGAGCCAATGTATCCATTTTTAGTTCAGAAATATAATGCAAGCATTAAGCAGGGTTCTGCTCTGCTATGATACGGAGGCACGGCACTCTAAGTAGCAAAATCTATAAACTGAACCATTAAAATTGAATTATATTTGTATCCGAGAAAGTATCCCGAATGGTACCATATTTTTTGTCTCTGTAACTAATGGCGAAAGAAGTTTTTCCAAATTAAAATTATAAAAACTCGACTTAAGAAGTTCAATAAGCTAAACAAAACTTTTAAATCTGTCATTAATTTCTATTGAATCTAAATCTTCTGCCAGTATAGACTACACATCCCTAATTAATGAATTTGCTAAAGCTAAAGTTAGAAGAGTAGAAAAATTACTCCCGTATCCTGCGCCGTTCCATAAAAGTGACGTTTAGTTGTTGTCAAAGAAATTTTTTATGATTTCTTAATATTTATTTTTATTCTTGTACAATTAGGGTTACCGTAATAGAATTTGGTCATCATATCATTACCTCTATCATTTTATATTTCAAGAATCTTTTTTTCGTCTTTTGTATTTAGATATCGAGAACTGATAGCATATTCTTAAAGAGCGTCCAAAAATAACCCTGAAAACAATATAATAAGTTTTGAAAATTGAGGTACGGGATAGAATTTTTAGACTTTGGCAACTTTCTAAAAGTAATTTTGGAACCATCATAGATGATTCTGTACTACGGATTAATGTTTTCATCTGATCTTATCTAGACACCGCCATTATGGATTTTTTTGGAAATACGGACCATATGGTTTTCGAAAGCTCTCGTCATAAAGAACATTTTAAACCATTATATGTCTTATTACGGTTTGACAATAACCGATAGGTGGTCCCGCTGAAATGGAATCACATATTTGTGGAGGGCATTTAACCACTTATTTTGTGTCACTATTAGGATCTATTACATCACAAACAATAAACTTGGGCTAATTATTATTGAATACGACTTTTCTAAACAATATTATTTACACCTATTTTAATGTACTCCATATAAAGCGCTTTTTTGAAGACGTCTTTATTTAAATAAAAAATAAACATATACGCTCTGTATGAAATACATAAAATTACCATTTGGCAGTTTGTTATGTAGTATTAAACAATGGACATTTTGCTGTGATTTTTTTGTTGTTCGATACAGAGGATATCACTAACGATTCCACATGTGCTGATTTTTTACCACTGCTGTAAGAAAATTGTGGACTACTATTATACATGCGCAGATCATACGCTCTTTCATATTTCTGGCAATAAATTAAAAACTTGGCAATACTGAAAGTGCAGTTGAAAATACACAGGACCGTACTATCGCTTATGACTGGTACCTGATACTGATAGTGACACCAACAATAATCAATACTGATTTTCCTACGATTCATACTACTTCTGTAGCAGTGGAAATTTTAAAATAAATTACAGTTATTATATATAAATAATTTATTTTTCATTAATTGTATGGCAAAAGTAAATAAAATTATCTAGAGGAATTTCAAATATTTAAATTGCACAATTGGGATAAAATATCGGAAAGAATTGCTCACCATCTTGACTAGTAAATTTTAAAAATTGTCAAAATTGAACTTTCAAAATATTTAATGAGAGTCGTGTTAATATCACTAACACAAAATTAGTTAACAATTGAAAAATTTTCTAAAATATCCAAAAATGTTGAGAATATAAACATAGAAAAAATTAATTTTGTACACATTAAATGGTAAATAATACGTAAGTAGATTCTTTTCGCCTTTTTTTAATATTTATATCAAATATTGAAATAATATTTAAATATAATAATTGAGAGCTTACAAAAACTGTGTTCCCAAGATCTTTGATCAGTAAATGAAAAGGATCAATTCAAATGCAATTTTTAAAAAATATTACATATTCAGGACTTTCTGCAGATAGACAATTTAAATTCCAAATTCCGAGGTCAAAATAAAAGAATACAATAATAAACAACATATTTTGTTATATTATGTATAGTGTTAATATTATTAAAATTTTAAATAGTGACGAAATATGTACTAAGTTTTTTAAAGTTAACCGAACTTGTGCAAAAATGCTCGGCATTTCATACACTCTATCTGTAGATCAACATAAAAGTAAAAAGTAAAATAAACAACAAAAAATAAAGAACAACACAAATCTGGCACAACATTAAGTTTCTTAGGCTAAGTCAGTTTCAGGTAATAATTCCTTAACATTAATATATTCAGATTCAGAATTAAAAAACGATACCAGTTCTTTAAAACTCGGTCGGTCTTCTTTTTCTATTTTCCAACATTTTAACATAATTTCATATATGTTATCAGGACATTCTTTCGGTTGGCCTAATCTTTCTCCTTTATCGATCAACTGAATTGCCTGAAAAAAAAGCATTCATACATTTTGCCTTTATTAATCGACCTGAAATCCTAAAGAAATAATTTGTATATAACGTTACCTAAACCTAAATGATATCACTGCTATTACTCCCATCTACATCTTTAAATTCAAAATAGTATCCTATTACATGAGGAGGCATGGGTGGCAATTAATTTTGCTTTAAATTTTATGAATGACAGGGGAACTTCTTTTGGATATGGTAATAGTACTCTTTCGCAACTGTAAATATCGTCGTCAACGTTTCTCCAACCATTGGAAGCATCGTTTGTGATTGTCTTAAAATAAGTTCCTCCATATATGTTCGCACGTACTTTTACCGCATCTAGGCAATCAAAATGAGTAATTTTGAGACGTAACGTCATCCGAGGGAAAGAAAAAAACCGTCGTCCAGGGACATCTGGACTGTAGGGGGTGGAGTAACATTAAAACGTTCTTTTTAGACAAAAATTCATGGACGGTAAAGAGGCACGAATAGACGCAACGTAGAGGTGAGAAATTATTCCGCTGATTTGTTACCTTGGCGTTTCAAAACTTTTTTGATTCACCATCTCGCGGTGCTTTGGATGTGGGAAAAACAGCGAGGAGGTCTTTCATTTCTGCGAACTTTACTTTTTTCCGCCACTTTCCGGAGGGGGGAGGGATCATGTTTCGTTTTACGAGATAATCTAACGGCTACACAATCAGACTTGCTTGGGCCTCAGGTCACTCGGGTATACACTGGATGTGAATGCGGATCGTTTAGCAAAGATGGAGTCCTTGTCTGAGCTATACCGCCCCAAACACAATATACCTGTTTTAATTACTGTTGGTAAAAAAGAACTGAAACTGTTGCTGTGAAGCAAATTTATTGGATGCTGGAGAGAAGCTCCTGGAATGAAATGTGCCAAGGGAAGAACTGTTGATCATGGTGGGATTACTGTCATCTGCGAGACCATCTTCATAGGATTGGCGTCGCGAATGACCAGGTATGTAAATGGTGCCTTGAAGAGGATGGGAAACTGTTGACCATGTTCTCAAAGATTGCCTGGCACTCACTGGACTGAGCCAGAGACATTTCGGGATACAATAATATCACCCGAAGCAGTCAGGCATGGTTTGGTAACGAGGCTACTTGAATTCGCAAAGGCGATGGAGTCCAAATGACTTACGGTTGTGGTGGGCTGTAATGGGACCAACAAGGCCTAATTATCGAAGAACGAGTGTCACTACTCTTATACTTTCATTCCCATATAATAGTACTATAGAAAATATTTTGAGTTCCCGATAAAAATTCCATTTCTTGCGATGAAATTTTACAGCTTTCAATTAACCCAAAGACAGATATGAAGCGAAATTGCGAAAAAATTAACACCACATCTGATATGGGATCCTAACATAGTACGTGTCTAACATACACTTCGTTTTTTCTTTATCTTTAAAATTATAGAAGTATTTTTAACTAAATGTTATACATGGTAAAGTGCCTAATGAGAGAAGTGCACAACTAATTTCTTATTTTTTTCGCAAATTTGTTTTGCGTTTATGAAAATATGTATTTTAAAAAAATATTTTATAACAGCTAAAGCCATTTTTTTTCTGAATAAAACTAGTAACATCAAAAATATTCAGTTCCAAGTAATAATAAAAGTGTATTTAATATATTTGCACATAACAATGCCACTACCGTATCTGTAAAACACAATGCCCAGTTTTAAATTATCTTACATATAAGTATAAATAATGGAAAAAAAATCAACTTTATAGCTCCAAGTTATAAATAATTGGCTACTTATTAAAGGATTACATTTTAAACTTTCTGTAGATTATCAGAAGTCTCGGTACAATATAATTTTTGCTCCACCTTATTCTATAGTAGAACTACCACAAAAAAAAAATTAAATCATACCTCTGAACCTTTCATATCTCCATATGGAGGAGCACCAAAAGAGTACATTTCCCAGATGGTAACACCAAAACTCCAGACATCGCTTTTGTGGTCAAATTGGCCGTAGTTATAGGATTCTGGAGCATACCATTTTAGTGGCCATTTGCCACCTTGTAAAGCGCTAAAAATATTGGTTTGAAAAATTATTATTAAGACAAGATATTTTTTTTTTGCTTATAGCTTACCGATAATATTCATTATCAGACCCTAATGCTCTTGACAATCCAAAATCGCTTATTTTTGCTTGTTCTTTAGTAGCCAGTAATATATTTCTGGCTGCTAAGTCTCTGTGAACGAATCGATTTTCTTCTAGATACTGCATTCCTTAAATAAAATAATATTTACGATGCTAATTGAAATTAAAAACTTTTAAACATTCAATTTGTGCAAAAAAAAGTATTTCCACTATTAAAAATACTACTTACAAATATATAGACATCTAGCAGCAAAAACAGAAAACATTATCTAAATGACAGTGAATTAATTTGGGAATTTAAAACAGTACTATTATGCAAGTAGTTCTAAGTTAAAAATTAGTTCAGAGTTAGATTAAAGTTCAGAAATTCAAAAAATTAAGTTGGTATATTTCATAGATTTCTCGCCGCATACAGTGAATATATAAGGGTGGGCTGGTAAGTTCCGGGATACTATAAAATACTTTAATTTAAAAAGTTTAACGTCTTCTCAAATCAAAGAGAAATTGGACAATACCCCAAGAGACTCTTCACCATCACATACAACGGTGGAAAGTTGTGTTTCTGAATTGAAAAAAGACGTTACGAGCACGAAAGATGAGCCACGCTCCGGACGACCCATGGAGGTGGCAACTCCTGAAATGATAGAAAAGATCCATAGAATCGATCTAGAGGACAGCAGATTATAATTGTCCGATATAGCGGAAACTGTAAAAATATCAAAAGAACGCGTAGGTAATGTTTTAAATAATTTTATGGGAATGCAGAAGCTCTGTGCAAGGTGAATACTGCGTCTGTTAACACTTGCGCATGCTCGTCGGTTGTTGCAATGGCTAAAATTTACGAATTGTTTGCTCATCCATCTTTTTCGAAAGATTTAGCACCCAGCGACTACCACCTGTTTCCTAACGTCAAAAAAGAGCAACGGGGCAGTTAAGAATTATAAAATACGAAGGGGGGACCAAAAAAAAACGGGAATTTCGTCATAACTTCTTTATTTCTTAGTATTTTTACACCAAATCTTGATCACCTTCTCAAACGATTATTCCATTGTTCAAAACAGTTTTTAAATTCACTTATCGGGATGTCCTTTAGGCCTTCCAGGGATTTTTGTTTTACCTCCTCCACAGTGGCAAAATGCATTCCTTTTATGTCCTTTTTGAGTCTGGAGAACAAAGAGAAGTCACAGGGGGCTAGATCCGATAAGTAGGGGGGGAGGGACAATCGGTGTCATGCTGTTTTTGGTCAAAAACTGCTTTACGAAGAACCAATCGTCTGTGAGCCAAAGATCTGCTCTTTTCGTCCGGATACTCTCCCTCAATCTTTTCAAAACCTCCAAGTAGAACTTCTGGTTGACAGTTTGACCCGGTGAAACGAACTCCGCGTACACAGCACCTCTGCGATCGAAGAAACAAATGAGGATTGTCTTGATGTTTGACTTCACTTGGCGAGCTTTTTTGAGACAAGGAGAGTCAGCTGTCTTCCACTAGCTTGATTGCTGCTTTGTTTCGGGGTCGTGTCCATAGCACCACGATTCATCGCCAGTAATCATCTTGGGAAAAAATTCAGGGTCCTCTCTTCAAACTGATTTTAAAGCTCAAAACATGGCTGAAGTCTATGCTCCCTTTGCTCGTCTGTGAGAAGGCGAGGGACAATTTTGCTGCAACCCTTCTCATGTGCAAATCTTTGGATATAATCATCTGAACTGAACTCCATGACATTCCCGGTATCTCACAGAGTTGATCAATAGTTGGCGACGATCTTCACGAACGAGGGCGTTGATTTTGTCGACGTTTTCGCCACTTCTTGACATTGAGGGGCGTCCTGAACGGGGTTGGTCTTCAACTGACATTTTTAAAACGTGTAAACCACTCGTAGACTCTGGTTTTACTTAGGGCAGCATCCCCATAAGCAGTCTTAAGCATTACAATAGTTTCCGTGGCCGATTTCCCGAACAGGAAACATAATTTCACAGCCGCGAGTTGCTCTCGACAATGTGCCATCACGTTTTCGGCGAAATGGAAAAAGTTGTTTTACTAAAAAAATTTTCACGGGCGAACCGATGCACTCACAGCGACACAACTTCGCACACCAACTCAGGAGGCGTGACTCTAACGGACACCCACTCTCCCTCCCCTCCACAACCCAATTCCCGTTACTTTTGGGTCCCCCCTCGTATTAGAATATTATCTTTTGTAAGCATATTTCGATCTTACAGAAAGAAATTTGTTTCTGATAAATATAATATACATTTCTAGCTCAGGTTTTTTTTAGAGCCAAGAGTAAATAAATAACAAATTTTAGTGGGTTATCATATTCACTGTTTTAGATTCACGTCTACATTATCCCAAGAACTTTTTAAATTTTAAGGTCGTTAGTTATGCATCAAGAAAGGAGGATACTTTTCAAGTATCTGTGGTAATTACACGTATGGTTCCCAACTACGTATTGCAACTGAACTCATGTAAGCTCATCCGTTAATTCAAGAACGTGGAATATGTATTTGGATGCCGGTGACTTAATAACTGCTGGGCGGGCCTGGGAGGGGGCACGATATCACAGGAGATAGAAATTACCGCCACCTCATTTGTATGCAAAACAGTATAATATGACAAGCAAAAACGAGTTGTCAGTGAGGGGGGGGGGGGATTTAGCAACATCCACGATCCTAATGCAGCAGGTAGGCGAACCATTTTTTTCTGAATTCGAAGCTTTTTTGGGATGGACGCCCTCACTCCCCCTTTCAATTCGCCCTTGTCGGCAGGATTGTATTTTAGAAAGAAAAGCCACTCAAAATCCAGGTTTTACTGCTCGACAGCATGTAGTAGGCCTATTTTAAAACAAACAGTTATAAATTACGTAAAAGAAATGAGACTAGGACCTAGACAATTACCAAGGGTACCAGAGGTTACAAGGCAACAGTATATAAATCGTCTAATATTTTGTTGCGAATATGCACACTGGACTGAACAGAAATGGCAACGAGTCTCGTTCTCGAATATGCGGTCCTGATGGGTGAATCCAGTTTATAGGAGATGGGGTGAAATATTTCATAACATGGTTCAAAAGACTAGAAATTTTGAAGGAGAGAAAATTAATAAAAGGGTGGGGAGGCATTAGTTCTAATGAAAGACCGAGCTCGTAATTCATAGTGAAAATTTGAGAGGTCGTCGATACTATTTGGACATATTTTAAAAATATAAACAAACTTACAATCAGAGCGTCTTCTTTTATCAAAATCTCTTCACATAAGCGATTTCATCTGAATTCGTAAGATTAGATTTTTAAATACGTTCAGATTAGACAATATAACTCAAAAAAGATTGATTCGTCATGAAGTTTCTTAGAATAATATTGTAAACTACTAGAGTCCCATGTTACATTTATCCTATCTTTTATTAGTATTTTACTGTCGCATAATTATGATATGATTAAAATACATAACTGAGAAGTTGAAACAAAAATAAAATATTTTTGGCTTTTATTCATTACTTACCACAAGCAATTTGCGCCGCCCATATCTTGAATTCGTAATTGGGATTAATTTGATCAAGATTTTGATCAATATATTGCAAAATTGAGCCCAAAGGAACCAACTCTTGAATTATTTGAAAAGGTGATTCACGACATACTCCTATTAATTTCACAATACAATGATGATTTAGTTTAACCATCACCTTGGCTTCTCTAAAGAAATTTTCTCTCATAGACTCCAGTTGCTCATTTCTTAACGTTTTTATTGCAACTTTCACTTGTTCATTATTTTCTTTGAATAAAATACCTAAAATTTACTCTCATTCATATATACACTTTTAACAAACATCACAGCTAACAATAAAGTTGGTCTAGTGCGTTATCATTCTACGAGCATATCAAAGATATGCTAATCTTTATTTGTTTATAAATAAAAAAGACAGAAAATGAAACATACTTTTTTTTATCCAAACCGTTGTGAAGAATCTGACATTAGGGGTAAAGTAAAATAAAAAGAGACAACTAAGACGAATGAGTCAGGTTGTTGTATGATAACACAGGTTCTTTTAACTCTTCAGTTCACACATTATTTTATTGACAGTCACGGTTCAAGTTTTATTTATATTATGTTTTTCAGAAATTTTGGGTATTTGACTGAATTAATAGAAAGTTATTTCATATAGAAGCTATTAATTATTCTTTTATAGTTTATTACTGAACCAATAACAGTATTGTTATTTATTCTAAGAAAGTAATACTTGTATTGGTAAATGAAAATAATTTTAAAGTATTTAGATATAACAAATTATGAATTACAAACACGAAAAAAAGAAAAATTGTTGAATTATTTTTGCACCACGCTAAGTTTCTTAATCGTTACACTTCCTTATAATTTATCTATAAGTCGTAAGTCACCTGTAATCGTTTTATAATATTTTTTACAAGATTCTCACAGTGGTTTGGTGAACTTTTTTCTCATTCTTTTTGGACTCTATCCCATAATACGTTTATGTATGTATGTATGAATGTATATGTATATGTATATATATGTGTATATATATATATATATATATATATATATATATATATATATATATATATATATATATATAAACTGGAAAAAAAATAACGAATCCGCAAATATTACTGCATTTTTAATATACTATCTATTTTCATTCGTCGGTGCAAAAGGGACGCCATTATAAACATTTGTTTACATCTGTTCTCAAAATTTACCTTGATAAACAGAAGCGAATTCTCCTTCTCCAATCAAATTGCCCATCCTTATTCTATCAGGTGTAATTAAATTTTCCTCTTTATCTTTATGGTTATTGTTGTTATTATTATTATTATTGACTAAACTTAACTCACTTTTAAATGCAATATTATGAAATACATTTTTATCCCATTGATGTTCAATTGTAGACTGCTCCGGGAGCCCTAATTTGGGCTTAAGCGTTTTGTTTCTTTGCATAGTTGAAATCTGAAATGAGGTTCTCTAATACAAAATCGAAATCATTTATAAAATATTCGATTCTCTTCACTTCAGGTTTATTTGTTGCTAATAAATCGTTAAATCCACAGATTTATTGCTTATAGAAGCTTCTATATTACATAAAATTTTATAAATTTGCATGTTTGAATGTCACTTGTCTCTCAAAAGGGAGATCATTTGCCATAGCATAAATATGATTTCTGTGAAAAGCAAGCAATATTCATATATATATATATATATATATATATATATATATATATATATATATATATATGTAATCGAAGGTTTTCGGGCATCCCGTGTATGTGCTGAGTCCCTCTCAGGACTGTAAGGCAGCTGACGTTTCGGTGAAATCTCATTCACCATTTTCAAAGCTCACTGTATGGCGTCTACCAGCGAACTGACGCCTGCGACTCCGGTGCTGTCGGTACCGTGTGCGCGTCGGAGGCGTTCGTTTTCCGAATGCTTCCGGCCCATCAGGTTGCGAGACCTGCTGCGCGTCATCGGCCCTGTTGCCAGTGTTTGTGGTTGCGTTGCCGAGTTGTAATCTGTTTCGTTACAAAGTGGTACTGGTTGATGTTGTGTAAGCAGATTTTTCCAAGTATTAGGCACACGTTGGCTATCATCTCTGCTATTTAAGTTGTTGGGCCTCTTTGCAATTTCAATGGCTTCCCTTATAACTCTTGTGGATAGGTTTTCACATCTCGATAGCATTTTTGTTCCCGAGAAATTTATCTTATGTCCTGTGTTTAACCAGTGTTGGGCCAGAGCAGAAGTTGTTTCTTGCTTGACAGCGTTCATATGTTCGTCTCTTCTGGCGCTTATTTTACGGTTGGTTTGGCCTACGTAAGATAAGCTGCATTCTCCGCATGGAATTTCGTACACTCCCTGGCTTTCTAGAGGGATTCTTTCTTTAGGTGTTGGCAAGAGATCTTTTACTTTACGGTCCGTGGTGAAAATGGTTTCAATGTTGTGTCTCCTGAGAATTCTTGCGATCTTGTCTGTGGTGCCTCTCACATAAGGAATAAAAGCTTTGGAGCTATTGTCTTGGTTTTTGCGATTTTTTGGGGCCAAGCAAAACATCTAGCCACCATTCTCCAACCCTTCGTCGAAAAAACGGCCTCCTACGTCAAAAACTCGCAACATTTTTGCGAAATAATCAAAAACATGCGTTTACAAGAAAAAGAATGTCTAGTTAGTTTTGACGTAACATCACTTTTCACACAAATACCAGCTAAAGAGGCTCTTTCTGTAATAGAAAACAAATACAATCTGCCAAAATATATCATCGAATTAGCTAGACACTGTCTTGATAACACCTATTTTACTTATGAAGGCCGACGATATAAACAAGTCGAGGGAGTCCCGATGGGATCGCTGCTATTTCTTGCAATCGCTAACTTATTTATGGAAGACTTTGAATCAAGAGCTTTGGAGACCTCTTCACACAAACCAAGACTGTGGCTACGTTACGTAGATGACACATTCGTTATCTGGCAACATGGGGAAGAAAATCTCAAGAGTTTTCTGGAACACGTAAACAGTATACATCCCAAAATTAAATTCACCATGGAGACAGAACAGGAAAGAAAACTACCGTTTCTGGATATCCTACTGAAAAGAAAAGAGGATGGCTGGCTTTCGCACACTGTCTACAGTAAGCCCACTCACACCAACAGGTACCTCAACGCCGATTCACATCACCATCCCGCCCAATTATTTGCAGTAGTGAAATCACTTGCGTTTCGATCGCAGTCCCTTACAGATCCAGAAAATTATCATAAAGAGATGAACATACTGCAAGACGCTCCAACAAAGAACGGTGATAAAAAAGAACATATAGACAAGGTTCTAAAAAACAAACACTTGGCCCCAAAAAATCGCGAAAACCAAGAGAATAGCTCCAAAGCTTTTGTTTCATATGTGAGAGGCACCACAGACAAGATCGCAAGAATTCTCAGGAGACACAACATTGAAACCATTGTCACCACGGACCGTAAAGTAAAAGATCTCTTGCCAGCATCTAAAGAAAGAATCCCTCTAGAAAGCCAGGGAGTGTAGGAAATTCCATGCGGAGAGTGCAGCTCATCTTACGTAGGCCAAACCAACCGTAAAATAAGCGCCAGAAGAGACGAACATATGAACGCTGTCAAGCAAAAAACAACTTCTTCTCCTCTGGCCCAACACTGGCTAAACACAGGACATAAGATAAATTTTTCGGGAACAAAAATGCTATCGAGATGTGAAAACCTGTCTACAAGAGTTATAAGGGAAGCCATTGAAATTGCAAAGAGGCCCAACAACTTAAATAGCAGAGATGATAGCCAACGTGTGCCTAATACTTGGAAAAATCTGCTTACACAACATCAACCAGTACCACTTAGTAACGAAACAGATTACAACGCGGCAACGCAACCACAAACACTGGCAACAGGGCCGATGACGCGCAGCAGGTCTCGCATCCTGATGGGCCGGAACCATTCAGAAAACGAACGCGTCCGACGCGCACACGGTACCGACAGCACCGGAGTCGCAGGCGTCAGTTCGCTGGTAGACGCCATACAGTAAGCTTTGAAAATGGTGAATGAGATTTCACCGAAACGTCAGCTGCCTTACAGTCCTGAGAGGGACTCAGCACACACGGGATGCCCGAAAACCTTCGATTCCATATCACACCCGTGAGAATATCCGACATAACGTGTATATATATATATATATATATATATATATATATATATATATATATATATATATATATATATATATATATATATATATATATACGAATATTGTATCTTATAGCCTAGTCAGGAATCTCTTTAGATTTTAAAGTAAAATTATAAACTAAATCATTATTTAAATGTCTGTAACTTTAATATTATTTCTGTAATTCTAAAAATGAATCAATATGTTGTCACTAAATTTTAAAACCATCCTGAGAAATATCCATTTTGCTAATCTAATATATTGAAAACTATAATAAAAACTTACAGGAGGTACATGAGGTTTTGGCGTTGGAGGCACGGGAAAAGTTAATACGGTTGGAAGCCCGTCAGGCAGCGATTTGTAGTACTCCACAACATGTTCTAACGAATTCAGTAATGGTCCGTCATCAATAAACAAATAGTCATTCTGAAAAAAAAAACAGCACTAGTATGAAATCGACTAATTTTTGAATTCCTCGTCAAGAAGATTGTCTGATCACAACACGTCCGAGAATTACGTTTTAGTGATTCTAAATAAAAACAAATTTACATTTCACTGTTTTCGAAAACCTGTTATATGAAAATTCACATTTTCTACATTGTCTAGTATTTTACGGAACTTCTTAAAGAAAAATGTTAAGTAGGAACTTTCAGATTTTTGTGTAGTTCTGGTTGTGTTAAAACTACAACTAGAGTGGATATTTTTAAGTATGATCTTCAAGATTAAAAAAATGTAAACTTTATGTATTAAGTACTTTCCAAAATTCAATTATTTTATTATTTAAAGAAACCTACCTTTTTGTGAATAATGAAATTATAAACCTTATCTTCGTGAAATAGGGTTAATACATCTTCATTATTTCTTATACTAAACCTCACTAAAAAAATACCACTATGTGGATTTGATTTCCTCATTATCCTTTCAGCCTCGGTTCTATCTAAGGTGCCATGATAAAATTCGTGCCTGCTAATTTTAGGAGTAGGACATTTGTATTTTTCTACAAAAAGAAATAATATGTAGTCTACAGGATATAACCCTTATTTCAACACGATTTCTACTCTTGTGAAACTTTGACGAGTCCGGCAAATTGATAATTTCCGAGCGTTGAACTGAAAAAATGGCGCATAAAATTTGTTAGACAATATGACCCCATTCGATTGTACAAACATTAATCAAAACAACTATGAAAAAATCAGCTGGTTGTTAATAAAAAAACACACGAAGTTTTCTTTGGTTTAATTAATGTTTGTATAATCGAATGATCACATTGTCAGAAAAATTCTATGCGCCATTTTTCTACTCCGACGCTAAGAAATTATCAATTTCCCGCATTCGAAAACGTAGCGTATGCTACTCACACAATTTCAGCAGTGGCAAGCATGTTGAAATAGGGGCTGCGTCCTGCGGACTAATATTTTTTATGTTATAAATACTGCAACCAAACCTTATTTTAGAAAAGAAACGATACAGACGTTTATGATGAACCCTTTACGGATTTTTAAAATTTAAAAGCTCCCACGGGAAATATACTTCCCATTATCATACCTAAAATTTCAGCACATTCAAAATGGCCTTTTTTTCTGGCTAATTGATGTGGAAGTAGACCTTCTTTGGTCCTAGGATTAACGGGAGCATTTAGACTTAATAACTCCTTTATGACTTCTTTGTGTCCTTCGTTTGCTGCTACATGCAAAGGGACTTGACCATTTTCTGTATTTCTAGCCTGAATATTCGCTTTCCCTAGTTCTACTAATAGCCTCACGGTCGCTGGTAAGTTATATTGACAAGCGTACTGAAAAATGAGATAAATTAGAACTACAACAATTAAATAAGTGAACATAGGACGCATATAACCATGGATTACTCTTACTCAGTATTAACAATTTTATTATATCAGCAGTTTTTCTAGGTAATTTTAATTTATTTAATAGTCAACCAAAAGCGGCGCATTTCATACTTGGCGGCACTTAAACTAGGATGTTGAGTTTTTATTTTATAGTATTCAATGTTGCGTGTCATGCCTGTCATGAGATATTTAACTAGATGTATTATGTAATGGAGATCTCAACAAGGACTTGAATTTTAAATAAATTAAAAAAAAATTATTTTAATGAATTTTATAGAAATTTTTATTGATTGAAAATCATTTACATTACGCATGAGATAAAATGCCAGTCTAAGAAATTTCAGAAAACGTTTTGAAGTAAGAATTTCACAAATTTGGCGTTTAATTTCTGCTTTTGAGTTTTTAAATTGTTCGCATAAACCATATTTTTTAAAAAACCCAATGGCAGAAATCAGGACAGTTTTTGGCGCACAGTTTTAGCTTATAAAATGAAAAATTCCACAGGTCTGCAAAAAGAATTTTTTTTTCCGAGCGCTGACATCATTTCTACTGATTGTTATGTAAAATATCCTTCTGAATCCGAATATGACACCTGTTTTCCCCATCACCAGTGGCGTAAATAACGACCCCCGTAGACTCCTGGGTGCAAAATACAGTGATCTATTTCAAGTTGGGTTGTAATTATTCATAAACCAAACATTATTTTATGTTGAAACATTCTGCTTCAAAAATCTACCTTGCAGCCATGGAAAATCAGAGCGGCAGAATCGTACTCTATTTTATGAAAGTGTTTACAGTGAAAATAGACTCCAAAACAGCAATCCCAGTTGTGAAGACTGTAGTTTGGAATGTACCTCTCTTCCTGATTTTAAAGGGAAAATTTTTATAGACATGTAAAATTTCTTTATTTTTAAACACTTCTTCTGTTCTTTTAACAATTAACAAGTACTGTATAGATAAATTGGTGAAGTTCCGGGGTTCAACGAATAAACAAGAATTTTTTTAAATATGTTATTATTGATAATGTGTTATGGGAAGATTTTAGTGCTATTGGTGCATTAAGAATTCATCGGATAATCTGATATAGTGGTAGTAAAATGACAGCATAACTAAGACAATTATCAAAAATTCTTTTGTAAAAAAATCCCAGAAATATAAGTCAAGCAATAAAACAAACAAAAAACTTGTATATGATTTGTTTGAAATTAAAAAATTTGATTCACAAGACTTTAAAAACCCTATCAAAAGTGTGAATCTTCGGTTCACCTGAAACTACAAAACCGAAAATCTTTTTGGTATACTCAAAGTACTGAAACAATTCCTGGATTTGACAGAGATAAGACTGCATGCAAATGACATTGACCATTTATGTATTGGAAGTTTGAAATTTCCCTCTTCTTCTTTCTCAGCCCATTGACGTCCACTCCTGGACATAAGCCTCTCCGATGGTCCTCCACTGGGATCTGTCTCTCGCCTTCTGAATCCAGTCTTTTCCAGCAAACTGTCTTATATCATCTACCCATCTGCGTTGTGGCCTGCCACGATTTCGGCTCGTTTCTCGCGGTCGCCATTGCAGTAATTTACTCGTCCAACTATCGGGATGTTGTCTAGCTATGTGCCCCACCCACTGCCACTTTAGACGTGATATGCGTTTAATGACGTCAACTAGTTTGGTTCTTGATTTTATTACTTGGTTTCGTATTTTATCCCGTAACGAGATTCCTAACATTTGTCTCTCCATAGAGCGTTGAGTGACTCGGAGCCTATTTGAGTTTTGTTTGGTTAGTGTTATCGTTTCCATGTTGTAAGTAGCAACAAGTAAGACATACGTGTTTTCCGTTTAAGGTTTATTGGTGTGTTTCTATCTCTTGCAACTTTCCAAAGGCAGCCCATTCTCTATTTTCCTTGTTATTTCCGCCGTTTGATTTTCTTTGCCCAGTTTCATGACGTGGCCTAAATAGATGTACTCTTGGACATTCTCTATGATTTCATTTTGAATCTCTATTTGTATATTTGCGTCAGGGCTCATTAACTTAGTTTTCCCCAAGTTCATCTTAAGTCCCACTTTTCTCGCCTCTTCATTGAAATCTTGAAGCATTTGTATTAGCTCTTCTAGGTTGCTAGACATGACAACAACATCGTCGGCGAAACGAAGATGACTAAGATAAGAACCGTCGACTCTCAAACCTTTCTCATCCTTAGTTCACTAAATTATAGTTTTGCCCAAAGTTGTTGAGCTTGGAAAGAAAAAGAAACATATTTGTGTATGTCAGTGTGTATTTTTTATATCGGCCAAGCGCTTTCGGTCTTAATTAGACCATCCTCAGGGCTCAAACGTCGTCAAAGGGTACCCTCCAACCTTACTATTTGGAGAATAGCCTCCAACGCCAGCGCAGCTTTCACACAGTACAAGTCAAGACACGGTTAAAATTAATTACACAATCAATCCCAAATTAAAACGGTTACAACATTGCTGTTAACATAGATTGTGAAAGTAGACCCACAAAGGGCCATATGTTTTTGCCACCGATTTTGACTGAGATAAAACAGGAAGATAGTGATATGCAAACGTTTCTGTTCAAAAAACCACTAGATGGATGTCAGCTTGTCAAAATATACATAATACTGATTGTCACAAAGAGATTTTAGATTAAAACAGAGACCGTCAAGCCGATTCCAAACCATGCAATTGTTTAGAGCCAAAATTGCTATGAATACGTGAAGAAAAAACTTCACCACGCACCTCTTCTTTTTTAAGAGGTGCATGTTTTCCACACATTGTTCACAATTTAATTCATGTTGTTTCATAAAGGCAAAGCAATATCTTGAAAATAGCATTAAAATCACGAGTCAGAGAAAAAGAAGTGCCAGTTGTCCCAAATTACAGTACAATAATTAATGATAAGCAACATTGCCAGGTTGTGCAGTTAACCTGGAGAAATTTGTTTGACAAACATTATAGGGTAAAAGCCAAAAGCATTTAGATAAAAGCAATTGTTTATAAGTAGAATAGTTCTATACATTTCAGAAATTATGTTACTCAATATCTTACGATATTTAAATAATTAAAAAATATTAAAAGGAAATTAATCTTAACAACTTAATATTTTCTATCAAACAAAGCACGGATTCAGCAACAAGGCAGATCATCACTTGAGGCTTACCATGGCTACACAAGTACTTGTATGGCATTAAATATTTACATAATTCGCGAATTTTGGACTGAGTTTCTCTTGTCTGTGCCTGTCTCTGTTTTAACCTAAAATCTATTTGGGTTGTCAGATTTCAGAAACAATGAAATTTAGAAGAATAGTAGCTTGTATAAAATTTATCTATAAATTTTGGTAGCACTCACGATATATAAAACAAATAATTTGGTAATGGCCCAAATATTATGCCTTGCCCTGTATAGACAGGTACATAAAAAATAAAAAAGTTTTGACCAAAAAACTTGTTAGTAGTTACAAGATAATGATTTAATTGAGTACACATAGCAATTTCACATTCTTTTGAATGTTCAATAATTTGAAAGTTGATGGTAATGAAAAGGAATATTGACTATTAACGAGATTTTGTGACATTTAATTGGTGACGATTTATTATAAATTCAAATATCTTGCATGATAGCTTTCAGATTGATATATTTAACAATAAACCGGTATTTTCAGCGGCACTCGGCCCATTTTTATAGTACAAAGAAACTTATTTTCTGGTTATAAAAATTGCTATTTTATGTTCGCGGTATAAATAAATTATAAAATTGATTTTCTAATCTTAAGCCTGTAAAATAATAAGTTTAAAATTTTGATTAAATGGGAAGTAAGATTTGCTATATATATTCCTTTATATGTGGTTAACCTAAAGAATACATTATAAAAATACTTAGTATTCTTGTTTAGTTACTCATCACTTGCCGTCAGGAAGTGACCTTCGATTAAATTTTTGAAGATACCTATTAAATCATTAAAATATGTATAAAAATTATCCATGTTTAAACAGTACTTACATGTAAAGGTGTAAAACCCACCGCATCACGTAAATTTACATTAACTTTATAGTTTATAAGGTTTCTTAGAATGTCATTTTGACCTCTAATGGCAGCTAAATGAGCGGCAGTTTGACCATCTTGATTTTTGGCATGGTAACCATGATATCCAGTTTTAAGTAATTCCGATACAACAGTGTAATCTCCCTCATGGGTCGCTCTATGCAACAAATTAGTATGACCTTTCCTTCGGGAGTCGTGAGGAGGTAGAGATCCTTTTATATATTCAGTTAGCACTAAACCATCATCCGAAAAGGGGTGCAATCTATAATACTCAACAAGACTCTCAAGGCCATGGAATTTTATACACTCATCTGAAATTATAACATTGGCTGTTAAAACACTATAACATATATTAGGTCGGCAAGAAAGTAATTTCGGTTTTGTAGTGTAAAATAAAACTTTTTTTTGTACAAAGAATAAACTTTAATCAATTTTATATTTTCCATTTTGTTCAATGACCTTTTGCCATCTTTCTTGAAGCTTAATGATTCCGCGCTCATAGAAATTTTGGTCCTTATCAGCAAAAAACTGAACCAAGTGCGATTTAAGGTCATCATCATTTGTGAAAGTTTTACCATTCAAAGAGTTTTGTAAACTTTGAAATAAACGGTAATCAGATGGCGCTAGGTTAGGGCCGTATGGGGGATGCGGCATTCCTTCCCAACCAAGCTCCAATAATTTTCCATGAGTTGCTAAAAATGAGTGAGGCTTTGCATTATCATGATAGAACACAATTCCTTTGTGATTTGCCAATTCACGCCGTTTCTGTTTGATCGCTTCATCCAGTTTCATTAGCTGTTGACAGTAAACATCCAAACTTGATCGTCCGGCCTTTTGAAAGCAACTCAAAATATACAACACCTTTGAAATCCTATCAAATTGACCTTTTTTGGATGCAATTCAGATCTAGATGACCGATTTTTCATCGTCAGTGATGATTCTTTTCAAGAGAGTCGATATCATTGCGCGAGATGCATATGGCAAATATTGACTCGTGTTAAGTAAATCTTTTTAACGCATGCGGAACCGAAATATCGGTCTTCTTAGTTAGTCCAAGACATTTTAAGTGATTTTCAATTATTTTGTGCGATACATTTAACCTCTCTGCAATCTCTTGATCAGTTAGTTATATGACGATTCTCTTCAATTATGACTTTGATTTGGTCATCATCAATTTCAGTAGGTCGATTAGAACGTTGGTCATCTTTGAGTTAAATATCTCCAGAACGGAATTTTTAAAACCAAATCTGACATGTGCGTTCTGCTATGCGGCTAAAACCATGAACTTCACATATTTTTTGTGAGTCTCAGCAGCTTTCTTTCCTTTACGGAAATAAGAAAGTAAAGAATTTCCAAAATGTTCGTTTTTGCATCGACCCTAAACTAACAGCTACAAACAAAATTACATACAAGTTACTTCTAAAGTAAAAGTGACTGACATAACATTGACAGAAGTCTTTCAAAACAATTACAAGGCTCTCTATGTGTGACAACCAAAAATACTTTCTTGCCGACCCAATAAATAAAGAAAAGTGAATTTAACGTTAATCCAATTCCAAGCTCTTTATATTCAAATTTAAAATATATTGGATGTTAGATTTACGGACGTTCATACGCTACAAAAAATTTTGAATACTCAAAAATGTAATTTAGTTGTCTTATTTAAAAATGTTGAATAAAAAACAGGTAGAGAATTGTGCCTGGAATAAATTTCCAGTTGCAAACTTTCGATTTAACAACTTTTCCTACCCAAATATATCAATTCGTCATATTCACTTTAGTTTAGGGATGTTAGTCTGTGCTTCAAAAATAGTGTATTTGAAATACGTTAGGTATCATTGCTAAGAAATAATTTATACGAGCATAGTCCTTGAGCCCTTTTAAAGCTGTTTTGGCTCAATAGATAAATAGAATAACGAAGTTATCAGTTCTGGGACACCCTGTATATATATTGGTCTTGCTAAATCAGAAAAGGAATAAGTTCTACCTAATATTTGGTCCTGACTATGCCTTGGCACTGAAAATATGTTAATATTCTTGGAGAATTAAAAACCACAAATCTTTTTTGGGGCATGAAATGCTTAAGACTTTTTTTTACTGAAAAAATATTAAATAGCAATAATATCTCCCAGGACAATTAGTTATAGTTCTGACAAGAACATGTAAATTCACATCCAATTTTTCAAAATAAGATGAAGAGTTAAATAAAATTTAATATATAAATTTTTATTTAAATGCTATACAGTTGAACTTTTTTGCAGCCTCTCTTTTCCTAGAATTAGCAGACAGAATTTTTATGTTATTAAAATCACAAAATTTTTTAAGCTTATTGCTTTAATAACAAAAATTGTTTACTTTATTTAAAAAAAAGCATTGTTAGTAAAGTTGCTAAAAAAAGAAGTATCAAGGTATATGCTAATGTAAATTTCTTGCTTAAACATAAAATAAAATAAATTTTGAGATGTCTTGCTGAACTTCATTATTTTCCCGAATTCATTCCTGGACTGAAATATACACAATCAGTTGTATAATGCAGTTTTAATATAAATAAAACACAAAGAAATTTATTAATTAAAATAATGAATATTCTTATCTGAGGTTATGAGAAGGCAAGTAAACCTCTGGAAAATCTTGTTAGTTATATTTTTCATGTGGCAAACGTAAGATCTGAACATTGAACCTTGTTAGAAACAGTTTCAGGCGTGCGAAAAGAACACCAACAGTTAAATTACCTATTGAAAAGAAAGCATCTTCCTGATGTCTCCTTATTTGATAATTATGTACTTGACCATTGTACAAAACAGAGAGAGCATAATCGCTAGGAGATGTAACGCTTCCTCTAACTAAAAATAGACCATTGCACTTCCTAGGATCTGAAAAAAAGGAATAATATATATTGTATAATCCTAAATTAGCTATTTTCTTTAAAAATTGTTAAATTGACAGTTTAAGGTCACTAAATCTTGCATTAAAAGAAATAATTCCCATATAGTTACAGAAGCAAGTTATTTCCCTAAACAAGTAATAGAATTTTAAAGGCGCATTCACCATTTTTTTCTTACACAACTGGAAAGTGAAAATATTCAAACATTATATGTTAAAAAAAATTAACTAGATTTTTAAAAAATATAAAAGAATATTCTAGTAAATAACTAAAAACGCATCGATCGAAGCGGGATCCTTGAAATTTTACCACGAGATTGTTTGAGAAGGTTACTTATTATTTGATATGTATTTTTACTGCATTTATTTTGTGGTTTGAGTGTTTATAATAAAAATGCTTGCAACAAACAAAGAAGTTAGTTTCTCAAAGAAGTTAAATTTATTAAATTATTTTTGTGAAATGTTATATATTATTCTCCAACCATCAAATTTTGTTTTAAAATGGATAACAGTTTTATCTTATCTTATTAATAAAAGATGGGCGTTCTTTCACAGACACCCCTGTGACAAAATGTTATGGACAAATATTCTTTGATGATGAGTTAGAAGACTCAATAAAAAAATACATTTTTTAAAGCTAAACCAAGAATGGAATAGATTACCAGAAGTTTTATTTTTGGTATTAATATAACTTGCAAATAGAAGTTATATCTTTGGTGAGTCAATATAATCATCTGACCTACCAGGTTTGTTATTTGTATATGCACAAATATTAAACAAGAAAATTTTTCTGTAATTATCATTTTTATCAACAAAATACTGATAGCATCTTTACAAGAACTTTTTTCTAAATTCAATATCCTTCATAAAAAAAAACCCGTTCTTAAGAGCGATAGGTTTTATCTGCTCAATGTACATGTGGTTGCTGACCATTTGGCAGTGCTAATCCATATATTCAATGTAGAAATTAGGAAATAAAAGTATTACAGTTACATATCATCAGGTGGAGGCGTCAGAACTAGAGAAATAGCTATTTTAATAATTTGTATACCTTGTATAGCATAGCAAAAAATACAAGAGAATTTTAGATGACATCATACTAGTATAAAATACACAAGACTTCTAACATTTACTCATAACACAATCAACTATTTTGAAGGTCTTGGCTTTGCATACAATATAATTTGCTTTATCAACAATAATATTTCACTATTATTGATAACCGTTTTATATTCTATTGTCTAAAGATTGTTATATTAAAAATGCATGCACATTTCATATAATAACTCTATTTCAAAAAATTCCTGCTTGATTTAGTATTATTTACTAATTATATTTTTAGTGTCCCGTGAATACAAAAACATGAAATATACATTTACAACAATGCCTATTAAATTATAGATAAAATAGAAACTTTTATATTGAGATACAAAAACCATGCAAATCTGCTCTTCACCAAGATACTAACAATGCTAGGAATGGGTCCAAAAAACTGCAGAAGATTGGTGTATCAAGGATAATTTTAATGTAGAGCCTGGTCTGCTTACAAGGAAGAAGAAAAAACTAAATTTTTCATCGCACATCTAAAAATTATCTGGGGACCATACTCCTAAACGAACGTGGAGCTGACACATGCAGAAGTTTAACAAAAGTAAAGTGGCGTTCATGGTGGATAGGAACTGATAATTCTGTAATGAAAACTGATATTTTCAATCTCCTGTCAAACATGCCAGAGTAACAGCATAGTCACCAACTCATTATTCAAGCGTACAAAAATAAACACCAATTACAATACTCAGCTGAACTGGGAGATCAGATTTCAACTGTTAAGTCTTGAAACTTGTGTTTAGTCCGTTAACTTGGCCTGAAAAGTAAGAATATTGGAATCATATTCTGAGGTAACATTACATTAGTCATTGGAACCACTATCTGAAAGACTCATCACTGAAGCGGATAATAGTATGAAACCTATAAGTGTTGTAAAACATGATACTGATTGAATAAATTGAATTGAAACCTAATCCGTAAATGTAGCTGGATCGTCGAATAACAACTGTATGACCTTTCTCAAATAATGTGTTAAATAAAACCCAAGATTTTATTCTTGGTAAAGTTACAGTTAGTATAATAGCTTAAATACAGACCAAAATTGATTTTGAATTTCAGGGGAGGGAAATACTTAAGACACAATTTTTTTTTCTTTCTAAATCCATTGTGTTGTGTTAGGGCTAACCTTACTCTCATATTTTACAAAATACAGCTAAAATATCATAAAAAAATATTAGTAACATAATCTTTTAATAGAGAAAAGGCATCTGTGTTTTAATGCCTGTCAAGGGTGTAATTATTATTAATAAAGTTGGTTTGCTGCACCACTATAACATACTTTTTTATAGCAATCTACCAATCTACAGCCCTAAAAAAATTATATATTATGATAAAAAAGATCTGCACACTTTCGTAGAGAAAATCAAATAGAATCATCACGTTAGAATGTGGGTATATATCTAACTGGTAAAAATTAACATAAAGTTAAGTTTATTTAGCTTTAAACACAAGTAACTTGGATTTGCATACAAATCTACCTATTAAAGACTCCAACCTGAGAATATTTCATTATATTTTTTCTTACCATGTGTATACGATAGGAAAATATGTATACTTGTAATTCATTTTTGGCGACGGGTTATTGAGCCCTAAAAGTTCTGCCTGCTAAAAGATATTGAAAATGTTTTTGTCTCAATTATGGGCATTGGCCCATGGTTGAAACAATAGATTCACACTTGCTTACTACCGAAATTCTTTCTCGACTAGCAAAATTCTTATCTATTAGTGTACTCAGTTATCAAACATTAAAAATTTAATAACAACTTATAGTCAATAGTTAAAAAAGTTTATAGGCTAGAATTTTAAAGAATTATTTCATTTAATACATAATATGTATGAAAATATGATATGATTTTATAAAATAACAGCGCTTTTTGTGAAATAGTATATATACAAAGCTTAAAATTACTCATGAAAATAGAATATTAACCATGGTAACTAACAATATTAAAGTTTTAGTTATTTCTAGTGAAAGAAATTTAAACATAAAGGTATTTCCCTACACGTTATACAACTGGATTGAAAATCTAATTATTTTAAACTTACCATTTAACAGGATATTTTCACCCTCTTCTCTGCTGATTTGCGGATGATACCAACAAATATCATCATACTGATTCATTATGGTTTTTACTAAAATATTTTTTTTTACCATATGGGTTCAGTCATTTTCTTACTAATTATAAAATCAATAACTAATTAGTATCTAAATATTCTTCTCACAAAGTCTTAATGGAATGTAAAAATAAAAACAAAACAAACAAAACACTCTTAACAAAAAACTTCTGACAATTCCTTTACTACGTCACAAAATTTGTTGCTACGTCATAATATGTCATATGTCATTTCAAGGACGATAACATCTTTGGTTCTAAGTACACGTCCTACAGTCAGGTAAATATTTAATCGAGATATGTCTCCGATTATTGTTAATGGCCTAGTTTACATCAAGTATCTTGTGTTTAAGAGATTTGTTTACATCGCAGCCCGAGATTATTTCTTTGTTCCTATGAATTTAATACGTGTTGATACCGATATCCTATTTAGCACGCCTTTTTTTGAGGGAGTTGCTTCCATGCAAATGCAATTCCGACTCTGTTTAAAAAATTTTGACGTTTAGTATATCTCTTGCATGAACCTTTAATTTTTCACATCCTTCATTTCAGGTAATTAGAGTGACATCGTATTCACTGTTCTTACTTCAAATTGTATTATGTTCAATTTCAACCAGTGGCGTAACTAAGAGTATGTGCGCCCCCCCTCCCCGCAGATTTTGAATTCTCTCTACCATTTTGCACCCGGCTTGATCCTCCGTCCTTATTCATTTTCATTAAGAGACCTGAGGGCGCCCCTAGAGTGGCTGCGCCCTTCTGCACCGTGGGGTCGTCATTCACCGCACTGATTTTAACCCAATTGCTATTTTGACATCTAATATGGCGGCGTGTAAAAACAAGAGTAGTCGATAGGTTTTCTTGGTTTTTGTTGAAAATTCACATTTTTCCGCAGTTATTCATATAAATTTTAAAAAAAGTACGTGTTGTGTTTGTGAATTAGATTAGAAGTAAAAAAAATTAAAGGTAGACATCGGAAAATATGACTAAAAAAATCACTAGAAAAAACTTCAGATTCGTGTTGTACAACCCAATAAGAGTGTGCAAAAAACTAGCGAAAAATTCGGTGTTTCCGTTCTTCCGATTAATTCCCAAAAATTATAAATTATACCATTTGCTTAAACATCGCAATAACGCTTATAAAAATAATAAATCTAAGAAATTAGTTTTTCATAGTTGGTAACACTAATAAACTGACAGATTTAAAATTTTTTTGAAGCACAAAATATCCCTTTTTTTGTGTTTTGGAAGTAGGTCACTTGCAGAAAATTGAGCAAATCAGTATTTTTGGTAATTCTTTTCTTATCGGAATTATTAATTCAGATGTCAGAGCAAGTAATAGGGGAAATACGGCCAGAGTTGGCAAGTTGCAAGATCATTATTATGATATTTTCTTTCTCTTTATTTTTATAGAATCCCAGCCCCGATTCCTTACTTCTTTTTTTTTTCAATCTTGGATATTTTTAAATTTTGGTTTTCAGTACTCTTTGCCACTGAGAGCTTTCCCTTAGATCAGTGATTTTCAACCTCTGGGGGCTTTTAGGGAAGCGCCGTGTAACAAAAAGAAGAAAAAATAAATTTAATAATAATTCCAAAAAACCGTTAAAAGGGGACACGATTAAAACTGGTATGGAAGCTCGGATAGCAAATACTGGCGGAGAAACGTTGCTTTAGCGTATATAAAATGTGATTTAATACAAATATTTTATTATTACTCGAGTGAAGTAAATAAAACAATTATAGTTCATTTTTCTTTTTATTTAGTTATTAATTCTATATACATTAAAGGTTTTATTGATATATTAGCACCACTATTCGGCCCATGGAGTTTGAGAAACAAGAACAAATATTAAGATAAACTCCAAATATACAATTTGATCTGTACAGTGATTAAATGAAACATGTAGATTAACTATATTCTTTCTTTTTAAAATTTTAGCTTTCTTACAGTGTGCTTTAAAAATTATGCAACGTGGGGAATTTTTTGTTAGCTTTACAGACATAAACTTTTATTCTAGAAAAAATTGTTATTTGTTACTCAATATACTGGAGTCATATGAAGTTTAATATGCACTATTTATTAAATTTTATTAATAAAAGTTTAATTTTTTAAAATCTTTTGATGCACTAATTTCTCATTGAGCAAACAAAAATGTGCTTAAATACCAAAACTTTATTTTCTTCTGTTTCTTCTATTAAATATTGTCAAAAATTACATTTTTTTTTTCAATTTCTGGTTTTAAAAGATTCCTGCAGCAAGTTTTAACGACAATTCAATTTTGGAAAAAAAATGATGTTAATAAAAAAGTTTCCTCTACATTGCATATCTTCTTGGGTTCATTGTACAATTAACCCAGTTTGTCCACCTGTTTCTTATAAGAAATTAATATTTCGTATTATATATCACAGAAATGTATCTCGTCACACCAATCAGTTTTTAATTACTCCATTCATTAATTTAGGCCTAACAACTATAAATTATGAGTTAGAAAAAAGCATTGTCAGTGAAAAAATAGAATTAAATTTACGAAAAGTCGTAATTCTGTGGCATCAATATAGGCCATATTCGGTTACTTTTCAAGAAAATGCCTTCTTTTAGAATGTTATATTTCAAGTTAGACAACCATAATTTTCTACATAGTAGAATAAAATTACTTCAAGCTGTCTACGTTACGAGTTAAAAATATACTCCATTAGTACACAATAATCAAAACTTCAAATACAGTTTCATAATAAAATATATTTTCTGACTTTTGAATTTATTTTCCAAGGTTTATTTTCTGGTTACGCAATAAGTGTATTCCGAGAATTGACCTTGTTTCTAATCCAGCTTTCTGAAGTTTCTATAGGATACAACATTTCAGTCAGTAGTAAGAAATGTCGCATCCGATAGAAACCTTAGTCAGAATCGTCTATTACGTGCATTTCAAGTGCACAAAACTGAAGCGAATTTCTTCGATCGGATCAGAATGCTGTGATAGAAACTAAGTCATTGCTTATGATGAGCTAATAAACTCAGCATAAGACGCTAATCTTAGAAATAATTAGGCTTATTCCAGATCGAATAGGAAAATTTATATGGATTTAATGCCTAAAAAATATGTACCATTTTTTTGCACTCATACGATAGGATGATGAGTAAAAAGATCCTCTACTTTGTGAACTAATTTCCGATCATTTTTGGATTAGAAGTACAAGGATTGTAGAAATTAATCTTTTTGTCCATAAACCCAGGAACATAAGTCTTGGCCTTATTTTTTAGTTCAAAATGTAAATAATAGGTTTTGTTAGAATTATAAATTTTAGTCTTTTATTTTGAGTGAATACTATTAATTTAATTTGGTTAAACCTAAGATTATAATAGCTAAAGCATAATAATCTTTGGTTAAACATAGAAATATTTTTACATCTTAGGAGTAATGTCAAAATAATATTTTCACACTCAGAATATATCAAAATTAAATAATTTATTATTTGGTTGGTATATAATAGCTGGTACTTCTTTTCTCTTTCATCCGTTACGTAGATAATTGGTAAATATTATTTATAATAAAAAGGGCCTTTAGACATTTTTTGGAAAAGTGTATTAATCCTGTGTTTTGTCTTCCAACCAAGGTCTAAAAATCGGTAATGTCGAGGGATAATGAGTTCCAGATTTAAAACCATTTTCATCATCTTCTGATCTTAGGGGATAAGTGGCCATAATTATTGGTAGTTGTAATTTCACTTCTTTTTGTAATCCACTTGGTTCTACAATGAACTGAAAACAAGAAATATGATATTATGACATAACCTGAAAAATGTAGCGATATTTATGTATGTCAGTATTTTATTTGGTTGTATCGATAATCATAAAATTCTGACAATTAAAAGTATTATTAAAAAATATGTAAATATTCGAATAAAATGAATAGAAATAAGGCCCATGGTATAAGACACTATAGTGATCAAATTTTATTATTTGAAGGAGAGTAGTTTGTTGATGTATAAATAAACATAACAGCCATTATCTATATCTGAATATAAGCTTTTTATTCATTGTATTTGGTTTTAAAATTTCGGTTATGACTTGTATATATTCTAATTAATGCTTAGTACGTTTACATCGATGATTTAAAGCCGATTTGAGTTTAAGTGGCCTATACGAGTCACTTGAAAAAAGTAAAATAAACAAACCTGAAAGCGACTGGAATAACTCTAGTCAAGTCTAAAATGAAACACGGTTGACCTTACTAAAGTGACTTCAAAATGCGATCTAAATGGTTCCAGCTAGATTTTAATTGAGAACGCCAGATCGGCGATCGTCGGGACATATGATTTTGACATTTCGTAAGTTTTGGGTTAAGGTTAAGAACACAATCTTTAGTTATTTTTGTTTATGATGAATATTGAGAAAGCTGTGTTAACTTAGAATCAATTTATTTACAGTATGTGATATAAACTCTTCAAAACATTCCACAAGTAGTACTTATTGAGGTTAGGTATAAATGTAATGAAAATAAAGGGTTTGAAAGTGGCTTGAAATTCATTTTCAACTCGCATTCACGTCGCGAAATAAACGAGTAGATTTAAGATTTGTTTTAAAGCCGCTTTATTATCAATTTGGTTTGAAGCCATCGATATCAACGTACTGATTTTGGGGCTAAATGAAGAATTAAGGTATTCATTTGAATGGTTCTGTATTATTTCTAGCAGATATTTAATAAAATACCGTTTTATTAACGAGTTTTGTATCTCACAAAAACGCGCATCATTAACCAATCATCATGTCAAACGACAACTTAACTGTTTTTTTTTCTGTACTATACGTATATGTATTCAAGTAAATAAATATTTTGCTTGTTTTTATTTTTATTTACTCTCCTAATAACAAACTAAAGATTCATAGGTGTAGGTATAAGCAAAGACCAAATTAGTACCATTATAGACCATTAGCATATTAATTAATAAAATTTATAATTTTATAATTAAATATTTAAATTTATATTATTTTTATTAATTAGCAAAATCGAAAAATTTTTAATAAAAAATAAGTGACTCAGCTAAAGCTGATATACTGTTACTACACTAAGCTCCATGCAGTGATACATTTTTTTCTTAACATTAGTAAATAATTAAGGCGTCTCCTTTTATTCTTTCCTCAATGGTTTGGGTGAAATAACTTTGGCTCAATGCATATAATGACACCTATCACCCCAGGATAATAACAGGAAATAGCAGAAAATATACTTACGACATCTGGTACTTGTTTGTGTAAATATGTTGTTTCTTGTCATAATATTGGTTAATTTATAGATCTGATATTTAAATTCCCTAATCAGCAACTATATCAAGAAATGCGTTTTATTTTAAACTTTTTTATGTGTTATTTGGTAAAATATTTACGCATACAAACGCCTAGTAAAAATTTAATTATTTTTCTTTATATACTTACGAATACGTCATAATTTATTCTAATTAAATGGCACCCTCTTAAATTCGTAGGAGGTAATGGAGGAATATAAAGTTGTTCTTTAACCCATTCATCCTTTTCTCCTGGTCGGATTTTACCTCTGGTAAGCACAGCCAATTCTCGTTTTTCTGTTTGTACCACTTTACCTCTGGCCATATATGTAATGGTCTCGGTTAGTGCCGCTTTTGTACTTTTTATAGTAACTCTGCTTCTATTTGATACACTAGCTGAAACACCTAAAAGAAAATTTGAAATAACGTGTTTACCTTAAATTATTCAGATTCTGGATCTAAGATGTTTCTGGACCATTCCCTCCGTTCCATCATTTAAATCTTTTCCTAGAAACTTTCTTAATAGTTTTGAGAGTTTTGGACTTGTAGTATTTGTTTGACTGAGAACTTATATAAACTAATATTGGATACACACCTATACTTTCTCCGGGAACATATCCTCCTCTGTCTAAGGTAACTTTGCATACAACTGCTCCTGAGCCAACGCAGCTTACTCCAAACTTATGTTCTACTTCACATCGAAATGTTTCCTGTCCCGAAATGTTCTAAATTAGATAAAAAAGGACAATAGAAAAGAAAGATTAGAGAACATGCAGGAAAGGATATCTGTGGAAAGAAGATGTAAAAGCCAAAAAGCAAAAGTGCAATAAATAAACAAACCTTAAAATATATGAATACCACTATTTTTGCTATTAATTATCCCATAAAACCACAAACAAGCACACAGCATAAGAAATTGTGATAATAGTGGGATTTTTGCATGCAAGTGCAAATTCACCACATTCCAATAGTATAAACAAGAAATATAGCTTTTTCCTTTCATCTATAGTTTCGACAAAGGTATTTCAATTTTCCCCCATAATACCAGATATCTTAGTAATCTTATTTAAAAACCTCAAATGAATATTTTAGGGATGGTTTTTTACTGGCCTAAGAAGTAAATTTCACAAATTCTTCAGGAAAATAAATACTGTAAGCACATGGTGTCAAGGGGAGGAGATTCATAAAATAACGACAGCATCCTGTAGAAGGAAGAGGCCTGCTCTTTTGAGGGACGTCCCAATCAACTTTACAGAGGAAGTGAAATATCTGGGTATGACTCCGGAACTTAAATCGGAATAAAACAATTCAGAAAGCAAGACTAGCTCTTTGGATCAGTCGCAGAATATGTAAAAAATCTTGGAGCACCAGACCAAATTAACTTGACGTTAGACTAACGATAGCTTATGGTCTGGTGAGTCAATGAGCAGTAACGATTAGCTCAAGCAAAAATTACAAAAACAAGCATGTTTGGAGAGTACAAGAGAGTTAAACTCTACTCCAGTGGCAACTATAGAAGTTCTTATTCCTCTTCACATACAATTACAAGGGGAAGCCAGGAGAACAACATTCAAAATATATAATGCGACCTGTGATACAAGAGTGAATAAATGGTAAGTAGTAAATACTAGAGTCGTGGAGTTAATCAAAACACACAATATCTTCCATATATCACTAAATAAATTGGGGCAATACAACAAAATTACTCTACCTAGGCACTCTAGGCCACAGGGTAATGAATCATCAGATTTACTTACCGAAAAAAAACAGAGATGACTTTCATAGGACCAGAATCAGTAGTGGGAGTTCCATACAGTAGGTACTGTCAAACGTTCTATATCGACTTGGGCAGAGAAAATACTGACTTCCTCTCCCAGCAATAATCCATACTAAAGTATAATCACGAAATCACAAACAGTATGTTAGAATTGAGTAGACAAAAGTTCACAACCGCGATAAAACTGTAAACTTATGCAGAATTGGACTAGCAGAAGATGCAGTGTGCCGCTGTCAGAGGTCGCTGTAATGATCAGATATATTAGAGCACACTAATGCCAGGAGACCTGACTGAACAGCTCTTCTTTCAACACAATATTGAACTTCGTCCAGAGGTGTGGGATTCTGGGATAAATCTAAACTAGGTGTGAAACACAACAGACTCATGAGGGGCAGTGCAGGGCCACTGAGTCTACTCATCATTAATCTAAACTAACCTAATCTTCTTACAGACATCCATAAGATTTCTCTATTGTTCATGTATCTTCTTTACCTATTGTGATCTTTTATTATTAAACGGTGTCTATATCCATCCACACTACTGTGGTATTAATTCAAAATCGTGTCACGCAGGAGGTGAGTAGTATATATCAAATAATTACAGTGTTAATAAATACCAAACTAATGTGCAGTGATAGAATCAAAAAGTAGCCAAGTTCTCGTTGATATACACCCAGTGACTATTAGAACAAACTATAATAAAGCCATTTTATCTGTTCCATAACTTCGGTTCCTATTGTGTTAGTACAAACATGAAAATTGTATATACTATTAAAATTAGCACAAATAGTCTAGGAGACTCCACTCTTCAATAAATTATTATTTTAGACATACAGGTAGGTCTTACAACTGAGTACAACTAAAGAAAGTACATTTAGCAACCTTAGTTTTTCCACCCTAAATTCTTAAGCAAGGGAATCTTATTTTTTCTTGTGTGTAGAAACATAAAATGTAGCATGTAAGTTAGTTAGAGACATAAATAAAGGAAAATTTTATCACATAGGGTAACTTTTTATACAGACATTCATAAGATGTTTCCTTTAGTACCATCCAAAAGATGTCTTGAATTAGACATTCGTAATACATCTTCGTGCTGTTTGGCTTATGTACATGTAAAACTTACAAAATCACTCCTCTTCTTTTGGATGACTTGAAAGTTAGGTTAACCAATATTTATAGATAAAAGACAGGTACGTATTTAGGTTTTTTTCACCTAAATAATATTCGTTTTATAATGATCATAGAAATAAACGCGAGTAAAATTAGGCTGGTTCGATTACATTTTAACCGCTAATTATCATATGTTTAAATTATTTTAACTAAGAGGTGCTTTCAAAAAACTAGAAAATTTTATAGGGCCTATTGTAATTGTGACTACCTTAAACCTTTTTAATTGAGAATTTTGATTTTACAATAGCTTCATGTTTGGTTATAGAACTCCTAAATCATATAAAAAAATAATTTTAAGAAGCTGGTTGAAGTTGACGTATTTTTAAAGTTTAAAATTGACTGATTTGTTATTGAACTTGTCATATACCATGTAAGTCAATTTGGGAGTTGATATTCATTTATTTCTATCGTGGAGCTATTGTAGATTATGAGTGGGTCGTTAAGGCTTTTTTTTTGTCCTTCTACAGCACCTTTATTTCTTCGGGTATCATGGAAACGCCTTCCAGAAATTTAAGTCTTTCACAGAACAGTGGCATGTATTTGCATAGCAGATATTCCGCTGTTTTGGTTGTACGGGCGCAGAAATGTAGAAAAAAAATTATAAACATCTTCGCTTGTCTGGGACCAGGCGTATTGTTCCACCTTAATTTTATCTGATTTCGTTCCCAGCTCAGGAGCTCCTCGTTTATGTGGATTTTTGGCAACTCACAGAAAAATTCCGGACCGAGAAAGGCAATGGGGCGATACTCATTTAATTGATATTTTCTTGAAGTATGAAATCTATAATTCAAGCTAAAAATAGCAGTAATAGACCATAAACTATCATGCAAAACAGCACCATAAAAAGGAAACAAATTCGTTTTCATGCGTTTTAAATACGAATATTTTTAAAATATTGGGTAGTTATTTAAGTTCTTACCCCTAAAATGGCTGGTTCTAAATTTAAATCTATAGGATTCATGACTATAAACACTTGCTGGTTTTTATGGGTAAGGCCATTAGGCTCCCTAAGGGCTGTTTTACAATAATATTGTACCCAACCGTGCTTTCCTAAAAATGTTGAAGGTAATCCTAAGGGTAGTCCGAGTTTAAATGGAAAACTGTGTATCCCAGGTGATAAAACAGATGGGCCTTGTCCTGTAATAAAAAAATGAAAAATACAATATTTAAAATGGTGTTATGTCAGATTCTGCATAATCCTAAATATTTTTATATCAAAAATTAATATTTTACAGTAAAAACAAAAAATGTTTTCAAACACCGCTATTTATTGAAGTTAAGATAAATCGAATTTAATATTGAGTTTATTATTATAACTTCAAATTTGCTCGGCGTCAGCAGTTTTGGGATAAAAGTGTATTCGCTTTTTCAAAAAAATAAAATTAGTCGATGATCGGTTTGAAAAAAAAACCATATTTTCTGGCAAAACACTGTTTAAATTTTAAATTACTTGAAAATAGACCATGATATGTTCTTAGTTGGCAGGAATAGTAAAGAAATGACATTCAGTTTGCTAAATTTGAATCATGGGGTAAGTGAAGGAAGCTGGCCTTTAAGTTCTCCAATTGTAATTTCAAATTACGATTCTTTTAACTGATAATTGTAGTGGTTGGGTACGAAATTTCAACCAAAATTTTTGCTATATGAACACGCGGATCTTAAAAATGCATTTATCCACAGCATTAGTAACTCAATTTATGAAGAAAAATAATATGAAAAAATTGTTGCTCTTACCAGGTTCACCTAACAGTCTCATTCTAAAGTCTATATAGTTTTCTTTATCATACACCCTCTCTTGTCGAGGTGTGCGTACTCTAACTACGCCTTCTCCCACGACATGAAAGTGTAAACCTAAAAAAAGAAATAATCATCTAAATATATTATTTATTTCACAATTCTTATTTAAAAAAATAAATACTTTAATAAAATTTTTAGATGAGTGAGCTCTCATATAAATAATAAAACTACCGCAATGCAATAATTTTGCGGTTCATAATTTTGATGCGCATCATTGGAGATTTAACAAGTGAACCGTTGCTTTCAAATAACTATTTTTTCGCTAATCCTTTTTTCCAAATTTTAATTTAACCTTCACCAAATGTATTCTATTATTATAATGCTATTAATGTAAACAGAAAAACATAGAAAATAATACTTATTTGATCATGCGACACATTATGAACGTTACGGAGTGCATTATCCCACTTTATCTGCTTTAAAAAACCGATTTTATTTTAAATATGTTTCCCGAAAGTACGAACATTTAAGACAGTTCTTATCGAATGTCAGCAGTCCTTCTATAATGTGTCCTGTCTTTGAAACTTGAATCAGGCCCTTGATTCCTTTAATTTATTACAGAGTATGACTTGCAGAGAATGAACCACTGGGACTTGGAGCATGTTTTAATGAAAAAATGCTAGCAAATTTACGGTGGGTCAGCCAATCACGAGGGAAATTGAAACGATTCCGAGGTATGGCTGAGATGCGGTATTTGCAGTCCTTCCATATTGTTAAGAGAATGTGCAACCTTAATCGTTTCTGAACTGCCGCAGCTCTGAAGTTTTCAGTGAGTCTAGAATCCAGTAAACTATGAGCATTTTTAAGGTTTTGTTAAAGCTGACTTACTCTAGGTAGTCGTCATCCAATTGAGAAGTCTACAGAGGTACAAAAATTAGCTACAAAGTATACATTCGATATTTCTAACCAATAATTTGAAGGAATTGTTGATCTGTTCCCCTATTAGAGTTGAACAAGTTGCATGGTAGGCAACATTGTATATATATATATATATATATATATATATATATATATATATATATATATATATATATATATATATATATATATATGTTTATGCGGCTTTCACGGATTCCTCCGTGTGAGATGCAATAACAGTGGATATATCCACATTATGCCGTTATAGTGCTGAAATCACATTCAGCAAACGTATAACTATATGCAGCTCCGTGTATGAATGAAGAAAAAGTGAGTTCAGCACTACAACGGCATAATGTGGATATATCCACTGCTATTGCATCTCACACAGAGGAATCTGTGAAAGCCGCATAAACATATATATGCTATCCGGCGGGAGGTCGGCGAAGCCACGTTCAGTATTTGCATGCTTCCTTCCGATCTGTCCTTTGCACAGCCAGGTGCATGTCGGTAACCTGATGAGTCTAGTAGAGACGAAACATGTACTTCTGCCGTATCACTGTGGCGGGGAGGATAAGTTTTGACTTTCTTCTCGGTATGGTGGTACAGGTAGGCCATTATCTCGATGGTGGTGGAATAGGATAAATTGTGTTCGTTAGCAATTTGTTCAAACTGTGCAACCTCTAACATGGAAAGGATATGGTTGGAACGAAGTTTGCATTTACTGTTCGCATTTTTCTTCATTCATACACGGAGCCGCATATAGTTGTACGTTTGCTGAATGTGATTTCAGCACTACAACGGCATAATGTGGATATATCCACTGCTATTGCATCTCACACGGAGGAATCCGTGAAAGCCGCATTAACATATATATGTCATCCGGCGGGAGGTCGGCGAAGCCGCGTTCAGTATTTGCATGCTTCCTTCCGATCTGTCCTTTGCACAGCCAGGTGCATGTCGGTACCCTGATGAGTCTAGTATAGACGAAACATGTACTTCTGCCGTGTCACTGTGGCGGGGCGGATAAGTTTTGACTTTCTTCTCGGTATGGTGGTACAGGTAGGCCATTATCTCGATGGTGGTGGAATAGGATAAATTGTGTTCCTTAGCAATTTGTTCAAACTGTGCAACCTCTAACATGGAAAGGATATGGTTGGAACGAAGTTTGCATTTACTGTTCTCATTTTACTTCATATATATATATATATATATATATATATATATATATATATATATATATATATATATATATATATATATATATATATAGGTGCATGTCGGTACCCTGATGAGTCTTGAAAATTTAAAAAAATGAGTCTTGAAAATTTTTAAAAATAAATGATATTTCTAAAAATCCAAATTTTCTATGCGTGAAAAGGGTGGAATTTAATGATTTGGCTTATCTAACTTGTATATTTTACATCGAATCATGCATGATGTGGCTCTAAGAATGGGAAAATATATTATTAAGCGTACTTGATGCTTAAATTGACTAAGCATAATTTTATGCAAAAATAAAATGGTGGTTGTAAAAGTCATGTTTCCTCTTCATTAATTACGAAGTTACCATCCACCAGTTGTGTGAATCCACATATGTTAGTTACCTGTCAGAGAAAGAAACAGCGGATTATTCGTGGAGTTGCGCGGTGGCGTTTCTTGTAAATTAAGCACTTTTCACCAGGTACTACCACTGACAATGCCTCTTGAGTGTCATAGGCGTTTATTTTAAATTTAATTTTATGTTCTATAGAAAAAAAAACGCTGACTAATTGAATTAGAATTAATTCAATTTGTTTTAGGTCTTCTATTTAAACCGCTGAACAAATATTACAATTGCTAGATGATACTGAAAAACTAGCAATTATACTTTTTCTTGTCCTGTATATATATATATATATATATATATATATATATATATATATATATATATATATATATATATATATATATATATGAGAATATTCAATCCTTTGTGTTCAGAAAATTTATATAACTTGCTTGTTTGCAAACTGAAAAAAATACTACTAATTTACAAGACATGTTCTATATAAAGATAAATAATGGATCGAAACCATCGCGAAATACCCTGAACTTGGTACCTGACAGATAATTTTCTGTAAGAAACTGAGAGGAACCGATTCAATGTTTTGGATTGGAACGATAATTTTAATTTTCATTTTAAAAGTCGAAATAAAACAAAAAAATTCTTGTATTTTATTAATTACTCGATGCGATATCTAAAACAATGAAATAAGACCTTTTATGTGAAACGCCACCTAAGGGTCAGGTGAAAAATCACTCTTATATATTGATCCTGTAAGAGAGTATTCTAGTATTTTTTCATTAGAGTTTGATAAACCCTGTTTCATGATTTTGAATAGTTTAAAATTGGATTTATTTTTTACTTCCATCGATTGCCAATTTTATTTAGGACATCTTTGATAATTTACCCTTAACTGTTAATTTCACATAAGCAGCAAACTGAAATCCTTTAATAATGCTTAATGCCTCGTATGGGAGATGTCACTGTTTGTTCAATTTTAAGTGTTTCAAAATAATTTTTTATTTCAGATTAAACTTACAATTCTGGATAATTGTCGCTTTGAACTGGAAACTTTACATAATTCCTTAATTATACACAATTACCGATATATATATATATATATATATATATATATATATATATATATATATATATATATATATATATATATATATATATATATATACACCACACTGCTCCTACCGAAATTTAAAATCCGCGTTTATATTCTCAACATATGATGACGAGTTAAGTGAAGAGAACTGGCGTTAAGTTCGTTAATTTTATGGATTGTAATTTCTTATTACTACAATGGAGATGTTTTATAATTGAATATTGTAAAACATATAAGGAAATATTTTTATATATATTAGACGCCATCTAGATGTGGTTTGATAACTTATCCTTATCTATTGATTTTTCATAACAAGCAACCTAACATTCATTTTATTACGTTTGGTAGCTGTATACTAGATGTCCTTATTTGTTTCAGTACAAATGTTATAAAATTGTTTCACATAATTTTAAATTTTCAACATTAATATTTCCAGAGGTTGATTTTTAAGTGATTTATATTTCAACTCTTCTTATTTATAATTTCTGATAGTATAAAATCGACTCTATAATATAGCGAAAAACCATGGAAAACTTAATAGCGGATTATATTACTTCGGCTAGATTTAAAATTATTATTTATTTTGTAAATTAAAAATGATTGGGACTTAATAAAATATGTATATCTAAAGGTATCCTTTAATTCTTAATGTTACTATGTCAAATTTGATAATAAAAATAAAATTAGGATTCGTCCTGGCTTAAAATACCCTGTTAACAGTTTTTTAAAAATTTTTTCTTGGATATTTTTGAACCACGTGGGAGTTACTATAAAAATCATTCTTATAAAAATGGTTATAACAAGATTCATTTAAAAATAATTTTATTCTAAATTCAAATATTAAATTTTGTTAAAGTTGTAAAATAAAAAGCCATAACTTGAGTAATGCTGCTGAAAAGCGTTTTCTGATCTTTCAAATCTCGACAAAGTAAATAATTTTTATTTTTAATGATAGTTTCTAGTATCTCAATAAAAAATTTTAATATAAAAATCTCCGAAAGGTACGCCTTAAAATCTCTTCAAAATAAAAATCCACTTTAGTATTTATGTATTACGGAAATTCCATTTTTCAAATTAACATCCCATTAAGCAAATAAATATTTATAAAAGGCAATAATGACTGCCAATAAAAACTGGTTCAAAATATGTTAAACTTAACTAGTGGAATTTTTCAAATTAACAAAACGACTTTTACTACTTTTATGAAATTTCTTTGATACAATTAACAACAAATTTTAAAATTATTATGTTTAGATCTAATTTTTCGAAAATTAAACAAATTTAATTCTCAGTACACAAAAAATATAATATTTTTTATTAAAAACAAGTTATTGCCTTTCTATGTCTTTTATATGAACTAACTGTTGTGTTGAGGTATCATATCAACAAAGCACGTCAAAGAATGTTTGAAAGGAAATCCGCTAATTAAAACTATTCAAAGTTAAGTACGCCAAATGATTCTCATATTTGAAAAAAATAAATTTTATCTAAACAGCCAGACACTCTCAGCTTCATTGCTATGCGAAAAATTAATGTACCTTTTTCAAATATATACATGCCTTTTAAATCAAGTTCTATCAGTTAAACGGTATGTCTTTTGTCTAATTTCTAAGATGTGTTTGCTTGACTAGATTGTATAAACTTATTAGATTTCCTTTTTTGGTAATAATATATTCAGTAAAGCTTTTTATTTCCTTTTCAAATTAGCTTCTGATAATTACTTACCTAAAAAAACGTTAGAACTGTATGAAACGCGAGGAAATTTACATTCAGAATTTTCTCGCGGGCAACTAGTAATTCTGTTATAAAGTACGACATGATAATGTCGTTAGAGATCTGAAGAAAATTTTAAAACGTGTCAACTGCGGTTCATTGTGTCTTGACACAAAGTATGAAAAATTTCATCAGAAGACTTTTTTTAAGATAATTTTACAACTACACAGATAGGGAATCTCTTCGCTAAGACATTCTTTTCAAAATGAATAGCTAATATATTCTCCATGATTTTTATTTATTTTCAAGTTTATATATATTTATATATATATATATATATATATATATATATATATATATATATATATATATATATATATATACATGAAGTAAAATGAGAACAGTAAATGCAAACTTCGTTCCAACCATATCCTTTCCGTGTTAGAGGTTGCACAGTTGGAACAAATTGCTAAGGAACACAATTTATCCTATTCCACCACCATCGAGATAATGACCTATCTGTACCACCATACCGAGAAGAAAGTCAAAACTTACCCTCCCCGCCACAGTGATATGGCAGAGTTACATGTTTCGTCTCTACTAGACTCGTTTCGTCTGGAGGATCTATTGCGTGGCCTCCTCGATCTCCCGACCTAACGCCGTTGGATTTTTATCTGTGAGGACACCTCAAACTTATCTGTATTTCACTCCGGTCGATAGTAGAGAGGAACTTCTACGGAGACTCACGTTTCATTGTGATCAAATAAAAAACAATGCTAGGTTTATGTAGCGGGTACAGCATTCCTCAATTCGTCGTGCCTGCGAGTGTATCTGACTTCACGGAGTCCATGTTGAACCCTCTTACGAAGTTTTTAACTAAGCAGTTAGTTTAACTTTTTATTGAAACTATGGTGATAGGGGAAAATTCCTCTTTTTCATATTCAACTCGACAGAAGTTAGGGGAATAACAATGTAAATAAAATGACTTTTTTTCGAAAACGGTTAGAATTAGCAACATGAATGAAAAACACTTGATTTTTGGTCAACAGTTAAAGGTATGTAAAAAAGTTGTCCAAAGTTCTTATTATACAGGGCGTAAAAAAAAGGGGTCAAGAGTGTCACAGTTAGTCCATCTCTGCAGCTGTGAGTAATTCACAATATTTTCTTGGATAGTAATTTGAAGGATCTTAGCTGGTATATATCGTATTAAAAAAAATTGAAATATATCTGGTGGTTCAATAATTATGTGTAAAAAACTTGATTCAATTGTAGCTCTTTGTGAGCCCATATCTCCGAAGAGGAGGCCTATACGAAAAATGTTTACATAAACTTGTTTTATTCATTTCATGTGTTTTTTCATATCCGGGAGATTTCTCACATTTTTTTGGACACCCTGTATATATGTTAAAGTTGTTTTTTTTCCTTAAGAGCATTAAGAAAGAGGGCTGCCAGCTTATTTTCTGCGAATTCCACCCTGGTTCCCTCTTCATACTAGTTTCAACCAACTCAGTGGAGCTGTAACAGACCGAGAGCAAAATGCACAGAAGACAACCGTCTACTTAAAATCCCCCATTTCGTAAAGTGCCGGATTCTTATCATCAACAGTACAAAAGGACATCCAAATATACCCCCGACCGGTAGGAAACTAATAAAAATAAATAATTTCACGGTCAATGTATTTGAAAAAGTATTTTCCTTCGTTATACTGTTAAGAACGGGTGGACCGTTTAAAAGAGAAAAAAACATACAGATTTATAAGAGCTTAGTTTAAGAAAATAAGACGCTAATTAAGTTTTTTCTTTCGTTTTAATAATATTCTTTATATGTAAAATACCAATGTTCAAAATATACTCATTCCATCAATTCCCTTTATTAAAAATAGGTTGATACTAACGAAATCAAATTGAAAATAAAAGGCCTGGTGTTTTGGTGTTTTACTTCGATTCCAAAAAGCCGTTTGATATCACTTTCAGTCAGCCTAGTGGAGCGAAAACTGATGTCGCCTTTTCAGCACGCAAATTTCAATAATATGCGGATAGGAGATGGGTAAAAGCTCTGTCGAAGTGAGGAAAAGAACATATTTTCAACTGATTGCGAAAAGACGACCCCTTCCCCAGTTCAAAAAATTTTGAAATGTTCAAATCTTGGTGTAACTCTAAGCATGTAGATGTATTACAAGGTATCTATTGCAAAAGAAAAAATAAATGTATATGTAAATGTTGAAGATTAATTGAAAGCAGAAAAGATGCTAAATGAGATTTTAGCGATATGTCTGCAAAATTTTAATTAAAATGGTTTAATCTTAGAGTTAACTAACTGGATGTAGACTGGGACCTAATTAATCAATAACTAAGACGTAAAAACAAGAGGGAGACACAGATTGAGGCTGATTGCTTCTACGTCAAGAATGCCCTATTTTGGAAAAACATTGGAGGGTAATATTAATCTTTATATCTCTATAAATGGTGCGGTTGAAGAGTTTGAAGATATCGTATGTTGCTTGAAAAAAGCTATATCGCAACCGTTACATACTAAATACTGACTTAAGGCAAAAACTTTATGGTACTCTAGTTTTAAGTTATATAAATTATGCATATTTCGTAAATGGATTTTGTCTGGATGATTTGACAAGTAAAAGGATACAAAAATTGAGAACTCTTGTGTGAGATTTATATATGGAATTCATAGGCGAGACCATATTTCTTCCTGTTAGCAAAATCAGTGTGGTTAAACATGTAGAAATTGTATATGGTTAGTTTTGTTCAAAATGTTCTGAATACGGGTACTCCATTGTACCTAAAGAACAGGTTAATTTATAGATCTGCAATCCATACCGAAGGCATTTGCAATAATTATCTTTTAGAACCTTCCCAGCATCAAGCTGCTCTATTTACAAGATTTTTTTGCCATATAGCTGTTAGTGTCTACAATTACGTACTCCTTGTTATTCAAGAGCGTTCCTTGTCCGGTTTAAAAAAAAACATATCGATTGTACTTACTACATGTATAAAATGCAGTGATCAGCAAAACAAAATTATAATTAAATATTAATCAATTACTGAAAAATTATTAACCAGCAAATTGAAATTACTCTATCAATTAATAATTTCGAAGATAAAATTATCAATTAATGAAGTAATTGGAGTTTTCATTTCTAAAACTTAAGTTAATAAAGTAATTGGTAATTTTATTCCTACAATTATCAATTAACGAAGTAATTCATAATTTCATTTTTTAATTATCAATTGAGAATGTAATTAATCATTTTTGGAATAAAATTACCCATTACCAGAGTAACTGAAAAAATAATTTTTTAAATTACTTATTAAAAGACTAATTAAAAATTGATTTTTCCAAATTATTGAATTATTAACTGATAATTTTTTCTCAGTTAAATTAAAAAATAATTTAAAAACTCTTTTCGCCAATAATGCAACATCATATAAAATAGCCACATAATTATTAGTGTTCAATAGAAAATATTTTTTAAATTTAATTCTGGCAATTTACCAATTAATAATTCAATAATCTGGAAAATTAAATGATTGATTACTCTTGTAATGGATAATTTGAAAAATGAAATTTTCAGTTACTTTGGTAATGGATAATTTAATTTCCAAAATTATCAATTATTTCGTTAATTAATAATTGTAGAAGTAAAATTACAAATTACTATCTTAAGGGATAAATTTGCTGATCAAATTATTAACTACTTCATTAAATGATAATATTATTTTCAAAATTATGAACTGATTAAGTAATTACTAATTCTATTTTGTAAATTGATGATTATTCATTAACTGATATTCTGATTTTTGAAATTATCTGTTACAAAATCAAACGATAATATTACCGATAATATTACTAAAAATATATTATTGCTGATCTCTAATAAAATATTTAGATAATAATAAGTGTATTAATCATAAATATCGTGTACTGTATTGACATTAGTGTGGCGATTTGTGAGTTTATATATTCGGTTAGGCTGAACAGTCATGTACTGAACATCGAGTTTACAATAAAAACCTTTATTATTATTATATATTTTCCCAGTAATTAAGGGTGTCTTTCTCGATGTTTGTACATTCGTCATGAAGTTTGTGCTGTTTTTACTTAGTTGCAGACCTATTTTTTCTGTTGCAGATTTTCTGGTATATTTTTGACATTATTATGAAAATATAGTCAGCGTATCGTACTAGTCGTTGTTCTTTTATGCCAATGCCTCTTCCATTCCAGTTAAGTTTCTTAAAAATGTTTTCCAGTGCAGTGTTAAATAGTTTTAGTTTCATTGCCTAACTAGCCAGTTTGTTGGATTTGTTCTACTCTATAAGCCAGGTGTCGATTCAGCTGTTGTATAGAGCTCTTTTGACGGCCTATATTTCAATATTATCGAAGGTTTTTTGGTCGTCAATGAATAACATATATAACAATTCTTTGCTACGGTTCCTATAGTCAAAAGGTGGTGGCATTTATCGAATTTCTCTAAAACCAACTTGTTTTCTTAGTTCATTCAGTTCTAATATGGGGTAGAATTGAGATATATCTGCATTCACATTGTCCTTGTCGAGTAAAACCGATGTCAATGTATTCCAGTTATCTGAAATATTTCCCTCTTCAGTAGTTTTGGAAAATATAGTGCAAAGTCACCTTCCTCTTTCATTAATTCAATCAGTATGTACTCCAACTCCGTTTGGTGATTTATCGTTTCTCATTTTTTAGTGTTGTTATTGTTTTATTTTGGGTTAGTTCGCTATATATATATATATATATATATATATATATATATATATATATATATATATATATATATATATAGAGCTCCTCCTGCTTCACTTATAGATCTGCTTCTGATACAAAAAAATCCAAAATGTATTCTGACAAGTTTAATCTCAATAATCATTATTTAAATGTTTATATATATATATATATATATATATATATATATATATATATATATATATATATATATATATATTGACACTTAATAGGTAGGTAACTTTGTATTTTTATCAACGATGCAGCCGGTGCTTTTCCGCGAATCTTTGGAACGATCATTTATCTCAAATTAAGAAGTAGATTCATAGATATTTTCATCCAGAGGTACGATACCAGAAACTAGAGATTTTGGAATATTGGTAGTACTAGCGAATATTCTATAATTCTTGCATAAAACTGACTATGACTGGTATGAGAGATAGTTTTTCTCTGTTTGATTCAATCTAATTCAGATTGTGACTTGCCAAATACTACACTTCTAATACTCGTAAATAAAATATCGAGATAGGTTCAAAATAAACATTCACCTTGTACCTAGAGGCAATACCACGATAACTGTAACATTTCATGCGTTAAATGATTTGAAACAGTATTTGCCTAATTATGAATGCCGCTTCTGTCTGTTGTAGAATATTGACATTACTGCAAATTGTTTAACGTGGAGGGTAATGAATGGGCATAAGTCATTAAGTTAGTATAGTGAAGAACGAGATATGTATATAAGTACCCTCTTAAATTTATATGATCAAATCCTTATTACTTTGAACAATTCTTTTAATTGGGTAATATGGAATGAGAAAAATTGTTTTCTGGGTAAAATAATAATTAAGAAACTCTATCAAAAAGATTGCTAAACATTATCTATTTTTTTTTAAAATTTAATATAAAAAAATTGAATAAAATAAATCTTCATTCTTTTTTTAATAAATGCTATAAAAAAGTGACAAAATAACAATAGATGATTTCCCATAATAGAAATGATTAAGAGTGTTGATTATTATGTTAACTATTTCTATTTATGTGTCACATTCGAGCTTCATTATCAAGACTTTTACCCATTGAAGATGCTTTAAGAAGTGAAAGAAAAAAATATTATTTGATAGTGTTTGTCATTGTTCAGGGGGGCATCGTTACAATTTCCTGAGGGGCTTAGAATTTCTTAGGTAATAACTTCTTCTGTTACAACAAAGTTAATATAAGAGTGACACGATATAGTGAAAGAATGAGGCCGTCGAAAAAGCATGTCAGCCATGTAAATCTTCCTATTTAAATTAAATACATTAATATTTTAGATAAGTCAGTAAAAAAATTAAAATAACGTAATCTGACTTAGGTTTTTAAAGTTCTTTGTATCAGGAAACTTAAATCCACTGGTAAAAAAATAAATTTTGCTCTTAAACCAAAGAGATGTTATATATTGAAAAGAACGGCACTTTAAATAAGAGAGAAGATGCACTCAACCACTTTTTCTCTTGACAAACTCTTCCGAAGTGAAGTCAGCAACCGACACGACGTTTGAACCCACACTGATACCACCAGCGGCCCTCGAAAAAGTGTCGGGGCCAAAGTAAGGTTTCAAAAGAAAAATCTGTATGATTAAAGTCTATAATATATGGTACAATTTTATTAGTTTTTACTGGTTCGAACGCTTAAACTATTTAAAACATTATATCTATTTGATTATTGAAAAAATATAGATGATGAACTCAATTTATTTTGCACCTGGCCAACTTACCCCATACAGAACCACCATACTGACACGACGTCTGAGCCCAAACTGATACCACCAGCGGCCCTCGAAAAAGTGCCGGGGCCAAAGTAAGGGTTCATGGGAAAAATCTGTATGATTATAGTCTATAATATATGGTATAATTTTACTAGTTTTTCCTGGTTTGAATATTTTAACTTTTTATAACATTATATTTATTTGATTATTGAAAAAATATTGGTTTTTATTTTAATTAAACTTGTCTACTACTGAACTTATTAGACTGGATATCCAGTATAATAAGGAAACCCATGAAAACGTATGATTAAGATTTTAGTTAGGTAGATTCTAACATAGGTAATTTGTGAGTAAAGGCTGTGTAGATAGAAAACTCAAAATTATTTGGTTTCATTAGAAGTTAACCCTGACAGTTCTTGTCAGACTATTTATTATTGGTGAAAAAAATTAGGGACATTACTGAAAATCAATACACGCAGAAGAGTCCTATGACAGGAGGGGCGGATCTAGCCTCTCTCTTTGGGGGGGGGGGGGTGATATCACAAAAGTACAGCATCGCAAGCGAAAGCAAGTTGTCGACGGGGACGGGGGGGGGGGAGACGCCAGCAACATTCCCATTTCTAGTGTAAAAGTCAGGATCGGGTCTATTTTTTTGAATTCGAAGCTCTTGAAGAGGATAATCGCAAGAAAAAACATGTTTTCGACGGGTGGGTGGGGTGAGGTGGGGGGGGGGGTGTAAGTCAGCAGCATACACATTCCTAGTATAAGACCCAGAATCGGGTCTATTTTCCTGAAATCAAAGCAATTGGGGGAGATGATCGCAAGAAAAAAACAAGTTGTTGACGGGAGGTGGAAACCAGCAGCATACACTTTCCTAGTATAAGAGCCAAAATCGAGTCTATTTATATATATATATATATATATATATATATATATATATATATATATATATATTAGCACAAAAATGTGACAGTTTTAAAGCTCATGAAACAGTTTGTTGCATAAGTGACAAGAAAGCTTAGCTAGAAAAGTCTTTCTTAGCACAAAAATGTCACAGTTTTGAAGCTCATGAATATATATATATATATATATATATATATATATATATATATATATAAGTTTTGTTTAAAAGTTTAAAAATTAATATATAGAACATCAAATCATAGATAGCTGAAAGGGGACATTAATATCTATTTCAAGGACCAAAGAAAATTCTTTTCCTTTATTTCAAAAGCATTTAAACGGTTTTAAGAAATACACTAATTTATCTTTTAATATTGTTATGTACCGGAGTTAAAACTAGTTTAAATTTGAAAGCTCAATTTCGGAGGCTTAAGTAATAACATATGTTTATGGTGTGAGAACATAACCTATTTGTTTCCTTTTTTGGTAAATTTTGAAAAGCAATAATTGAGAAAATAGAGTTGGAGAATAAAATAATATTTGACAGTGACAGAGATTTTATCGACATAATTAATTTCCTTTTTCCGCGAAGGTGTTGTGAGTTTTTTGAGAATTTTAGAAGATATATACTTATATATTTTGTATTTGACTGCATAAAAAAAATTTTGCAAATTAAAAAATGTATTTTTAAAAATCCCCCCCAAAAAAAATTACGAAGATATATTGCTATTAAGAAGTAATTAATATGTATGTTAGAGAAGACAAGTCAATATTATTTTTAAGGGGGATGATTTTGCAACCTTCGTGGTTCAACTTCCTGGGAGGGGTAGATGTTACCCTTAAATTCTTAAATAGGAAGGGGGATCAAGTGGCACATCGTTTCAAAACTCGTTTAATTCTATTTCCAGTAATAGCTTAATATATTATTTTCTAAGTAGTAGTTTCAAAGAAAAGGCGTTCCAAAACAGACATAATTAGAACGGACCTTGTATTAAGGTTTGTTGTTTTTGGTATTAATTATTTCAAACATACTTATTTAGTTGATTTGCTTCTTAATTGGGTGAATTTAAATATGATTATGACATTGATATAACCCTTGAACCGGAGCAAAGTCTGGTCTAAATGCTTGATTTTTTATTTGGTGATTATTTTATTTTTATAAAAATTTTAGTTTTCGAGGAAGAATTTTTAAAAATAAAACCGAAAGGATCTACTTATGCAGTATTTTATAAACTGTTCCAAATATTGTTCATTAGGCTCTAAACATTATTAACGTCTGTTTTAGAACTCAAGTCTAACTTTTCAGAGAACTTCAAAGGGAACTGATCGGTATGGTGTTGTAATTCGCCTTTTAAAATTATCAATATCAGCAGGTTTGTGTTTCATAAACAATGGATTTAAACAGAGAAGAAAGAAGTCTAAAGAAGTTAAAGTCGGTGATCTTGGAGGTCATTCCATTGTTCCCTTTTTGCAATTTCAGTGCCCTTTTATAGTATCGTGTGACATTCTCGTCTGTTCCGCTACTGTTCGTAAGAGCTAGATGGCTCTGCAACAAAGGCCCCCAAAACCTTAAGCTTCTTCATTTAGTACTCGCCAGTAATTTCTTTTTCTATTTTCCACCGAATCAATTTCTGAAAATTTTGCCACCAAATCAAGAACATACCTACGACTTACATCACGATCAGGAAAAGAAATGCCGCTCATCGTGCGTACTTTCCAACCTCTCCATAAATAGACATCATTTCAATTCTTTCTTGGCGAGAATAAACTATTTTTACAGTTTATTCACTTATTAAAATTATCACTGAATAGCTCAACAAGCAAAATTGAATTAACAATACAACAGTAAATCCTTGAAATTGGCTGTAAAATTATTTTGTTTAAAAAACCGCTGATTTAAGAATCTTTTTGCAGGAGTAGCAAAAATAGGTAAATTTTATCCGTGGAATATTACAGAGATAACAAACACTGAAAATATATTATTAGATTAATTTTTCATGTAAATCTTTAGGAGGTTACTTTGTCCCTGATAAAATTTCTACTAAAAGAGGCGTCAACATAATATTTTTTTAAATGATGATCTAAATATCATAAATCTCAGTGCAGGCAAGTTCTAATTGTTTCCGAATATTTGGAACGCTATTAGTTAAAAAAATATAAGGTATCTTTTGAAAAGAAAATAATGTGTTACTTTACCCCCCCCCCTACCAATTAAAATTTTAGAAGTAACACGTACCCCTCTCAGGGGTTGAATCACAAAGGCTGCAAATATTCGTTAAAAGTGTTGACGTATATTTCCAAATTCCAATATTATTTAGTAGAACGGCGATGCTAAGGGTGGGAAGTTATCAAACTGACGCCCTCTATATTACTAATGCATTAGCTGCAAACTTTTTTATAAAAAAAATATTTAAAATATTAATTATCATATATAAAGTAGACCTTACTTGTTTCAGCATATAATTACTCAAAAGTAGACCAATGATTTATTTTATAAATTTAAATCGTAAATAATATTCCTAAATGTCAAACTAACTAGGTACACTAGTGAAAAAGTACAGCTTTTTATTAAACTGAAATTTGGGTTTGATTGATACTAAAAAAGTGGCACAAAACGTTGGTAAATTTACTTTGAATAAATGTTTTGGCAATGACTTTTGGAGGTAATGCTGCTACCTTGCAATTGTACCCCTTTCCCGGCAATCCTCGGGGAGGGGGGGTTACATGTTTTTGAGAGATCTTCTTAGAGCCCTCAGAACATCAGATATTTACCCCCGCACCATGTTTTATCTATACACTGTAAAAAGAGAATGCATGAAAGTTAATGTAAATGTACTGGAAGCAAATTTCACAAACGTTTATTAAATGTATTAAATTTAATAATTTACATTAATCTAAATTAATTTATTTCATTAAATTTAATATAATCATATATAAGGTGACTATGTACATTATATAAACAGCCAGTGTTCATCGAATTTGAGATATGCTGTCACAATATTTAATTCATCAACATTAATACGAGTTCAAAAAATTCTGAAACTACCAGGAAAAGATGGACGTTCCTTCCATAGGTAGTGTCCGCCATCTACACCGGTTTTGAGCTCATTGGTTCTCGTCAGTACGGGGCAGACTTGTACACCTCACCATAAGAAAAGTGAGTCCATTAAGTAACTTATATCATACTAAATAAAAAGTTCAATACAAGTTGCGCTATCTCTCGGAATCTCATGCAATGCATATTGATTAATAATGTAAATTCCTTTAGTATTAGGGTATATGTGAATTAATTTTAATGTACATAAATTGAAATATCTCTTCAGTTATTTTATTGAAATTTAACAACGAACTGATATGTGACTGAATTGCTTTAAATTCGAAGTAAATGTAAATTATCAACGATCTGATTTTCGGCACAAAATCATTAAATTTAATGTAGAATGGACACTAAATTTGCAATAAAGTGAATGAAACTGCCAAATCGAGATTTGCCATAAGAATTATCTTTGTAGGTTATGAGCTATTCGCGATCATCTAGATTTTCTCGTTTATACTCCTTTATCTGGTAATTTCCAGGGAGAGTTTGCTGATGTCGGACAGGTCCCTGCAAAAACGTTGAACGCAGCAGGAATAAAGATTGTAGGCCTCATCACTCACTCCTCTCAAATTCATTAAAATTTCTCCCAAAAGGTGACTGGATGGTATTCATGACATACATGCATTTTCCCACTAATTTAGGGATGCTCATTGGCAGCGATGTGAGTTCCATAAATACCCGAAACGAGTAGGTTATCGATCAACAATGCTTCCAACCAAATGAAAAATGTTACAAAAATTTGCTACATTTTAGAACACATTCCAGGATTAACTCAATTTTTACGGTGAATAATACAAAAAGCTAAACTGAGATTAAATTTTTTACTTAATTGGATATACAGAGAATACACAGTTATAAATGGGGCAACTAAGTCCGATTTTATTATTATTGAAGAGTTCATCTATAAAAAACTATTTACTAATACGTTAAATATATTCCATTAATTTAAATTATCCGCTTTTTAAATTGTAAATTGCAAATTACCGTTTATTTATTGACTATAGTCACGTGATTGCCGCCGGTTTCTTTTTAATAATTGTTCAAAGTAGGTTAAAGAATTTCTATAATCTTTAACAAATCACGAAGGGAGATTCGCGCAAAGTGACTCCTTAACCTTCTTCTTAACTTTTTCCGTACGCGAGAGTATATACAGTACCTTATAAGTTGACCAAACAACTTTCTTAGGTAGGTTTACCTTTATGTATATGTATATATTGAGTGTTAAATGAAATTCCTTTCACTGTTAATTATTTTAATATTATCGTATTATTATTTCCGCTTGTATGAATTTTTGTAAAAATATTTTGAAGATTTATAGTAACCTACTCATCAACGTGAAAAGGCGGGCTTAAAATATTTTGTTACACATAGTTCCTAGTATAGGCAATATAAGTAGGTATTAAGAATTATTCAAGGACTCGTTAATAAACGAAGTATTAGAAATAGTTAATAATTAAGAAACCCACGACGATATTAATAATTTTACGCACGTTTCTAAAAGGTCAGTACCTAAAAGAAAAATACTGAATCATTATAAGATGGTTCAGTTCCTTTTAAAGTACCTTATCTTTGAAATGTAGGCAAAAATAGTTAACCTTTATTAGCATCCAGGTCACGTAAATATTTGTTATTTAATTTTACAATAAAAGAATAAAAATACCGTTAAACAAAGAATTTTTAGAGATCAACTTAAGGCTGGGTTTTCGGATGAGCAACTGCATGTCTTTGTGCTGCTGGATGTAGTTAGCATGAATTCATTTATACTAATATGGAATTATTGTTTCCACTCTTTTAGTGTTTGTTAAATTTAAGAAAAATATAGGTAATATATACTCTACTCAAGAATTAGAGAGAGTAATTAAACTGTCACCAAAACCTCGGACGTACCTGCTCCAGAGCCGCAGGACTGCCATAAATCTAATTACGCTTAGTTATGTTATAAGCCTTTATAAATCTATGTAATATAAATAAAGCTGTTCATAGTTCAGTTTAATTTTTGTCAGTAAGCAGAGTACACCTTACAGTGTGTCCTCAGTGATTTATCTTGTTTGCGCTTTTTGTTATATATTATTTGAGATTAGTGAGATACCCAAAAGATATGACTTCCACCTTTCTATTTATTCCAAAACTGTTAAAAGCCGGACCTTTTTCCTTCAACGAAAAACTTATTATTATGAATGTTTACGATGCTTTAAGACATCAATTTTCGGATAATAATGTTGAAAGCTCTGTTGAAATGTGTTCCCAAATGGCAGGACTTGGAAAATCTTCTGTTTACCGAATGATGAAGGAGAAAAGGATAGCTGGTATTGTTAGTGCTTTCAAGCTACATTCGGTCACAGGAAGACGAAAAACCTCGTTGGAAGAAGAGGTGAAAACTGCAATAACAAGATTTGTACATACATTTTATTATGAGAGGCAGATCCCAACCGTCGACAAGATTCTAACCAAAATAAATGAAGATCGGGAATTACCTGAAAATAAAAGAACTGGGCTCGGGAAATTGTTCAAAGAACTTAATTTTTGCTGGAAAAAACCAGATAGGAAATGTGTTCTTATAGATCACCCGGAAACTGTCCGTTAGAGAAGGAAATATCTGCGAACAATTAAACAACATCACGAAGATGGAAAAGATATTTGGTTGAATGAAGGACATACTGTACCGAAAATATGGCAAGATAAAAATTTTCGGAGCTACTGACAAGCCTCACTGGAAGGTTGGTCTACTGGACTAAAAGAACCTACAGGAAAAAGCTGCGGGCTCATAATTACACACATCGGTAATTCTAAAGGTTTTGTTAAGAGGGGTTTATTAATTTTTCTGTCCAGCAGAACCGAGGATATGAACGGGGAAGTCTTCGAGGAGTATTTTCAACAAATGTTGGATCTTATACCAAAAGGATGATTAATAATTATGAATAACGTCCCGTACTACTCGCGTAAAAGTGAAAGACTGCCAACAAATGCATGGGAAAAAGATGAGATAAAACAATGGCTGCTTTCAAAGAATTTAGATCATTTGGTTACAACTGACGTAGTCAAAAGAGAGCTTTTAGATATAGCAAAAATGTACATAAAGATAAGTACAATAAATATATAACTGATAAAATGGCTGTATAAAAAGAAATGTCTGCTTTTCTTTTTCCATTCCAATATTGTGAGCGGAACCCAATTGGGCTGATATAGGCTCAAGTAAAAGGCAAAGTTGCTAGAAATAACACAAATTACAAAATTAGTGATTTAACTGAACTTTTGAAAGATTCTTTGAATAAAGTTACTGCGGAAAATTGGAAAAAATGTGTGGGTCATAAGACAAAAGAAGAAAATAAAATGTGGAAACTCGATCACATGATTGATGAGATAGCGGAACGAATTATAATTAATTTTGGCGAAGATAGCTCCACTGACTCTGATTACGAATTAGATACGTAATGTTTACCAGTGTAAACACAATTAATTATTTAATTTTTTGTTTTTGTTGTATTTTATCGTTTAATGTTTATATATTTTTATTTTAGTGCGTCTCTCTCTAAATTAAACTAAGGTATCAGTGCAATAGAAATAAAAATAAGTAAGTCTAATTTTAACTATAACAAGCGAAAATTTTGATAAACCATGAATGTTTTAAGGCTATCAAAGCATCGCTAAATCCAAATTTATCATTAGTTTTGCAAAATTAATTTGTTTAAATAATTTATTTAAACAAATTATTGCAACATTCATTATTTTTTAAATAAATACGTTCATTGCATTTTACAAAAATAAATACGTTTAAAGGAGTTGTTATCGGTATTACGATTTATTTTGTTGTAAACAAAATCATTTGCAATTTAAAAAAGCCTCAAACGATCATTAGAAAATTATTAAGAATGTATATCCAGTAGTTGCAAAACAATATGCTACAAATACAAAGTCTACAAATACATATCGTTAAAAACTTTATATTTAAATTGTAAAATTTATTATTTATAACAAAATATATCGTAATAACGATAACAACTCCTTTGAACGTATTTATTTTTGTAGAATGCAATGAAAGCATTTATTTAAAAGAAAATGAATTTTGAAGTAATTTGTTTAAACAAATTTATGTTCCATTGGTAGAGAATCTCAATAAGAAATGTTAAAAATAAATCCATTTAAAAATATGTAAAGAAAGACTTTCCCTTTTTTAAAATTGCACTATTTTAAAATTTAAAAACCTATTGGGTGCCCTTTAGGCAGTAAATAAGTAAGAAACGTGTATTCGGTGCACTGCAATTGCCTGGTAGAGACTTCCAGCTACTGAACAAATATATTAAAAAGTTTTCTATATTACAAAGAAAACCGATTTAAAATTGCATTGTTCAATATTTTTGTTGCTTTTTATGTTTTGACACTCGGCATTTAAAACAGTTTATTAATTCTATTATGAGAACAAGTGTTTTTTTAATATAATCACACTCAATAAAAAAACAATATGTAATACGATGGTAGCCGTTTATATTTTGGGAAGTAGCAACCCTGGCGTTGCTAAGTACCATATGACGGCGGCATTTTAAAATTGGTTCAATTTTTTTATAAAAATTTTATTGTTCCCGTACATGACGAATAAACCGATTAGTTAACGATTTCCTACGCTAGACGAGACAGTTGAAGCGTTCAAAAACATATTTTGAGGATACCATCTTCATGGTTGCAAAATTTGGATTGGTTCAAACGCATCCAAAAGTGTATTGATCCTCGTGGAGAATATTTTGGAAAACAATTAAAGCTTTTTCAATGATAAATCTTTGTTTTTGTTGTTCCCGAAATATCAGTAGCTACTCTCGTATTTTAGTAAATCATGAATATCAGTCATTTAAATTCTCAAAGGTGTCTCAACAAGAACTGGAATTTTAGATAAATTAAAATACACATTATTTTAGTAAATTTTTTGAAATTTTTTAACGATATAAACAGAGTAATTATTTACATTAAACATGAAATAAAATGTCAGTCAAATTACCAACATGGCTCAAAAGGCAGGTTTCGATGCGATTTTGAGATTCGTTTTGAAGTAACCCCAGCTAAATTTCACGAATTTGGAGCTTAATTTCTTTTCTATATGCATAATTCGAAATAAATATTTGAGCAAATACGAGTTACGTTTTTGTTGTACTTTACTGTCACGTTTTTATTAACTCGCTTTCTTGTCTGTCTGTTTTGTATGTTAGTCTCTGCGGTACAAATTTTGCAATCAATTTTAAATTAACTTCCCGATGAGCTATAGATTTGAAATGCAATAGTAACCTGCTTTCTTGTCTGTCTGTATGTTGGGTACAAATTTTTGCAATCGATGAGATAGAGACACGAAACTGTAAAAAATCGATTTTAAACTAAAGACTGAAAAGCAGGAAATAATTGTTTACATAAACCACGTTTTTAAAAAGAACTAAAAAAATAATTTCTCATATCTCCATATAGATTTATAATCCCGTACAGATTCCTAACCCCATACACATTGTCTTGAAAATTTCTAACCATTAATTTTTAATAGCTATGCAGATACTCAAAGACAGGTACTCTCTATACTTCCTACTATCATTTGCATCCCACTTTTTTCGTTTTAAATCTTACAAGTAATTCAAAGCTATTAAAAATTCACAATCACAAATTTTTAGGACAAAGTGTATGTGGTTATAAATGTGTATGGGGCGAAGAGAAATTATTTTATACTTTTTAGTCCGTTTTAAAAACGTGATATATTAATTTTTTTACTTTAATTAATTATTTTTTACAATTTATCTTGCAAAACTTGGTGATTCTTTTTTAGAGATTTTTAGTGCAAGTGTACAGGAATAAAATAATTCCTTGCGTGTTTTTCTACGATTTGTTAAAATGTTTCTCCACGCCATAAAAATTATAACTTTTCAGCTTATTTAGAAAAATAATGGACTAGGTGAAAAGTCTAAATATTTAGGTGCCGTACAAAGGATCTTATAGGTTGAGGTGCTGTAGAGGGGCAAGAAAAGTCTTAATAACCCACTCACAATCTACATATTTAAAAATTTCATTAAAATCTATAAAGCAGTAAAAGAGTAATCAAGTAAATAAAAAACGAATCAATGATATTAAATTTATAGAAATAGTACAGTACAGTACAGTTCTTGAATTTTGTTGAAATGGAAAGTTCATCAATTGCTTAAACACAGCAACAAATATCTTAGGTATAATGAAATTTGTAAAAGGATATTGAACACTACAAAGCGCATATAGCAATTTTTTCTGGAAAAGTTACTTTATCACTTTAATTCCACCGATTAATTTGAAGTCAATTGAAAAACGTCGATGACGAAAATATTGAATTTTGAAAAATTAATTTTAGATCTCTACGATTTAGTTTCCCGCATTGTATCCCTATATTGAATTTTAAAACATTTATATAATCTGTGATCCGGGAAGCAACCTCATAGGGATTTTGGAAAGATTTTTAGCCAAATTTAAAAAAATTTAAATTCGTACGCTACAACACAAAAATTGGGAAAGGTAAAATTTTTAATCCGCCATATTTCAATTTCAGTCAAAATAATATGGAACAACGGCAGCAGCTTTCTGAAGTAGAAATATAGATATCGATGTTAAGCTGTAGTTAGTGCTATATGTACAAAAAGTGATGTAGGTATGCATAGAACTATATATATATATATATATATATATATATATATATATATATATATATATATATATATATATAACAGAGAGAAAATGTCATAAGTAATAGGTATTTCGGTTAATAATGGGAATTTTACTAAGAGATGGAGTCACTAATACATTTTTTGGCATATACTAATGACATCTATAGCGTTTTAAAAGGTAAACATACGTCATTAAAAGCCAGTTTGGAATCATTTCTTATTGCGCAAAAAATGTCGAACTTTGAATCAGGAAAAGATGTTTTGAAGGAAAGTTTAATAACCTTTCATTTAAAGAAAATAGTTGCTGAGAGTTATCCATTGTTGGTTGAAGTTTATAGTGAGAATGTCTTAACTCAAGAAACTTGTGAACGATAGTTTAAACGCTTTAAAAGTAGTGATTTTGATGTAAAAGACAAAGAGCGTCTAAGTCAGCCAAAAAAGTTTGAATATGCAGATTTGCAAGAATTATTGGATGATGGAAAACATCGTAGCTAACGATAGCCAATACATTAATTATTGAGGTGATTTATTTTGGTCTGGATACAAATGCTCAAATTTTGTGAAAAAATTGACACTACTAACCAAAACACCCATTATTTTGGAAAATTTTAATTTGCCTTCAGGTGCATTTTTAATTATTTAAAACGTTTGCGAAATGTCATTTTTATATGTACACTACATCTACAGCACCTTAACAAATTTCCTGCAATGTTTATGCTTTATTTATAAAAATAAATTTTTTTACCAGACAATAATTAGACGCTCTACTTAAGAAATTATTATTTATATCTATCTGTGTCAATACATTTCTTATTATGTATAAATATAAAACATTAATTAAAATTTTTTTAAAGTGGGTTTTGTTTTTGTCTTCAGGTGAGTATCTTGGCTAAGGTCGCCCAAAGATGAACATATAATTTCAGGTGGCCCACTTAGGACCAGTTTTTATTATATTTCGAATAATTAGTACTGGTTGGACCAGAATTAAAGATATTACCTTTTTTAGTGGGATGGGTATTTCTAAAATGTAGATCATATTAAAAAAAATCCTATTTCAAATGAAATATATAAAAGCTAGTTGTGATCCTTTTTCGAAATAATGGTAGAACATTGGATTTTTATGTGGTTAGTATTTTTATGGGAAATGGTATAAAAAATTGATAAAATGCGTATCGGATACACATTAGCAAGGGTTCCATAACAGCTATTGGTGTTTTAGTTTTTTTTTAATTCGTTGCACGTTTGTCTTTGAGTGCATGTGTCTGCAAAATTTTATCATCAAAGACGGAATTTTTGTCAGAAAGCAAATTGAAATATTGGAGATTAAATTTTAAAGATTTTTTTTTGTATTTCATAAAGTAGTAAACGCGTTGAAATGTTGAAACGATTTACTAAATGCTATTATGTACAATTTTTTCAGATATTTAAAATCTACCATTGGAAAACTAAACAAGCTCCATTCGATCTGCGAACTTTTTAACGCAACACTGCCGTGCCCGGCGCCTTCACCAAGATCTACGTTCGTGAATGAGACGACTAAAAAATATTATATATGTTTAATTGCATATTCAAAGATCTGTTCAACGGTACCTCTCTAGTTTCGCTAAATAAAAAAGATGAAATTAAATTTTTAACATTTTTTATATCTCATAAATTAGTTGACCTAACTTAACCGTGATAATTTTCATTGCATATATTTAGTAGAAGCTATTTATCAATTTTTTTTCAGATGTTTAAAATTTACCATTGCAAAGTTAGAGAGGGGGGCATTTAGAAAACCATTTTAGAGGTTCATGTTTCACACACAGTTATGACACAGTGATATACAGATAGACAGAGGGGTAAGACGAAACTATTAGGGAACCCTATTAAAAGGTTATTTTCCCTTCTGTATTTTTGTTAATTTAGAACTATTTGTTATTCAACTTACAACTAAAATTTTTTCGATCGTCATAATTTCAGAATATTTTCATTAATAATAAAAATTTTATTTAAAGTACCCCCTACAAAATATTAATAGTTTCTATTTTTGTTAATATATTAGCTAAATATCTTCTAAAATAGCGAGGCATTTTATAATGGTGATAATTTGTTTAAAGTTTTACTTTATGTTTGTCTGGAAATTTTATTTTTATTCTCAATTATAGCTTTACTGTTTTACACTTAACTATTGTAACTTTAACAGCAGTCTCTCTAAATTTATTGTTACAACTTGTAAACGTTTGTAGGAGTCCAAAAAAGACTCAACATTGTGTATAATTGTACGTGAAGTGGTATTTAATTTTATATTATTAAGGCATGTCTAAAATTAAAATAATTCAGACGTTATTAATTTAGCCACGGCTACACAATTTTTTGAACGAAGCTTGGAGAGTACATTTCAGTTAAAGCTATTTATTTAGATTTTTTTGAAGTATCTGACAGGCGTGACATTAGTGTTTTGCTTATTTAGACTATTTATTAAGTTTTAAAGAATGCTATTAATTGATAATTACTTGTGCAGTACTGTTGCTTTGAATCACAAAACTCAGTCTCTGAACACTCTCATACCTTTATAAATGACTTGACTGAACAGGCTTTCTTACACTAATCTTAAAAATTCGACACATCTCGAAAATATTATGAGCTGTTTAATCTTATGGTGTCATCAAAGCATTTTGCATTTAAATATAGAAAATGCGTTACGTGTTAGGTCTTTTTCCATAAAATCAATTTTTTAGGTTAAAGATCTGAATGTTACTTTATGGAAAATTTTATGGTTCCCACACCCCCTGCAGGAAATTCCTTAAGACGCTTCTTAAATCTCGCACTTATTAGGGAGAAATGACTTCATGTGGGAAGGTTATTCTAGATTGCGATACAAGGAATATGAACTTCGTAGGGATAAGCTAAATAGGTTACGGATCTGGATGATATATAGTGGGCGAAACTATTCGTTAAATAACTCAAATTCCAGACTTTTTTCTTTATTCCAAACGTTCAGGACCTCCAATCACATAATTCGCTTTATTTTGCATAGAACCCAGGAATTACAAGGTAAGTTTGGACACAGAGTCCCAAATAGGAGAACAGTGTTTCGTTGATGATAAAATTTGGCTTTAGTAAAGCAATAAAAATTATTATGTATACATATTTCTTGTTGAAACATAATTTCGGCTTTTGTAGCTGCTGCCTTCGCTATGTCTGGAATCGAGTGATCTGATATCGAGATTGCAAGGTTAATTTTTTTGGAGAAAACTGCTACAGGAGTATTAAACTCTACATGATTACTGACACCTTAAGTAACATTTTTTTTTTCAGTTCTATATGAGGACGTAAAATATTTTGAAGTATTCTTGCGAAGTAGTGGATATTTGTTGGAATGTTGGATTTTTATTTTTGTTGACTATCATGACGTTTCTGATAGTAGTTGTCTCTAGCCGTTTTCAAGTGAGGGATAGCTGTATTCAACATAAATAAACAATCGAAATATAAAATGGAAGTCTAACAGAAGAAGAAATAAGCAAGAAACATAGTTGTCTATGACAGTTAAACAAACATTTTCTAGAGTATGTTTTCCCATTAATAAGGTTAGCCCAAACTTATACAGAAATAATCTATTGTATTAGGCGAAATTAAAAACTTTTCACTAAAACAACAGCAACGATAACATAATTCTTTTAATTAACTAAAACTCTTGATGTATATTGGAATTATTTTAATAAAGAGATAGTGTTATTGTATAAATAAACATAAAAAATAAAGGTAAATTTTTAGGAATGAATAAATAAAAAGTAGTAAGACTTGATTTTCAATGCCTAGGCCTCGCTGGACCCCTTGCATCTCACCATGGCTGTAAGTTATATGAGACTGATAGCTTTTGTGAATCCTGAACTTGCCTAACGGCTTCGGTATCCCAAGAGAGTGGTTTAGTTTCAAAATCGGAGGAATGTAATCTGTTTGCATGGGAAGTGATGGACATTTCTTCATAGTGCTTTTCCAGCTACATGGGTAGCCGTCAGTTCCAGTTTCGAAATGCTCTAAGCAACTGAGATGGAAAACAGTTTTTAGGGCTTCGTTTTCTTTGTGAGTGAAAAGAGATTCATTAGGACTTCAAAGTTTTAGTGAGGACAGTCCGCGCTTATTGCACTCATTATTTCCACAGAAGCTATTCTTTGAACTTTGTCAAGCTGAAGACGGAGTTTGCATGTCATTGTACTAGGCTACCAATAATATTCGCGTATATAATCACAGGGAGGATAACCATAGTGTATATCCAATATAGTACCTTCGGTATCAGTCCCCATGTGCGCCCAAAGACAAATTCTTATATTCATAAATTTATTATCGAAAATGGTTGGAAAAAATATTCTAAAGAACATCGAGATAAATTTTTGAATTGAATCAGTACCACTCCAGATCAGTGAGTTTTTTACGTTAAAATAAAAATCAGCTGCCAGTAGTTTTAACTTTACTGGCTTTTCTGGTAATTTATTAAACTAATTTTAATGTTAGTTTTTGCACAAAAAGATAACTAAAATATACTTTAATTTGAAATAACTTTTAATATGCAAAAGAATGAGAAAGAAGAGCATGCAGAATAAACAATGTAACGTATCGGATTTTTTTATAAAAGTTGTTTTAAAGGTAATAGGTTAGAGAACAGTTTTATTATAGTATGTAGCATATATGACTCAATTATACCATTACAGTTTTGTACAAACAGATTTTACAAAGACCTTGTAAATTTCAAAATTAGCATTGGTTGCAATAAGTCACACAAGGTGCGATGCTCAATCAGGTTATGTGACATTGAAAAGCTTTTTTGATGGGCTGTGTGAACGTCGACATTAGAAATAAAAATTCAATAAAAAGATACAATGTTTATAAAAATATTTACTTGTAAATATACTGGAGAATATTGGTATTTGATGATAATATAAATAGATGTGCTTAAAATTTTTACTCGCGTATATGTGTGAGTAGGCACTATTGATTATTATAGATTTTTAGATGTTATTTTATCTATAAATGGCAAACATAACCGCTATTTAAAAAATCATTAATTAGTAATTTTGAATATCCTTATTTTTTAAGAAGTTTATTTATAAACATTACAACTCCTGTCTGATAAAAAAATTGCTCACCCAGTGCAGGTGTGTCATCTTGAAGTTCAATAAGCACTCTACCGGATAGAAACTGACCCGGAAAGTAAAGTAACGAAGTATTATCAAATAAAATTAAAAATTTTAATAATTTTCTCGGCATTTTTCATTGAATTTACTACACTAGCGTTTAAGTAACATCGAGTTTGTTGTCTTTACCATAACCATACTGCTGCTACAAGAGTTCGTTTAATGCTTACTTAATTCGTGCGGAGGTGAGGGAATTCCAAGGTCCGTACAGGTGTGTATTCGGACTTATCTTCAGACCGAAAGCAGCGAGTGTACTGACGTTTAGGTGACAGACTTTCTTTAGGTGCATCTTTCTTAATTTATTTTAAGAAACAGTAATTAACAGTTAAAATATTAACAAAGACGTTTGTTGAAGTACATGTTAATACAGTTTAGAAAGAATAAAGTGTAATATAAGAACCAAAATTTTTGACTTAATTTATTTTCAATACAGAGGCGTATCTAGAAAAAGAAACCAGTTGGATGGGAGCGTTAGGTAAAAATAAGAATAAGTTACAGTTCTTTAAGAAAAAGGAAAAAAGGCCGAGACCAACTATATTTAGAATATTTATAAAAAGGGAAATATTTCATAGAAATTAAATTTTGATAAAATTAATAAAATCTAAGAAAATGAAGATGTATTTCTCTTACTTTAGATTTCAACCAAAAAAATATGTTGCAAGCATCTGCTCTTATAGAAGATTTCAATATGAAATAAATAAATCTATTTTGCTACAGTCTTTAAATAGTTTATAAAGATGTATTCTTCTTTTAAAAAAATAAAGAAAATAATATATACAAACAGTTTATCTCCTGCAAATACAACTCTGGTTCTCTTTCCATACGCGTTTTGGCCATCTTATGGCCTCTTCAGTGAAGCTGTATCAAACAGAGAGCAACATTCGCAGGAAACAACTGTCTATATAAAATATAAAATCCGAGACATATCGACAGGATCAACAGTTAAACTTCTGTATATAAACCGGAACAGTGACAAGTTTGAAAATTGAACTAAATATGTTTAAAGATTGATGATATGACACATGTAAAAAATTAAATAAAAATGGAATTTTAATTACATTAATGAAATGTTTATGAAAAAATTAAACCTTCTTTAAGAAAGCGCTAAAAAGAGAAAAATGACCATATATATTATTATATGAAAGTATTTGAAGTCGGCACCAAATTAATACTTGACAAAATGTCATTCACATAAAAAAATTGAGAAATACTTTATTTGTAATTACTTTCTTACAGTGGCTTGTTTGTATCTTGTGACAGTAGTTTGTTTCCATGTATCCATACTGGTAGACCACCCTAAACTGAACAACAAAAAATTCTTTGATTCTGAAAATTCTTCAAATATCAGCATTGAATGAAATTGTACTAAAAAATATTTAGTATCCTATAGTAAATCTGCTATCTTGAATTAATTTTAGATTCGTAATATAGGCCCGCAAGGCTCCCCAATACCGATAGTCAAAGAACCTCAGACATATATATTTTTTGCTCAACATATTTTATTCGGCATATTAAGTTTGAAGAAATTAATCTCTGATCTCAATATCGATTTCGACTAAATCGAAAAAGATGTAAAATTACAAATTTTCTCCCATAACCGAAGATCTCCTAATATCAATTCTAAAGATGGTAATGTAAAATTTTCAACCCTCCACATTGGATCCGCAAACGAATTTAAAATTTTTTTTTTAACTCTTACTCTAATCCTAATCTACACTCTCCAAAATCCCCCATTATCAATTTTGAACCTACTCCGGAAATATTTAGATCGCCATATTATATCTGACATATTGACTTTCTAAAACAATTTTAAATTCGTTATTTACACTCTCAGAAACTCCCCCGTACCTGTTCTGAATAAAATCGAGAGATGTTAAATTTCAATCCGCCATATTGAATTTTTTAAAAATAATTCTTTATATACGATCCCCGGGGCATTTTCCAGGCACAAATACATGCCATTAGGATGTGTATTTAATTTAACAAGGAGAAAAATTATCACGGCCAAGAGATTATCGTCATGACGGATAGTCAAACAGCTATCAGTACGCTGAGCTCTCAAGTTATCAGTTCCAAGATAGTCTGGAAATGCTTAGAGGAACTGAATGACTTGAGTAAGAATAATAAAGTGACTCTCATGTGGGTACCGGGACATACCGGGATAGAGGGGACTGAAATAGTAGACAAGCTAGCGAGGAAAGGGGCTGAGATACCTTTTCTGGGGCCAGAGCCTTCCTGTGGAATCAGTAGCAGCGTAATGTTAGAAGAAGAAAGCAAGACATCCAATTATTGGACGCAGCTGCAAGGATTGAGACAAGCGAAGAAACTTCTGGGGAACTACTACCAGAAGAGATTCAAAGTATGCATAAGCTTGAGTAAAAACCAGCTCGGAGATCTGACAGGGGCATTCCCACCTGAAGAGACACCTCAAGAAACTCGGATTGGTAGAAAAAGAAGAGTGCAAATTCTGTGAGGAGGAGGACGAAACCTCTATTTATATCTTTTCAGAGTGCAGCGCTCTAGAAAACCCTAGGATGCGGTTCTTGGGAGTACACAAAATCGGAGAAGGGGAGCTACCCACCTTGACGCCGTCCAACATCCTGAGATTCTAGAGAGAAATAGGACTGGAGGACCTGCTCTAGTCGATAAGGTAACTCTTACGACTAGGTAGCAGTAGGGGGGCGATAGATCTACCAGGTCGCAGTGTATAGATCCCCAACTTTACGCACATACACATACATGTATGATCCCGAAAATTCTCCCGTACCAATTGTGGAGAAAATCGGATAAACTAATTATTTTGTCTGCTATATTGTCAGCGCCATTTCAAATTTTCCCGAACCAATTACAGCCAAAATAATATGGCACCACCGCAGTAACTTCTTGAACATAGTGGTCGAATTTAGAATCTCCTCCTTTTAGAAGTCGGCTAAAAATAAATTGTATACTGCCATATATATTTTTAAAATACTCGAAAGTCTCGTAAAGCAATAAAATAATATCAAATATTTTTACTGCATTGAATCGTCATTCAGGATTCGAATTAGTGAAAGGTTAGCAGTTAAAATCTCAGTAAGCAATAAAGAAATCTTTACTGCCGTAGAATCAGTTTGACAAGCTACCGTTCTTCTTCTTCAAGCAGTTGAAGGAAAAATATACAGACCGTTTATCTCCTGCAAACACAAACCTGGGCCTCGGCCATTCGATAGTCTAAGACGATTAGGTGAAACGAGTATAGAGAGAAGGCCAGAGTTGTATTTGCACGAGATAAACTATCTGTATATTTTCCTTGAAGGAGATAAAAGGTAACTTGTTGAACTTATAGAAGTTGTTAGTGCTTTTTCAAAAAATACTGTCCGGAGGTTCTAAGGAATTAACTAATATTACGGAATTGGCTGGATGCTGTAAAGTTGCCCCATATCGGAGATTGTAGAATTAATCGGAAAGGATTGGTTTAGTTTTATATAAGCTTCCGATCAGGGTGTCGAACAAGACCCATTGTAGTCATCGGGTAGAACAAAACACATTATAAATATTTCTAATATTTCGCTATCTTTGTAATGTATTACGCATCGGATTAATTGTTTTAAATTTTTTTGCTCCCCCAATAAAGTAAAACGTCTCACAATTTAATAGTGCGGTATATTTGTAAAATAGATATCAACAGTCGATTAAGCGAGAAACCTCTCACAGTTTCACTGCATCATGTGCTCAAATTTTTTATTTAAATTACGTGCTTCGAAGATATTTCAAAATTCTTTAGTCAAGATAACTGTCACCAATATTTATGCTGTGTTTGAGTGACATTTGTCATTTAGTTTGGGTGTGGCATATTTAACGAAATTCCTTCTGCGAAAAATTTTACAAAAAGTCTACAATGATTCCTGTTTCACAAAAACAATAATGGTATAAAATATTTAAAGAGAGTTGTAAAGTCGTAGAAGACATATGAGTTTTTTTTGTCTATTACTCAACAAATACCATGTGATTTTTTTTTGTTTCTCAAACTTAAATTGCCAATACGCGAAACGACAATTATCGTAAACCAAAATTCGAGGAGTTAAAGGCCATACCGTCCCAAGTTATGGAAAGTGGTATGAAGAGTGGGTATAGCGCATGTGTAGCTTCATCTAATCATATTGAAGGGGATAAAAGAAGTTTAATTTAAATTTTAAAACATTACGTTTTATTTTAAAACTACGTATACTTGTGGATATCGTACTAAAAATAAATCTTTTACACATCACGAACTGGCGATAATGGCGTAATAAATATTTTTTGTTACTTCTTGTCTAGTTTTGTCACTGATCGAGACGTAATAAATGCAAATGAAAAATTTAATATAAAAGACGTAAAGAATTTGTTATTTGTGATTTTACTGCATTTTTATTGTGAAATAAAGCTAAAATTTTATTGAAAAGAACTTTGTGCAATGTTATTTCAGTTGTTAATATCAAAAGAAAAAAATACAGTTATGTTCAAGACACCATAATATAAGAAACCAAACCTGTTTTAATCCTTCAATAATATACAACAAGATAGCAAAATATTTTTTTTATTAAAGTACAGATAATGTAGCACTGCGTTTCTAGCAAAGAAAGCACCTTTTAAAAATAATTATCTTATGATTGAAAAGATCAAATAGAAATCTTCTTGAACCAAGTCAAATTAATCAACAAATTTAAAATAACACATGGTGTAAATACTTCCGTATTTTTAAATTCAAAATAATTGTGCAGTATTCTCAGATCTTATAGGTTAATGTCTTTTAAGAGCTAATTTCCTTGAACAATTAAGAAAAATCCATATAAACAATAAAAAAAAACATATTTCTAAATATATATTAGAGTGAAAATTATTTCCTTAAAAATAAACAAAAAGTAGAGATAAAACTCATATTTTTATTTTTTTATATATAAGAAGTTCAACTTAATGGTACAAATGGCTCAAAAATACATAAAAATAAATTTTAATTTTTGTTTCAAAATTGGTGGGAATTTATCGAGATTTAACAGAAAATTATTTCCTAAAGAGGTGTCTCCAAATTATAATATAAAAATTAATTTTAACTACGCCCTTGTATCAAGAATATTATTTCTTTTCTACGTCATTGATGTATCAATAAAAGTTTAATTACTGCGACATTTTTCGCATCCTGTGTTTTTAAACAGGATCTTGTTTGGAAATTTCTGACATTCAAGTTATTTAGAACACTCTGTGCAAATTTTGGTTGAAATAGTAGATTTTCGTTATACGGATTATTTTTTGGGTAATTTAGTTAGTAAAAAAGCAATACCAAAGTGGGAACTTATTTAAAAAGAATGCGATTTTTTAGGATGGTTCTCTCCGTAGTTCCGTTTCAAATACATAATGGTTTGTTTTATCACTATGGATGTAGCGAACCATGGATGTGAAATATATCGAAGGTTTTACCCACTTGCAGTCCCAGTGTCAAGATTTAGTAAGTGAAAATATTCTAAATTGGCCAACAAGGTAATTAACTTATGAAATTAGTGCTATAGTACAATTGTATAATCTCGTCTACCATAAGACAGATGACACAGATCAAGAGGGGCCTCTTCCCCTCTCGGATCCCACCGTGCTGCCACGGGTAGCAACTTAAAAATAATGGTTATCTTGATCGTGTTTTACTATTCTTAGAGGTTCTAAGTAAATATATTTCTTGTTTTGAAAAGCACATAATAAATTTTATTATATGACTATGGCTTGACGTTCTTGTGTGTTGTCTGACCACTTCTGGTATTAAATTCTGGTAGAATCTTTACTATGAATCATCTTTACCCAACCCAGGTAATCATCAGAATACTCGAATGCCCTTATAACACTGGTATTTGAGACTTAGACCTACTTATTGAATTTTACAGTGGCGTTACAAAAAGTTTATCATAAAAAAATGCAATTTAAATTTTTTTAAATAAATTATTTTAGAAAAAGGAAAGAATGACTAGAGATTACAAAGAAATAATAACTGAGATAAATGGAAGACCAATGCTCAGGTAAAGTATAGAAATTATCCTCTTTATATCTACCAAATCACGCAGATTTTATACCGCAACTTTTAACAACAATGAAACTTCCAATCAATGATTAGAAAGTTTCCTACATGCTAACAACTACTGTATTTTTAAAATTTGTAATATTTTCCAATAAATTATTAACTTTAACATTAGGTAATTTTTTAAATTTTTATATCGAAGATTAATATTAAAATACATCCATAAAGCAACGGCTCGGCTGTATGGTAGACAAAAATTATTCAGAGACAGGTTAATATGGAGCTCTCCAAACTTCAGAGACTAACATCATGGGTGCATTGAGAAGTACCCCACTAGTAGTAGCTACGGAAACCCTGAGGCGAGGGTGGGGACATACAGGCTGGAACTAAACAAGGTCTGGTGGACTAAACCTGCTCATGGACACATCAGTATTAAATTCATTGTCGGAAATTAGCAGTGATACCATGCCAAGAACCTATAACTTTGATAAGTCCTATGCCATTTAGATTGACTGAAAAATGGGTTCTGACTGACAAGTGAGTCGGCTAGAGCACCTCGTTAGATATACGGACGAGTTCAAAACTGACCATGGTACAGGTGCTGAAATGTACGGGGCACATTCAGACATAGGATAAATGATGGGAAGCATACCACTGTATTCCAGGCAGAAATAGATGTTATTGATACCCGTTTACGAGATAATCTGAAAAGGGGTTAGGGATGCAGGACCGTTCTTATTTTCTACAACAGTCAGACAGCGCTGAAAGCTCTCACATGTTATCAAATAACATCAAAACAATTCTGGGACTGTCTTCAAAACCTTATGGTCCCGGCAACTTGCAAGACAAGAGTCTGCTACCACATTTATTGGATCAGAACCAGTATTTGAAATTACCAAGGATGGTTTTCCTGGTGGATAAATCAACAACACCAGATTCACTGCCACCACATTACGGGTCACAGGCACAGCAGGTTACTATTGAACAGACTATCTGGCAAACCAAGTCGTGAAATCCTGCATATAAGCAGATAACACATTAGGCTGGTGACAGGACTAATAACTAATCACTGCAGCGTAAGAAAACATCTACACACAATGAGAATCTTCCATGAAGAACAATTAGGTAGATTTTGTGACGAAAAGGACGAGACGGTCTGACACATCATTTCCAAATGCGAATCTTTAACTTACTGGAGACACCTTCAGGGACCGATCAATCCAGAAATTAAATACAAAATCAACAAATTAAAACTCAAACGAACATACCATTCAGGCCAATAACCAACCACGTCACCACTGGACGGGGTGATGGACCTTTTGGAGTGTTGCCTGCGTAGTGATTACTTTCATGTAAATGACAAGTTCTACGCTCAGGACGACGGGCTTCCGATGGGTTCTTCAGTCGTCGCCAATATATATATATATATATATATATATATATATATATATATATATATATATATATATATGGAATGGTTCGAAACTCATGCCATAGAAACGGCAGCAGTAAAACAGAAAGTCTGGTTGAGATATGTCGATGATACCTTCATCGTATGGAAGGGTAATGATCAAGAACTTAATGATTTCCTGAAACATCTAAATACCATTCGACCTACAAATAAGTTTGAGTGGAAAAGTGGAAAAAGAGGTAAATGATCAATTGCGCTTCCTAGATGTGATGATGAACCGTTCAAACGAAACTATTAAAACTTCAGTATACAGAAAGCCAACACATACTGGACAATATCTTAATCATAGTTCTAATCATTCTGTTGTAACAAAACGGGGAATTATACGAAACCTCTATAATCGCGCTATATCTATATGTAATAATGTCGTTTCATTAGAAAAAGAGGTAGCAAATATTAAATCCGATTTACAACAGAATGGTTATCCTGTAAAACTAATTGACGATATTCTAAATAACTTTAGAACAACGACCACTAGATAGCAAGAAATACATTCCTTCTTCACAATTCCGTACATTAAGGGAACTTCGGAGAAAATAAGACGAATTGCCAGTAGTTATAATATAAAAACAGCCTTTAAATCAGGAAATACACTTAGAGCTCATTTAACAAAAACAAAACCAAAAACTATCGATAAGAAAGAATGTGTTTACAAAGTTCCATGTGAGTATGGTGAAATGTAAATTGGAGAAACCAAACTACCACTTGAAGTTAGAATTAAGGAATATAAAACTCATACACAAAAAAGAGAAACGTAGAGATCAGGTATTGCAGAACACGCCTGGGATAAACAACACAATATAAAATGGTCTGAGGCTGCGGCAAAATATATATATATATATATATATATATATATATATATATATATATATATATATATATATATATATATATGGAACCCAACATGGAAAAAAGAAAGTTTATAGAAGCAGCTTACATTAAAAACAATAATGGAATCTTCAGTATACCGAGTGTTGAGATACCTAATCTTTGTCAGCCACTATTTTGTAATATCAAATCATTGAGGAGTGTACAGTGAAGCGAAACTTTGCACTTCACTGGGCACAGTCCCTATATAAGCTCGTAGTCTTAAGACAAAACATTCAGTTTATACTTGATAACGATTAGAGATACAACTTAACCAAAACGTCGTAAAAATAAATAAAAATAAAGACAATACAAGTCCGATAACCACATTTTAATCAACCTTATAGATTGTAGTCATTTAAATAAGGATTCTCGGTAAATTATAAGGACTCTAACTTCGTAATGACAATTTTAAATAAAAATAAATTCCTTTAATTTAAAAAAATCCTTATTTAGTATTTATTCAAAGTTGCCTGTTACTTAAATAAGGTAATTTTTAAGTATATTTGATATACGTAATTGATTCAAATTTAATAGAAATGTACCACGTGAACAAGTTAATAAATAAGTAGTTTTCTGTTTATTTTACCACAAAGTTGGTGTTAAATGGTAATTACTGACTTGGGTACAAGAATAAAAATAACTATTTAGTTATTAATAATAAATCACTATTCCCTATAGTCTACTGTGCCCCAAGTTCCCCTACTACCAATATTTTTTAAGTTATGCATATATATTTTAATACCTGACTACGTTACGTTAAATACAAGTTTGATTTACGGAAGATTTTTCCCTGAATTTGTATTTTACGTGAATTTATAGTACAAATCACAACCGTGTTATTAATTAGGCAGACTAGATTATCAACTGAACGCTGCAGAAGATATAAGTGCTAAGTGTAGGTGGTGGCACACCTACTAAATTTAAATATATTATAAAACCGATAGATATACAAGTTGGTGAAAACAGTGTAAGGTTAAAGATGCTGGTAGAAATCAAACAACTGAAAATTTAATATGTACATTATTGAATACGGGACTTTATAGATATGATTTTATCTTCACGTCGCCAAACAAATGGCGCTGTGTCAATCTACACTGTGGTCTGAATAGACATTATTTTTCATAAATTTTGTTTGATATGGCAATTATGTACTTATATTTACTTTATTTTTTTAGTAATATGGTTTTACCGAGGACAAACAAAGTGTGGGTCACCATGTCACATCATTTAGTACGTAATCGCTAAATTTATGTTAGCCGAAGGCATTGCGCATATTTAATCCTTCTCTAACATCCATTGTTATTGATTAACAAAAACCCATTTTAAACACAGGAAAACTCAAGAACATCCCAATTGAATATTTGTACTGCTTGACAAACATTAAAAGTTATGTATTTTAATTTTTGAATATTGTTTTATTTCTAAGATTCTATCATACAAATGTTTTTATAATTTCTTGACAAAATGGGGGTTTATTTAAATTCTTCTACATCCCAAGGTTACTCGAAGGAAGTTTTCTACTTCCTGTAAACCTACCAACACAAAATAAATTATTTTAAGTTTCCGCAATGCAATTTATTAAGTTAGTAAAAGAGGAAATTCATAAGCAGAACTTGCGTGTCTATAAAGTCTAATTAAAATCATGCAAATTTATACAATTTCTATTTAGTTTTTTGATTTTTTTAGTCAAATGAAATGTCCGCTTAATTACTTATATACAGGGTGAGAATTTTAAAGTGTGAGTGATGGGGTAATGAGACAGCAGTGGGGGCAAATTTTAAAATATTCTTGACGTATATTTCTTGTATTGTATTCGAGATTCGAAAAAATTTTTCATTTAAAACACTTGTTGCCTAGTTATGATTTAAAAAAAAGTAAAAATTAAAATACCCTACATACAGTTAATTTACAGACAGACGTGCTCAAGGAGATTTTAGGTTAACACAGAGAGAGCCTGTCCAAAATTAACGACGTTTAAAATAACATTTAGTTTTTCACGAGTACTCGTGGAACCATTGTAAGTGCCATGTGATGATTTAAAGAAATTTTATTTTTTAGAAACATTTTTTAATTATTTAAATATCATATGAAATTAAATAACGCAATTTCTGGAATCTATAGAATTTCTTGACCTATAAACAATTGCTTTCACCTAAAAATCCTTGGCTTCTACCAATAATGTTTGTCCAACAAATAGCTAGACTTCGTAACGTTACAACTTATCCGGATTAACGGTACAATCCGACAATGTTACTTATCATTCTGCTCTAATATGTGATAATTGGCACTTCTTTTTCTTTCGCTCGTGTTGATTTTTATTGCTATTTTAAAGATATCGGTTTGTCCTTGTGCAATAACGTAAATTAAATTGTGAACAATGGTATTACTTCTGTTGATTCAGTTCTTTGGGCATTCATCAATCTTTTGATAGCACTTTCTTTTTACCGTTTGAATGCTCGTAAAAAAATGACCAAAGTAAAAAATTAAATATGTAAAGTATAATAAAATTTTGTTGGTTTACTGCGAAAATGAATGCATTATTACGTTCCAAATAATGCAAAAACATCTAATATTATGCGTCTATTACTGCGAAATTTAACGGTGTTTATTTGAGGTGAAGATTCTTCTAACTTTGAGTACATAAATATATAGGTATGCGATTAATAATGAGGAATCTATATGCATTTTACAAAGAAAAGCTTAAACTCACATTACATCCTATCAATCAACAATTAGCATAAGGTTATGAAAACATTGGCAGGGCTTGTTGAATCCGCAGTAATATAGGTCCTTAATACTGCGGATCTAATTTCAATTATAATATTTACCCAACAATTTATATGAAGAAAATATGATTTTAAATAACAGTAGGTGATATTATTGAAGAACAAATCGAAATATTCACAAAAAAATCTTGTTTCAGTGTAAAAACGCTATCTTTTTAAATCCGCAGTATTCTGAGCGCCCACGGTAATACCACCGTTTACCCTATTGTAGAATTTGCAAGAATAAATAAATAAACAAATGGATGGAGTACATGGATCTCCTAAAAAAAGAAAAAGTGCGTGGTGAAGTAACAGATTTTGTTGTGATACTTTTTTGGAATAGGCTTGATGTCCTTTATTATTCCAAAATCTCTTAGGTTGTGCTTCAAAGATGTTGAAAATGATCTTTATTTTCTTCTAAATATTGTTGGATTCTTTTCTGACAAGAGTTGCTCATGCGATTTAACATCTCGTTTGATACTAATGTTCATGCCTGCTGAATCCAGCAATTCATATTTTCTAGCATGGTTGGTGCTATAGCCATAACTTTAATATTTATAAATTCGGATTTTAAAAACGGATACTGCAACTTGGATTTGACATCAACCGCACAAGACACACAATGTAAGGACATAAGTAATTCTTAATGAGACCAGCTATTTAAACTTAAGTTATATAATAGTAGGCAGCCAGCGGTACAAATATATAATGAAAATTTCAAAAGAAAAAAATCCATATGATATTTCACAGGGTAAATGTCAAAAATATCGTAAAATCTGTCTCCAACTTTAAAATCCTCACCTTGTATATGGTTAAAAATAATGTTAATATTTCCTGTCTTTAAAATGCCCCTATTTTTACGTTCTACAAGATTTTCATTAGCATTCTAATGAAAACGTTACATAATACGTCAAGAAAAAATGTCAGAGACATGTCTTTTAATCAGTATTTACCAATGACTATTTTTAAACTAATCTTTATGTTGTTTATAAAAATATAAATATGTTTTACTGTTAATACTTTTTAATGATCTATCATTTCCTTTGGTTAAGCTAGCCGCGGCATAACATCGCCGTGAAAAATGATATTTAACCTTTAAATGTCGAGTCACCGTCTGAATGAACTATTTTATATTTATAGCACAAATAAGAATGTTTCTATTAAAATAAAAACATTCGTTATTTCTTTAATATATGGATTTTTAAAGTTAATTTTTAATTAAATTTCAGATATTTAAAGCTAATTTATGGTTATTATGGTTATGGTTTAATTTTTTTCAAATAAAATATCATAATATATATCTTTCGATGGATATAAATTGAGGTTAGTGAACAGTATAATAATGAGCAGTATTGCGGGTGTGGGAAGATACCAATTTTGATACGATTTTTTTTTAACAATTCGTATGTTTTTTTATATATATTAAAAATTATATAAAACTGTAAGCAAGCAATACTAGATATGAAATAATATAAAAACATTAATGTTTTGTCTTTGCCTATTATGCAGATCAATCAGATGCGATACCATGGTTGTCTCACGACCCTCTATATTACACTGAGAAAAAGTGTGATATTAAGAATATTGCGGTTAGATTGACAAAAAGTAAAATAAATACTTTTTTTTTTTATTTTGGATAAACACATCAGTTTTTTTTCCTATTATACTTATTATTTCTGACAATAGATATTCAAATCCTAATAGAGAACGGTCGAAGAAACTGCCGTTTCAAGTAATATAGGTTATTAAAAAACATTTATTAAATACTAATCATATAAAAGTAGCATGTATTAACATTTGTAACCAATATGCTTTTATACCCCGTAAACACAATATAAAATGCAGATGAACACAATATAGAATATACAATATGCGGCCGTATTCGCAATTATAGCCCTCCTGAAATATAAAATTTCCTTTATGCTTGTATACGCAGCAAATTGGCCATAACAGAAAAATTGTTATTTTTATGGCCTACAAATCGTTAGTTACATTATTCAATGCAGTTAAAAAAGGAAAACGACTGACGCTTGAGAAACTTTGTGGTGACTTACTTATCTGTTTTACCCCCGACAAATCGGAGCAGATAAATGCGTTTAAGGTGTTTATTTGTCTGTTTATTGTCCTAGAAGCTTAAATTGAATTTATTCTGGATGGCGTTTTCTATCGATATAGGATTATTCTTCAATGTCGATTTGCTATTTTTTTTAATCTTTAAAAAAAAAGCTATAAAATAATTTCTTAGATAGATAGTAAAATAGTAAAAATAATTAAGAAAATATACAAGGTGAAAATTTTAAATAGAATAATTTCAAAAACTTGTCAGTTTAGATTTTTATTCGGGTATTTTTGTCAATATTTCTTTTTTTTCAAGTGGAAACTAGGCCTTTTAGCACTTCCTATGAAACGGCATTAAAAAAGAAACTCAACGCTCTTTTTGATATATCTAAATATATGTATTATATATATATATATATATATATATATATATATATATACATATATATATATATATATATATATATATATATATATATATATATACATATATACAGGGTGTCCAAGATAAGGATCCTAAGCATGGGGATCTCGGAAACAGTTGGAGATACGAGGTCGGTTAAATTAGAGAAAAGTTGCGCAATTTAGTGCTAAATTAAACGCAGTTAAAAAAATTTAAAAATTTCAAACACTTCCGGAGATTTCCGGAAAAAAACGAAATTTGGCAAAATCGTTTTTAATTTTTGCAGGCTTTATTTAAAGAGATATCAGAAAATAAAAGGTAGATTCTCATTGCCACTTTTTATTTTTTATAATACGGTCTAAACAAAATTTAAATCCGACGTTTCGTTTCTGAGATACCATCATGAACTTTCATTTTTTATATGGAACAAAAAAAAGTATCCCATGTATTTGATAGCATTTTTTATTACAAATTCAACGATGTATCACCCTTGCATATCGAATACGTAGTTTAAGTACTTTCCATAAGAGCTCCATGAGAGCGAGAGAGAAAGGTATATCAGTTTTATAAAAGCCAATGAACTACACACTTGATATGCAAGTGTGATACACCGTTGAATTTGTAATAAAAAATGCTATCAAATACATGGGATACTTTTTTTTGTTCCATATAAAAAATGAAAGTTCATGATGGTATCTCAGAAACGAAACGTCGGATTTAAATTTTGTTTAGACCAAATTATAAAAAATAAAAAGTGGCAAGAAGAATCTACCTTTTATTTTTTGGTATCTCTTTAAATAAAGCCTACAAAAATTAAAAACGATTTTGCCAAAATTCGGTTTTTTCCGGAAATCTCCGGAAGTATTTTGAATTTTTAAAATTTTTAAATTGCGTTTAATTTAGCACTAAATTGCGCAACTTTTCTCTAATTTAACCGACCTCGTATCTCCAACTGTTTCCGAGATCCCCATGGTTAGGATCCTTATCTTGGACACCCTGTATATATATATATATATATATATATATATATATATATATATATATATATATATATGTATATATATATATATATATATATATATATATATATATATATATATATATATATATATATATATATATGAATAGTTTGGTTATTCCGGGTTTCAATCCGTTCGTTCAAAAAATCGTTTTCACGACGTTTCGCCAAAATCTCATTTGGTATTTTCAAGTGTGGTTCGTCTCGTTACTCGCTGAGAACTAATGGTGGCCTCTGATGAATTTCGAGTTTTGTTTAGCTGGCTCGCTTCCTGATTGGATGAGCGGGTTCGCAGGCTCCTCCCCTCTGCCGAGTGCGATATATTTTGTTTTTGTATGCAGGTCTCTCGTGTACTAGTTGATTTTTGTTGTTTTCTTTCTTAATTTTATATTAATGTTTTCCATGTAGTTGAAAAATTTATAGCATCGTCTCGTTTATTTAGCTGTCCTGCCTTTTCGATTTCTAGGGCCTCTCTTATGACGCGTACCTTGTAGTTCTGTACTAGTGCTATTACTTTTGTTTTTTCGAAGTCGATGGTATGTCCGGTTGTTGGGTGATGTGGAAATAGGACTGTTTGTTTTTGAGGCTATTTTTATGTTCTTGGGTTCTTGCTGATATGCGCCTGCTTGTTTGTCCTATATAAGTTTGATGACAATCTGCACATGGAATGCTCTAAACGCCATGATTTTCAACGTTGGTCTTGTCTTTGGGATTTCCCAGGATATTGGCTATTGTTTTTTGTGGTTTAAATATGGGCTGTATGTTGTGTTTTCTTAAGATTCTTCCGATTATGTCTGTTATTCCTTTTATGTATGGTATTATGGCTTTGTTCCTTGTTTGATTTTGGTCTTTGGCCTTTGTTGTAGTCTTCTCTTGTCTTTATATGGCTTTCCTTATATCTGATTGTGAGAAACCATTCCGTTCTAGAGCTGTTGAAATGTGTCTTATTTCGTCTTGTTTTGTGTCAAGTTCTGTTAGGCGGAGAGATCTTGATACTAGTGTGTTGACTACTGCCTGCTTTTGAGAGGGATGATGATGTGACGCTGCATTGAGATATCGGTCAGTATGTGTGGGTTTCCGATATATATATATATATATATATATATATATATATATATATATATATATATATATATATATATATATATATATAGTTAATAGCAGGTCCAAAAAAAGAAGTTTCTTTTCTTGTTCGATTTCTAGCCTGAATTGGATTCTGTGGTGGATATTGTTCATGTATATGAGGAAATCGTCCAGGTGTTCTTTTCCATGTGGCCATATTATAAAAATATCATCAACATAGCGTTTCCAAAATTTCGGTTTTAAAGGTGCCTTTTGCAGTGCCTCTTGTTCGAAATATATCATAAATAGGTTGGCTATGACTGGTGAAAGCGAGGACCCCATAGGTGCGCCATCTGTTTGTCTGTATATTTGGTTATTGAACATGAAGTATGTGTTCTTTAGGCAGTGTTCTGCAAGTTCAATTGTGTAGGCTGGAAAATCTTCGTTCATGGTGATTTTGTCCAAAGTCTCACCCAGTGGTATGACTGGATATAGCGATTTTATGTCGATTCTTGCTAAGATGTCATTTTCTTCGAGGTGAATGTTTTTGATCATTTTAGTCAGATGTTTGAAGTTTTTCACGAAGGAATCAGCCAGTTCGACTCTTGGTTGCATGATACTTGCTAGATATTTTTCTAGTTTTTGTGTAGGAGATCCCACGGCGCTCACTATTGGTCTGAGTGGTGCATTTGTTTTGTGTATTTTTGGTAATCCATACAGTTTGGGACATCTGCTTGATTTTTCTCTTGGTATTATAGATTTTTCAGTTTCTGGGTCTAGTTTTGAGGCTTTAATCTTGACTTTCGTAGTTTTTTCAAGGTATGTCGTTGGATCTCTGTTGATTTGTTTGTAAGAGGCGTCTTTGAGAATTGAGAATGAGCGATTAACGAGACGAACCACACTTGAAAATGCCAAATGAGATTTTGGCGAAACGTCGTGAAAACGATTTTTTGGACGAACGGATTGAAACCCGGAATAACCAAACTATTTGTTCTACCATCCGTGAAAACCTACGATATAACATATACATATATATATATATATATATATATATATATATATATATATATATATATATATATATATATATATATATATATATATATATATATATATATATATATATATATTAGCCTGTGAAGTTACTTAGCTCAGCCCTGGCTGTTATTTTGAAAGGCTGTTGTTGCTGATGCATGGCTCCATGGGGAAAAGGGGTAGCAGAAAAAGGGGACTAAAAAATTGTATAAGAAAAATATCTCACATTTAAAACACAATACAACTCACTTCTAAAAAGACATTGCTTTTCCACAAGGGAAAGCTCTAAAGGAACCTTCAGGTATAGTTGAAGGCTGGCAGCGGAAAGACGTGATTTGTACTAAAACCCGAACTACCTACAATCTGTGATATATGTAGTAGTTCACATCCGGACCATCGTCTATTAGTCGTGTGTCGTACGGGTCCGTTAATTGTAATGAAGTGGTAATGTTCTCATGATGGAACTAGAACTTTATTGACAATAATTCAATAAACTTAAAAAAGTAAGCAAATACTGCAGAAAGTAATAAGAAAATATAAATTATCTAACATTTTTCTTGCTGATTATATGATATATATTGAAAAAACTGTAGCATCAGTATGGGAAAGTACGATAATGTGGCATGTTCAACATTTTTTTAGGCAAAACTATAAGTGGAAATAAAATTTATGTTATTTATTTGATAAAAGTTCTGTTGTTTTTTCTTTTATGTCTAATAAGTTCTTTAAGATATTCGGTTTTATTACAAAACCTTACGTTTTAGGTGACTATAACAAAACATCTGATATACTAAGATCTGGTGACCTTGCCGGCCTCTCAATCGCCTCTATTCTTGCAATCCATCTACTGGAGAAAATTTCATCCAAGTATTGAGGAACATTTGTGTGTGGATGTGTGTGTTTGCAGAGCTGGAATTACATTTTTGAAGAAAATTTAGGTATTTAGGACTATTAAAATTACCTTCGAAAAATATTGGCGCTATGTGCAGGCCATTTATTTGCAGAATCTGAGTTATAGTCGTAAAACAAATCCTTTAGAGGCAAAAATAGAGCAATAACAAATAACTCAAAATTCTTAAAAAATTTTATCTAAATTAAATATTAATTTTCTTTTAAATCTTGTATGATAATATTATAAGAGATAATTACCTTTTTGTAAAATCCACCTGTCATCGTAGTCAATAAAAATGTTTCTTGGGCTCTTCCCAACTTTTTCTTCTTATTCTAGGTTTGTTTTTATATCGATCTACGACACACGGAACAGTTAAGTGGCTTCTATTTATTATTTTGCTCATTCTTAAAGTAACAAATTATTAGGTTAAAAGAACTAAAGTTTAAAAAACCACAAAATTTGTAATAACACAATAAAAGTCTTCTTGTGTATGCAGTATAAAATATTAGTCTGCATTATATTTTGCGGGATATTTTTTTTCTAAGTTTTAATATTTAAATAAATAATAAATGTGACTGTGTGAGCAGCAAGAAAGGTTTGTTTGGATTTTTTCCATGGCGTGTGACATAGACAAAATAGGGCTATGATTTCAAGGCACAGTAATATATTAAAGTTTCCGTTAGTATGAAGATACAAATTGTATCGACGACAAAATATAAGCTGTAAAAAATGGGGAAGAAGAATAACATATCTTGAAATAAAAAAATGTGCTATAGTTTCTCATAAAAACCGTAGATGTTACTTACAATTTATTTTTGTTAGCAGGTAGAACACTGTAGTTTAAGTAAATTGACAGTCCCATAGCATTTACATTTTGATGGATGTTGGTCATATACATTTACTTTGATTCCATTATCCTTTATTCATTAACAGTGTAACATCTCGTGTAATAAAGAACCCTTTCTTGAACTTGTCAAAGTTTTCGAGATGTTTTAAAGCATCCTGGTTGTGAATTCAACAATAAAAATTTTCCATTACGTATGGATTTTAAGTTATAGAATGGATCAGCTATTTTTATTTAATACAAACATTTTTATATTATATTTATACATAAGTTCAAAGCAAAAAAAAAACGAGATATTTTAAGGATAACAGGATTTATTTGCAAAAGTACACATTAAAATATATTTATATTAAGTCTCTTGTACATAACTTTTTTGCAAATGTTGACTTTTGTTATTATTCCTGATCGCTTTTTCTCATAAGAAACTCACAATAATCCCCCATCATTGCTGGATTCCATCTGCCTTGGTAGCGTTGCTCCATTGTTAATATGTCTTGGTGGAACCTTTTTTCTTGCTCGTCACTAACGGCACCCACATTTGTTAAGAAAAAAATTAAATGGAAGTGCAGGAATTGTATTTTAAGAGACATGTGACAGCCGATTTTGCAGTAGCTTTCAAATAGTCCTTCTACAAGTTTTTTGTAGTTTTCTACTTTTTTGTTTTATAAAAATTCAGAAAAAATTGTTTTAAAACAACTTCACGCAGCTAATTTAACATCCACATAATTGAAACTGTTGCTTAGATTTGCTGCACAGGTTTGGTAACATATATGAGGAGCCCGGTCCCGATCTTGATCGCCAACAAGACATCCAAGAGCAACACATTCATTCTGATATCAAAAAATTGGTAGGTTTAACATCCTGCCGACATGTCTCGGAATTTATATTTTATAATGACAATTGTTTCATGTGAAAGTTGCTCTTGGTTCAATACAGCTCTACAGGTCGACACGCGTCTGGAGAGAGAACCAGAGTTGTGTTTGCAGGAAATAAACTGTATATATTCTTTCCTTTAAATGTTTAGAAAAACGAGAATAAATATAGGCAACTATATAAACACGGCAGCAAATAGATTTATTTATTTCTTACTGAAATGTTAATTTTTTTTCTTTACTTACCTGTTAAGACTAGCAAGAAACAAACAAAATAAACGCTTGAAAACTTATGAACGCAAACTCATCGCTTTACACAAATAAAAACCAGAAAGAAGTGGTTTCGGTTGGCCCTGCCTTTCGTCTTAAAAGGAAGCTCGACAGGCGTACCAGGTTTAAAAGATTATTTTTCTTCTTACTTCAAAGATAGATCAGATTAATGTTATCTCAGAGACCAATAAAGATCTGTCTTGCAGAGGCTGTCCAGAGGAAGGACTTTTAATACCTTTGCTATGGAGCCTTGTAGTGGACAGTGTGTTAAATGAACTAAACGAGGCTGGTTCATATGTATAGGCCTACGCTGACGACTTGATCATCCTGTGCTTTCATCGCCATGTCCAGAACCTGAAGGGAACAATGGTACAGTGCTCTTTGGAATGCGGAACGATGGTGACATAAGGTAGGGCTCGGAATAAACCCCGACCATTCTGGGGTGGTGCTCTTTACAAAAAAGAGTAAAGTGGGGACAATTACATTGATGGGAAGAGCTCTTCAGTACAAGGGAACAGTAAAAAGACCTGGGAGTAATTCCACCGCAATTGTATGGTGGCATAGTACAACCTAACGCAAACGACAAAGTTCAAAGAATGGCTTGTGTGGGAACAATGAGTGCGACGAGGACTGCGTCTAATAGGGCACTGAAGATCTTAATGAGAGATAAAACATAACTGGGTGTTTGGAGCACAATTCGAGCTTGAACAAGTGGTCAACCTCAATCCGACTAATGAAGGGCCACGTAAGTTGTATTCTCGCTCGTAATACTGTTAAACGAGAAAATTAGTTGGGAATACTAAATAGGTTGTTGCTAAAACTATGTAATAATTTTTGTTAAATTATTTTGAATTTGTAATTGTAACAAGTTTGTATAAAATTTGCTATAACTTTATAATATATTGAGGGAAATTTAAATCGAAAGAAATATTTTATTTTTGGTAACCATAACATACATAACTGTTTTTTAGCTTCTTAGGCAACATTTTAATGTAAAAGTTGCTAAAGAAATTACGTTTTAGCTTTCTTAACAAAAATAGTTAATTTGGTTAACTTAAATGCACGTACTAAAAAAAAAGTTATTCAATTCCACCAGGTCATTTTTAAGAGTGTGGAAAGCTTTCTTTATATCGCTTTCAATTCTCAACTGTAACTTTAGCATATGCTCAGCACATTTGAAGTATGATATTTTCGAATTCTTCAATAAAACAATTTTGGTTGCTTTTTGCGCCGTCCCCACCCAAAATCGTTGGCTTGAAAGAACTTGAGGACAGAGACTGGATTTTATCTTTCATGCTCTTAAATATCAGTTGAAAGTACTCTAAAAAAAGGGTTAAATTTTTCGTTGCTGTGCCAGATGAACTTGAAGGTAGCAGTGCCTGCATGCATAATATTTTCCATTCAATCATTTTATCACTTAAGTAATAATCGCACTGGATATTTATTTAATCTACCGCTCTAATAAATTTTTTAATGCCGATGTCATTTTTTTATATTAATATTTTATTTACGGCAAAAAAGTTTACTCCTGCCCAAGTAAAATATTAACCACCCAGATGGTTAAAAACCGTTTATCATAAAGTTTTTGATGAACAAGTTTCATTTTGATGAACTGTATGTAGTTTCTACACATTAGTTTTGAGTAGTGGTAAGTTTCTTTCGGACATGGCTCGGTTAATGCCCTTAATCCAAGCAACTTTTGGTCTTCCTCTTTTTATTTTTTCATTTGGTGTCCATTTTTGGATTTGCTTTGGTAGCCGTTCGTCCGTTATTCTCTCCACATGTCCATACCATACCTTCTGACGTTGTTCGATTTCATCGAGAATAGTTTTCTTTACGCCCCTAATCTCTCTAATTCTCTCGTTGGTTATCCGTTCGATCCTTGACTTTCCGGCAGATCTTCGCCAAAAATCCATTTCAAGAGCCAGCAGTTTACGTTCTAAAGTTTTATTTATCTGCCATGTTTCACATCCGTACAATACAACGCTTTTAAAAATTGCATTGTATAAAAGATGTTTTCTTTCCTTGGAGATGTTTATTGACCATAATAGTGAGTTTAGGTATCCGATAGCTTTTTTCCCTTTAGTTATTCGCACCAATATTTCTTCTTCAGTTCGTCCACTTTTATTGATCTTTGTTCCAAGGTAGGTATAATCAGAACAAGATTTTACTATGATATTGTCATCCACTTCCAAATCTGTTTCTTCTCCACCGATACACATATATTTAGTTTTACTGCAGTTGATGGTTAATCTCCATTCTGCGTATTCTTTAAATGGTTTCCTCGCAATAAATTAGAGGTCTTCTTTTTCTTGGGTCACTACCACTTGGTCATCTGCAAAATGAAGCGTATATAAATGAGTGTCATTATTTAATTCTATTCCCATTCTACTGCATGATCTTCTCTAATTCTTTAAAGCTTCATTGAGGTAGATTTTAAAGAGAGTTGGTGATAGACAACATCCCTGGCGAAGGCCTTTGGTCACATGAAAGCTTTCTGATAAGTTATTGCCGATCTTAATTCTGGAGAATGCTTGGTCGTATAACTGTTTGATGGCTTGGATCGATGTAGGTATTGTTAATTGGAGACTTCTCCATCACGTGTTATAATTTTTGGATTGGCACCGTATCATATGTTTTTGTAAGGTCAACAAAAACAAATGAACCTCTCTATTTCTTGCCACCTTCTTTTCATTAAGTTGGGTTAAACTAAATATATGATCTACGCACGATCGACCAACTCTAAAACCTGCTTGTTTTTCAATTTCTTGGGGGCATATTCTGTTTCTACGATGTTTCTAAGCAGTTTTCCGTATACTCTACTCATTATGCTGGTTACAGTTATACATCTATAGTTTGAGCATTCGTCGCGTCTTGTATAATTTGTATAATGTATTAAATTGTTTGCTCTTTAGAGCAAAAACTATCATTATTTTGTAGATTTGATTCCTGTATCAAACTTGTTTTTTGCACTGTTGTATGTACGAGTATATTTAATCCATTTTGCTGTTATAATAAAAAATTGAAAAGATTACATTTTTCAAATTTCCGATGATATCGACAAGCTACGCTAGCCTGTTATATAAATTGTTATTACTCTGATAGAATAATGAAATTCCAAGATAGAGCGAATGTGAAAATTTTAGAGATTGCCAATTGGTTATAAAAATATTTAGAACAATATACATAGCGGAGAAAGTGGATCATTCGGGTATGTATTCATTTTCGTTTATAATTTACCCATCATTTAATGTATACGTTATTTTTTAACGAAAGTGGTTGCCTAGGTATGTGAAGTTATCCAGGTATAAAAATATATTTAACTAAACCTTAACCACCGTTAATTAATTGTTTTTAATATCTACCAGTGTGGCAGAACCCTCTTCTATCTGGAGAGCTTTTGGCCTGAAAGGAAACAAATAAACTGTACAAATGTAATGGGGATATTTATTAATCAAAAGCCAGTTAGAACTATGTTTATTTAACGGTTAAAATAGAGTTATAGATTTTATTCTAGTAGCAAGACATTGTAGCAAAGATAAGGCAAGACTAATAATGAAAAAACTGCTCAAATGCATGTCGAATATACCTTATGTTAGAGCTCCGTAGCAGTAATTGGCGTTGTTAGTTTTCTCTGCAATATATTGCACGTCTGTCTTTGAGTTAATTAAAAGCAAATCCCTGAAAAGTTGTATGTGACTGTTGGAACATAGGATATTTAATTTTAAATTTTGTGTTTTTTAAATTAGTAAATGTAATTTAATCATATAAAATTTCGTTGAAAATATTTATGCTGTTATTTATTCAGATTTTTAAAATCTACCGTGAGAAAACTAAAGAAGCACAGTAAAATTGTATACATATCTAAAACAAATCAAGTCAGACTTACTAGAGTTGTTCAGTAAATTCTTAGAAAAAAATAGAAAAATTAGTTTAGGGACATTTTTTTAAAATTTTCGACATAATCTCCTTTTAGCTCGATACATTTTTCCCAGCATTGTTTCAACTTTTTTAAGCTATTCAAAAAGTGGAATTTCGGAAGGTTCTCAAAATGGGGCTCTCGTTCGATGTGAATAATTTTCCGCCGATCAAATTTTTCAAATTTGGGAATAAAAAAAGTCACTGGGGGTCAAATTTGGTGGATACGATAAATCAAAAGGGCTGATGTGTGCATCCGTGTCTTGATGGAAGAAAATTTTTTTATTTGCCAAATGAGGACGTTTTTTTCTTGATTTCTTAACTGGCATCATAAGGACATATAATACTTTCTATTTATCGTTTGTCTTTTTTCCGCGTACGTCCCAAAAAATTGTGACCATCACGGATTTCACCGTCTGTGCCTTTTTCGGAGCCGCATCACTTTTAAAATTCAACTGTCCCGATCATTCCTTTGCCTTTGGAGCAGTAGTGTTTCCATGTTTCGTCCACAGTTATGAATCGTTAGAATTGCAACGAAAAAGCTCCAAACCAGCCCACGAATCGACTATACGATTGTGTTTATTATCGTTTGTCTTTTTCCGCGTACGTTCCAAAAAATTGTGACCATCACGGATTTCACCGTCTTTGCCTTTTTCGGAGCAGCATCACTTTTAAAAATCAACTGTCCCAACCATTCCTTTGTCGTTTGGATTGCGACGAAAAAGCTCCAAACAAGCCCACGAATCGACGACACGATTGCGTTTATTCTCCATTGAAAGTAAGCGCGATATCCATATTGTCGAAATTTTTTTCACACCTACTGTACCTTGGTATATGCCTGTGGCCTCAACTAATTCACGTACTTTAAAGCAGCGCGTTCACTGAATCGGCTCGGCTCCGTCCGTTCCATCCGCTTCAGTCAGAACGCCGATGGCCCCCGCTCACTGGCTCCGTACAATTCAGACTAAACAGTGATTAAAACTGCTTTAACCATTAGAGTTTCTGGAGCTGTCATTTTTGATGAAAAGTGAATAAAATGAGTAGTTTTTCCGACTCTGAGGAGGATATTGTTGTGGCTGCTCTAGCCTGTGTTGAAGCGGAAGTGGAGGAAAAGCGGAGAAGAAGATATTGGGTTCATGATATTTAGCTTGAAAGAAAAGTTCACGGGGAATTTTATCATTTATTTCCAGAGCTGATGACCGACAATCAAAAGTTTTTCAAATATTTTAGAATGTCTAGTATAAAATTTTATGAAATTTTAAATATGTTGCCGTTCAGGGAACAAAACACTAACCTTCGAAAATCGATCCCACTAGAGGAACGTTTAGCAGTTACTTAAAAGTAAATGTAATATATAGTCGAATTAATTAAATTTGACGTTTACATCACAGATTTTTGTGACATAACTAATGTTTTTTGACTGTGACGTGAACGCCTAGACAATTTATTTCATGTTTATTAGGCAACAACTATGTATAGAGAATATTATTATTATTACTATATATTCTGTATGCTCTCACGTTTTCTATCAATTCTTCGTCCGACATAGTAACAATACAAACACTACGTCTATACCACAGATTATAGTACCTCTTCCTATTCTTAAAATAGTCGAACTTTTTCAGACCTTTCGGCAATTTTTGCCCTCTTGAGAATAGTCGAAGATGCCGGTGCTGAAAGCGCGGAATAGTTCTGGCTGGTCGGAACCAGTGAGCGGGCTCTCATTTATTTACGTGTAAACCAAAACGGGCCGATTGTGCGGAGCCGAGCGGTCTGAACCGAACCGAACCAGTGGGCGCGCTGCTTAATTCATCGATTACTTATATTGTGAATTTTGTCAATCATTTCCAAGGAAGTCACTTGACGTCCAGAACGATGTCCATTCATTCATTTGAAGATTTAAGATCACGTTTAAACTCATTTACTCAATTGTCGCAATTACAGGAGGTGATGTGCCATGAACTTTATCCTGCTCGGTTTTGATCTCTTTCGGTGTTAAGCCTTTTAAATAGAAGTGTTTAATCATCGCATGAAACAATTTTCTTTCCATTTTTTAAATAAACAATTGTTTGTTGCTTCAAGCGACTATGAAAATAAAACTAGGTGATTGATATGGCTGAAACTCTAACAGCAGTCTAGTGACAGATGACGCTTGCCAAGAGCAAATATTTTTCGATAGAACGAGCGTATTCTCTTGGATTTTCTAAGAACTTATTCAACGACACTCGTATATGGTACATATAAAAAATCTAGAGTTTAAATGTAAACGGATGTTGAGGTTATAATGAATATTAAACCGAAATCAAAAACAAAATGTTGGAAAAAAATTATTTAACAATTAAACTGTTATGAAATTGTGGAGCACATTTAGATAAAAAAATACATACACATGTTTTTGCTTAAAGTTATGCTATGTGAAACTGCACAAAAATATTAGATTGTGGCAGTATTTATGTGAAAGATATTTACCTAATCATACTTGATATATAACTGCATTTGCTCTATTTAAAATATTCACTATGATTGAAGATATGAAAGATTTGCATTTTTACATACAAAAATTTTGTTTCCTCGCAATGCCAGTCAGCAGTCCGCTAAAATGCACTTTGTGGATAAACATTTAAATTACATTACTTTACTAGAAACCTTTTTTTATTGGATATAATTAAATTCCGTTTGTATCAAGCTTAAACTTCTAGACCATTAGGAAACAAATAATCAAAACATTTTCCTATTTAACTTTGCAGCTAATTTCATTTCGGTCGTTGCTTTGTTAAACCACAAAATGAACTAAAGCCAGCGTTAAAACGAAACAACCAACGAAGAATTTGAAATATCTTCGAAGTCTGACAACCTAAAATCAATACCGGAGCATCAATAACAGAAACAGAAACTTAACAGGTTAAATGAAATAAGCGACCACAATAAGTTAGAGGATATTAAACAGAGCTTCGTTAGACGTGCCGGCACTAAAAACGAAAGGCTTTTCGGGAATATGTAACAATCAAAAGTTATCCTCTTTTAGCAAATACTTCAGTAAATTTAAGATTGCACTTTTAACTATATATCGAAATTATTTTATTTGCAATTTACTGATAATTCATTGCTAACTATGGAAAAAGATGTAATACATTATGCAAGATGAACATATGCATAGCTATTTCTTTTGACAAAAATCACGATTTCTATACGAGAATTTTTTTATTTACTTTAATGTCTCCTAATTATCTATTGTTTATAGTACAGGAAGTCACACACAGCTGTGGAATATTTGAATTCGGCAATCAAATAATGATTTTTTCGTCTTAAAATATAACCAAATAGTATATTATTATAATTTCAAAGGATAATTCCCACGCCAAGACCAATTACCAAAAGAACTATTAAAATACGGAGGACATAACTCAAAAAGTGAGATAATTGATTTTACTAAGAGATGACATCACTAATTCATTCATTGGTATATACTAATGATATCTATGGCGTTTTGAAAGGTAAATATATGCCACTAAAAGCCAGTTTGTTATCAATTATCATTGTACAAAAAATATTGTTCTTCATAGTTTCGAAAATGTCGAACTTTGTACCAGGAAAAGAGGTTTTGCGGGGAAATTTGATAATCTTCTATCATTTAAAGAAAAGAGCTGCTAAAAGTTATCAATTGTTGGTTGAAGTTTATGGCTTTAACCCAAAAAACTTGTGAGCGATGGTTTAAATGCTTTAAAAGTATTGATTTTGATATACAAGACAAAGAGCGTCCAGATCAGTCGGAAAAATTTGAAGATGGAGATTTGGAAGAATTATTGGATGAAGACTGAACTCAAACGTTAAAACAATTGGCAGCAGCATTGAATGTTTTCCAATCCACTATTTCCGAAAGTATACAAAGTATACATTTTTCAACTTTTTTTTATATTTTATTTATTCATTTATTAATATTATTATTTTTTACTTTTTGTCGCATGTATGTATATTGTATATTTTTTATTTTTTTCATTATATATTATTTGAAATATAAATAAATAAATGTATCCGTTTATTTATTTATTTATCTATTCATAGGTGTATTTTCACATATGAAATATTCCCGTAGCGCCTGCTGTGAGCACCCCACGACTCGTCTTCTTCGCTGCTTGTAAACCCCACTACCACTGCTTCGCTCGGCTTTGGACGCGACTTCACGAGTTTAGCTTATTGGTTCACCTTCCCTTTTCTAAATGATTTTCATCTAATCTTCTTCTGTCCAGTCTTCATATTTTTTTAAAAAGTTTTTAATATTGTCAGACATATTTCATTTAGACCGTAAAGCATGGGGAATGGTAATATGAAGTTTGGGGGATACATGACGGCTTATATGCCTGGATCTTTTCACAGAATACTATGAAATATGAATAAAGAAATGTATCAAGATACTTTAAAATGTCTTATCCGATAATTGAAATTACTTTCCAGCAGGACAATGATCTAAAATACTCAGCCAAAATAGTAAAGAAATGGCTTATTTTTAAGGACTAATAATTAAAACATGCTCTACTCAATAATTATGGTTCTCCGTCTATGTTAAACATATTATGGGATCGAATTTAAGAAGAATGGGAAAAAATTTCATCAGACTACTGTGAGAATTTTGTTAATTTATTAGAAAATGTAACAATTAAGATATTTAGCCGTGTGCAAAATTGATTTAAAAAATTTTCATATTTCCGTATTTGTCATTTCTAATTTGTTTTGTTTAAATACTTGGCAATAAATAAATGCTATATGATGAATAATTTTTAATGTTATTTTTATTTTCGAAAATATATATATATATATATATATATATATATATATATATATATATATATATATATATATATATTGTAGCGTAAAACTCAAGATGCATTTAATATTGCAGCTATGATATATCTAAATTACACAGGTGAACTAAAAATTGGGTTTTGATTGTTGTTGAGCAGCTTAAGATCATTTTCGAAGTAATTTGCTGTGTAAAATCCGAATCCGAAGTCAGTATTTCGAGATATTTGGGTTTATGTATTTAAAAAAAGTCTTGAATGCTTTTGAGGTTATGTACAGGATACACAATTTTTTTTGGTCTTTTTTCTAGTTGCGTCATTTAATACTACTCTTACCTTTCAAAATAAGTTCTTGAGCGTTCACCTATAATTTTTTCTTGCAAAGTTAAGGCAATTTTAAGTAGAGTTACTAGAATTTTAGAGGCCAATATCGTTTTTTGCAAATTTCGATCCATCATTTGAATCCACCATGTTAAAAAAGAATATTTCTATTTTCTGACATAGTATTCTTAATTAGTGGCTCTCAAAATGCTGACATGATAAGCCAATTCTGAACTCAAATTACTTCAGAAATACCTCCCAGCTGTCCAACAACAAAACGTTGTATACTTGTGTTATTTTAATCTTTTTAGGACTTGATAAATCATTCTTTCACGTACAAATTCAATTTTAAAAAGAAAAACAAAACGTGTTCTTCTATATTTCACTTTCTAGAGTGAAGCAACTCCGAGTGACTAGTAGAAATAAGATGTACATTTAAATTCAAATATTGGTCATCTACAAGGTAGGTTATTAAACCTATATTTTAAAATATTAGGTAATAATTGATATACATACATATTCGGTAGTATTCGGATTATTTAAGAAAAAAACAATCTATAATAAATTTGCTTCACATAGACATAAAAATGCAATTGGAGAATCCTTGACTGGTGCCGTTTTACTAAATCGCTGAAATGTGTGTCTGTTCGTCAAACTTTTCTGCACAACGATTGATGTTTGACGAGGATTTCGAGCAACAAAATTTCATTCTCAAAAATTTGATAGCACCACAATATTTCAATTTTATAGAAGTTCAGATCAAACTTATTACACTAATAAAGAAAGTGTTATTAGTTTATGTTATACTCAACGTATTTTTAATAAAATCCTTTTAAAAATGAGTTTAGGGATATATTTTTTTCGTATAGAAATTTACATTATTAAAACCAATGAAGCTAGAAAATTAAAGAAAACTATCACATGAATAACAAAAATAAACATCGTCGACAAAATAATAAAAATTTATAGAACGCCACCTGAAATCTAACGGAAAGTTAATAACAGACTAAAAAATTCTCATTATAAGTTGGGGTTTTCTTGACAGAAGCAAAAACTGACAAATATTGTTTATCTCAAGAAGTAGTAATGTGTTTGGAGGAAGTCACGAATTCCATTATGTGTGCGCCGGCAACGACACACAACATATATTCCTTTTGCGTCACAAACATCGACAACAAACCGAGTCTAGCCGTCGAACTTTAATCTACGTTCTCTCAGCTCAGCATATTAGGGCTACGGTGTGAAGGGAATTATGACAAAAAATCTAGCCTTAGCAATAAAAATCTTTTGCCCTTGGTAATTTTAAAATATTAGTTACGAGGGTAGGCTACCAAACATATTTTCCTGCAATCTAAAGTCAAATAATGTTAACATTTTCTTTGCAGAAGATCATAAATTATAATTTTTTGTTAATATTTACAAACTATTTGTTTACTCTTTGGTTAATACATAAAATAATGAGCTTCATCTATTTTTAAATAAAATTCGATGCTTATTGGAAAGTTCAACTTATTTATTTTTTTATGTTTTACAATTTTTAACACGCTGAGTGCTAGCTACGGATTTCTTAAAATAAAATGGATGACAGATTGTAATGGAGTATGCTCAGCGGCAAGTGACGTTTTGACAGGTCAAATTAACCGTCAAAAGTCAAACAAATAGTGTCATTGTTGTAAAGTTATTGATTGTCATTAAAACCTTTGTTTTTTGCCTTGGTTAAATTTATTTTAAATTACTTAACAGCCAAGTAATATGCAAGTCATCAAGTCAAATATTTAGGTGTAAATATAGACCACAAAATTATGTTAAATTGGCCCTTCAGAACTGTTAAACAAATCGTATACAAAGATCCAAATACCTTCGGAGTCTAATATACAAAAAAAGGCATATCAAGAAAAACAACTCACATATACAAAGCAATATATTGACTTTAATTGGAATACAGCCAGCACTGATAAACCTTGAAATGGTGGAAACCGCAGCTCTACGTAGTATGACTAAAATCCATCATCCTAGCATTCCACTACATAAACCATCCAATCAATTATTGTATGAATTCACTAAACATCTAGCCTTTTACTGCAAGACTTCCTGTCCTGAGAACTAAGTTTGGAAGAAAGCCTGAAATTTGACCGATGATAGAGGAACTGTGTACGACCAGGGACCGAAACCTTAGGCTAGCCAGAAGATCTCCATTAATGATATTGGCAGATCTTACGTTCAACTTTTAATATACTTTTTAAATTATTTTGTAAAGATTTGTAGGGGCTTGAAGATCAAATGTACTATAAATCAAGTTTTTATTCTGAAGGACCTCATTTGTTGGCCTTTAGGGTTCAAATTTATATGTCCTAATAAATTATAATCACAATAATATTTATTGAAATGTAGTGTAGTATCGTTTTTACCACAGCGTAAGGAAGTAATATGTTACATTTAACATTATTCGAATATAAAATTTAATGTTACTTATTTAAATAAAAATTTCAAATATCGTACAAATTGTTATTTTTCAAATTTTTTAGAAGTTGTGTTGATGAAAACAATTATGTTAGACTTAACTGTTGAAAAGTAAGATACTCGGCTGTTATAGACATATGGACACAAGTATTTATGTTAAATCCATAATCATAACTAGCCGTAGGAAAAGAATTTTTAAACAGCACGCTCATACTATTGAGATATGAACAGAATTTAGTGTAATAATTTTGTATGTCTATAATCTCAAATGAACTTGAAATTTGCGAGACATTCTACTTTCTAAGAATATTTTAAATTAAAAATTAGAAAATACTGAAAATAACGGGATACCACCTAATTAACATTAGGGTGGTATGGCGCACCTCGCACAAAATATTTGCCCGACTAGCTCAGTCGGTAGAGTATGAGACTTTTAATCTCAGGGTCGTAGGGGCTCGAGCCCCACGTTGGGCGCCAGTTGTGACGATTATAGGTTGTATGGCGCACACCGCACAAAATATTTGCCCGACTAAAATAAAATTTAGGAAACTTTGTTATTATTTATCTCTGAATTTATTTTTCAAATTTTCAAGTTATTGCCAAAATTTAATTAAAAATTGCAATTTATTTGTCGAGCCCCGGAAAGAAATAATTATAATAAATTATAACTATTCTTTACCAATTTTAAATATTGTCAATTTTCAAATTATCTATATAGATATAGGCATGTTCCTACCTGTAAATTGACTCCTCAGGTGAGTTCAGTTGTTTATAATATATTAATCAGATAATCAATACACAGAATGATTAAAACACAAAATATAAATTTTATTTTACAATATAAACATATGGCCGAATATAAATGCCAAAGAATTTCGTGAGAATTGAATTTATCAGTTTGCTGAAAGCACTGCGTTTCTCAAGTTCCCGAAAATTTACATAACCTTAAATTTTCAATTGTTTAAAAAAAGGAAACGGAAATTTTCCTACGTCACCAGAAAACAAAAGTAAAATATTTTGTTATTTTAAGAGAAGTTATGCGTTTTGTTGTTGCAATTAAAAAGAATTTCATAATTTAATTAAAGTAATTAGTTAAAGTTTCGAAGTTTTGTCCTGTAAAGTAATTGTTCAACTCTCGGACAACAACAAATACGATAAATTGTGATAAGAAGAATATAAGAAAAATTAATTGGCATTGAACTAAGAAGAATATAGTGGGACGAAACTTTGGATAATATTTTGTCAATTCCTTACTTTATAGGAAACGACAACAAAAAACATATTTTCGGAGATTTGGAAGTTTTTCAAAGAAGAAAATAAATAAAAAAAGTGGAATTGTATTTTATAATATATTGGGACCAAGTAAAAGAAAACATAAGGTATTTATATTAGATAAGGCAGTATAAAGTTTTTAATCTTTCGTAGACATTAAAAACTAGCATCCAATAGTAACCTAACTTTTCTTAAAATAAAAATAATTAAATTAATAAATAATATTTTGCTATACTAACCTGTTAGAATAATAATAATATTTATCATCATCAATATTAGGTGTAAAATTATATTGACTACTTGAATCACAACACAGCACACGATAATTTGTTTAAAATAATATAATTTTTAAGAAATAACGACGCATTCCATCTAAAACGGCACTATAGCCATCTAGTAGATGATTGCAAAACTAAAACGTTGCCCAATTTGTGATACAGGTTGTTAAAAGAGAACGCATGGTAAATAAAAGTATTTAATAAGTAATAGTGATTAGAAGTAGTATTGATTGAAAGATAAAAGTATTAACCATTTAATTTAATCTAATATTTATTAATAATATTGTGCCATTTGTTTATATTGTTAAATAAAATTTATATTTTGTGTTTTAATCATTCTGTGTATTGATGGTCTGATTAATATCTGATAAACAAATGAACTCATTTGAGAAGGAGTCAATTTACAGGTGGGAACACATCTATATCTATAGAGATAATTTGAAAATTGACAATATTTAAAATTGGTAAATATTAGTTATAATTTATTATAATTATTTTTACCAGGCGCTCAACAAATAATTACTACTTTTTAAATAAATTTTTGGCAATATTTTGAAATTTGAAAAATAAATTCAGAGGTAAATAATAACAAAGTTTCCTAAATTTTATTTTAGTCTGGCTAATATTTTGTGGGGGGTCCGCCATACCACCCATAATCGTCACAATATATATATATATATATATATATATATATATATATATATATATATATATATATATATACTTTCTTATTAATTTGGCAACGCCGCAAAAAATAAAGAACTGATGCTTTTTTGCATTGCTACTTTTCTGTGTCATTCTGTATAACCAAAAATTTTTTTTGGGATATGGAGATATTAATTAAATATAACATACTGTAAAATATTTTTTCTTACTTTTAATTTAAGAGTCTATGATAATAGCCTTTTCATTTATTATTAGTTTTTGGAATTTGAGAGCTTGAGAGTTAATTGCGAAATCATAATTTTACCATCCTTATACATACTGGATTTGTTTTGCGCTGATCCTGAATTTATATCATAATTTTATCTCTGTAAATATATTTATTATTCAGGATTCTAAGTTTTATAAGAAACAGAAACATTTGTCAAAAAGAAACTTAAAATTTATCTCAAATTCAATTCCTTGAAATATATAGTTAGGGGCTCACCCCACGTGCACGGATTCCGATATAAATGAATTTGTCAGAGACCTTTATCAGGCATAATCATATAAATAAGAAATACTGCATATTTTACGATCATCTCGAGACCTAGCAACCCTCCGTGACAGCGGAAGTATAAAACTTGTATTGAAACTATTTCCTTTTTCAATTTGTATTGGTTTGTCAACTAAAAAAGTTCAATTTAATATCTTCTCCTATAAAACAAAGATTGTGTTGTTGTATTCTTAAAAACATTGACATATAATGTCAGTTGCATGCACGAAACAGGGGTTGTAGAATGAAGGCTTATCATTAAAATTTCTCAAACTGCAAAATATTTTATATTTACTGTGTTTAAGAGGTGACATACATGTGGTCAATTTTTTTAAAGTTTTGTGTCTGATATCCTTGAATACCAAAATTTACTTATTTTACTTAAAAATGGAAACTGTATGTTTCGCGTATGCCCCGAGAATTTTTATAAATTCCTCTTGAGTTAGCAACTACATGAGTAGTATCGGTGTCCAGGTCTCCAGGAATCTACTACAGGAAAGCCATAAGGGGTCTAGGAGAGGTGAAGTGAGTCATTGTTACCACGTATACTACCGTGTATATGTTGTCAAACAATATATTACATTATAGTGATTTTATTTGATTATTCTTTTAATTCTTAATAATGGGAAAATCGTTCAATATTTAAAACTTACTAGGCAGTTTAGGCCATATGGTGAGAGCTAAATACATTCTTGACTTAATCTTTAGCGGTTTTTATAAATTTAAAGAGGGTAAAATTGCTTACCATAATATTTATAATTACAGAAAGACAGATTAATGATCCAAAAGTAATAAAATTGTTAAGTTTATTAATGGATTTAGATCTGTGGTAATATAAGATACATACTTTCTCGTTCCCATGATTAAAATTTATCCTCAGATTGATTATTTAATTACTCATTTTAGTGGAATATACTTCACGTTGATCAGCATAAAATAATTACTGTTTGTTCCATTACAAAGTGGTTGAAACGCGTATGAAGAGAGGACCAGAGTTGTAGTTGTTAGGGGAGGGATTTCACACTTAATTAATGCATTTTGCTCTCGGTTCCTTACAGCTCCACCGATCAGACCATTAGGTGATCGAAACTTGTATGGAGAGAGAACCAAAGTAGAGTTCGCAGAGAATATACTGTCTTTCCTCTTTCTTAATGGTCATAAGGAGAATAAAATAACTTTTCCAAATACATAGACCGTGGAACTGTTTAGTTTTGATATATATATATATATATATATATATATATATATATATATATGTATATATATATATATATATATATATATATATATATATATATATATATATATATATATATATGTTATGTCGGATATTCTCACGGGTGTGATGTGTAATCGAAGGTTTTCGGGCATCCCGTGTATGTGCTGAGTCCCTCTCAGGACTGTAAGGCAGCTGACGTTTCGGTGAAATCTCATTCACCATTTTCAAAGCTCACTGTATGGCGTCTACGAGCGAACTGACGCCCGCGACTCCGGTGTTGTCGGTACCGTGTGCGCGTCGGACGCGTTCGTTTTCCGAATGGTTCCGGACCATTAGGTAGTGACACCTGCTGTGCGTCATCGGCCCTGTTGCCAGTGTTTGTGGTTGCGTTGCCGAGTTGTAATCTCTTTCATTACTAAGTGGTACTGGTTGATGTTTTGTAAGCAGATTTTTCCAAGTATTGGGCACACGTTGGCTATCATCTCTGCTATTTAAGTTGTTGGGCCTCTTTGCAATTTCAATAGCCTCCCTTATAACTCTTGTGGATAGGTTTTCACATCTCGATAGCATTTTTGTTCCCGAGAAATTTATCTTATGTCCTGTGTTTAACCAGTGTTGGGCCAGAGCAGAAGAAGTTGTTTTTTACTTGACAGCGTTTATATGTTCGTCGCTTCTGGCGCTTATTTTACGGTTGGTTTGGCCTACGTCAGATGAGCTGCACTCTTCGCATGGAATTTCGTACACTCCCTGGTTTTTTAGAGGGATTCTTTCTTTAGGTGTTGGCAAGAGATCTTTTACTTTACGGTCTGTGGTGAAAATGGTTTGAATGTTGTGTCTCCTGAGAATTCTTGCGATCTTATCTGTGGTGCCTCTTACATAAGGAAATGAGCTTTGAAAATGGTGAATGAGATTTCACTGAAAGGTCAGCTGCCTTACAGTCCTGAGAGGGACTCAGCACATACACGGGATACCCGAAAACCTTCGATTACATATCTATATATATATATATATATATATATATATATATATATACTAACTTCATGAAAAAATTATCAAAACAAAGTTATAAGAAATCAAAGAGAGACTCTAAAAATAACCTTTACGGTGACTTTAACCCAGAAAAAGAAAAGAGCTGAAATTTTACAATAGAATATGACCTCTGCCATGAGGTCAAGGTCAAACTAAAGGCCAGGATAAGGTTAAATGGAACTCCCTCCAAAAATATCATTAAATATCAGATCTTAAATTTTGCCTTCAACCGGCGTTCAAGTCAAACTGTCCGGAGGTTTGTCAAGAGTGTAGGGGACCCAGGGAAAGACAAAATGGAAAAGGCTCCCCACAAAACTCAATCTTTTTAATATTTGACTATATCTGAGATGAGTAAATGTTCCTTGGAGGAATTGTAAAAGCCGCTTGGCTCACTTAAACTTTAAAAGTTATTAACCAGAGATAGGATATCCTCAAAGGCTCTCTTCCTCACACAGACCAAGACTTCCTGAAGTAATACCTCAAGGTTTCCCAAGAAGTCTTATACTACTAAGGTCCCCAGGATGTGGTTTTAGTGGGTAGGGTGTCCTCTAGAACGGAGGCGCGTGTCCCACACAGAGTGCGTAAAAAGCATTTCCACATCCACCAAAAAAAAAACAGATAGGATAGTATGCTAAAAAATGAACAATCAAACAGTAATATATTAATGAGAAGTTAATATTTGAGAACTATTTTTTATTCTCTTTAATCAATAATAAAATTAATTTACTGTAACTTAATATAATATCCTTGATAAAAAGATGAAAATCAATTTTTTCTATAAAAAACCGAATATAAATCGCAAAATTACTATTTTTTATACAAGAAAATGTACGACCCCCATTTATAACAAACTAGGACAACAAAAAAGTTCATACGTTATATATATCAACTTTATATTTTCCAACAATATTTGTTTTGGTATTTACCATACATACTTTGCTTGTACGAAAAATTCTTCAGCGTTCTTTTTAATCATGTCATAAATCGCAAAGATTCTTTCCGCGCTTATACGAGGCATTTTTTCGTGTCCCAAGAAAAATGATTTGTCTCCAGTGACCAAACATCGTCAGCCTTGTCCGATGAAGTGTAGCAGAAAACAGTCCATTTCTCATAAAACGTATTGGTTTTATTGGCAGAACACTAATTTTTCTCTTCGGTTTATAGCCGCCGGAAATCAAACCATTTTATTTTAATGATTATTTTTTATGTCTCTTTGGTTTTAATATTCGAATTTCCCCTAAAAAATCTTTTGACCTAAATTAAATCGGTCATCTATAGAAGAAGTATTCTGAAGAACTTTAAAATGTTTTATGATTTCACACAAAAATAGTTTCCTTTAAAAACTATAATTTTATAGTAAGGATCTCTAGTTGGATTATTTTTTAAGTATTATTGTAAATATTGGTTACATTTCTAATATTTCAGGATACTTAAACACGTTGTCAAGAGAACAATCTATTAATAGAAAGTGGGAGTGGTTCTCAATACGATTTCTTATATTTTCATGAGAACCACGCCCACTTTTTATAGAGATGATCGTTCCTTCGAGAAGAAGCACCCAGAAAAGATTTACGGGCTTAGTTAAAAAAGTTACAATTTTTAATAAAACGTCTTGTATATAATCGGTTTGACCAGTATGTTGCATGTTGCAGTTCTAGAATAAGCGGGGATGGATTCCCAGGCACTATTTTGAATTTCATGAAAAACACCGCATGTTAAGGTAAAAATGCATAATTGGTAAATTAGAAATATATATATATATATATATATATATATATATATATATATATATATATATATATATTGACATTGAACCCGACATTAGTAAGAATGAAATTAAAAAGACCCTGAAAGAAATGAAAAATAACAAATCGCCAGGTAAAGAAATGGTGAAGAGTGGGGGAAAAACAACAAGAAACGTTTTGTACATCCTTCTGAACAGAATACTTAGTACAAAACAGATACCGACCAGTTGGAACGAAGCAATGACCCTTTTACTATTTAAAAAAGGAGATCGAAAGAATTTGAAAAACTACAGACCAATAACGCTACTTAATATCATGTATAAACTGCTAACTAAAATACTAACAAATAGATTAACCCCCAAATTCGATGGCTACCAAACACGAGAACAGGCTGGATTTAGGAAGGACTAAGGACTTCAGCATATGCGACCACCTACTGACAATAAAAATGCTGATTGAAAAGACCAACGAATATCAGATTCCATATATTTATATATATATATATATATATATATATATATATATATGTATATATATATATATATATATATATATAGCATTCGTAGATTCATAGATTTTGCAAAGGCCTTCGACAGCGTTGAACACTGGGCAGTTAAGAACTCACCTTTAATATCAAACATAACTAACAATACACAGATCACTATCAAAATAACAGAAGTACACAGCACTAAACCAATAAAAACAGGACGAGGGGTCAGGCAAGGACATACGGTGTCACCGAAACTATTCAACTAAGCTCTGGAGGATGTCTTTAAAAAATTACAATTGGACAATTATGGGATCAACATAAACGGAGAGTTATTGAATCACCCAAGATACGCGGATGATATAGCTTTGATAACAGATAAGAAAGATGAATTGCAAAAAACGATTGAAGAACTGGACAACGAAGCGTCAGAAATAGGATTAAAAATGAAGTATGACAAAACGAAAGTAATGACAAATCAAACTGAAGAAATGGTTATAATGGTGGTACAAAGGAAATCGGAGGAAGTGTCAGAGTATATATATATATATATATATATATATATATATATATATATATATATATATATATATATATATATATAGGTCAAATAACACCACTAAGTAAAGATAATCAAACTGAAGAAATAAAAAGAAGAGTCAGACTATCCTGGATATCATTTGGTAAACTCCCACACAACCTAAAAAACAAGAAATATCTGCAGTATCTAAGAACAAAAGTGTTCAATCAAGGCATACTACCTGTCGTAACATATGGATCCCAAACATGGACATTTACTAAAGAGAATATAAATATAATTGCCAAAACACAAATGCTAAAAATTCAAAACTGGGGTTATATTTGAAAATATCGAAAAAAGTTAATAGAGAGAGTTTCTTTAAATGTAATTTTTAGCCCATATGCAAAATTTCAGCTGTATAAGGTAATTTAGATTTTTTGTCCATTTTTTCTAAATTGCACCACTGTTGAAAAATAAGACAATATAAAACTTCTTAGTTTTGACAATGCTTCATTTCAGGCATATTTTGTTTAAAGTAGCGCCATACTAAATGTGTGCTTTTCTACAAAATCCAAATAGGGGTCTTAAAATTTGGTCACATGTGATACAAAGTGTATTTGTTTTTGACCCTGTAATAGGTAAATTCATAAAATAACTAATCTTGAAAATGTAGTTTGTGTCTAAAAGTAACACATATTATAACTAATACAAACAAGTACATAGGGTCATCAGTAAAGTAATTTTTATTTTATGATTTCTTTATTAGAAAAATTGAGTCTTTTCAATTAAAATATTTTCTTAATATTAATGTGACATATATATATATATATATATATATATATATATATATATATATATATATATATATATATATATATATATATATATAAAGTTTATAAAAGATGCTATTTCATATTGCGCAAACAATGAGGAATAGTTATTATTTATTTTTTAACCATACATTTTTTGAAGACTTAATTTTCTCTATAAAATATGTACGTTACTACATAAGTTTGTTGCCCTTGGTATTTTTTATTTACAAAACTAAATAGTTGGACGGGAAAATTTCCATCAGTAATGAAATTTTACCGCTTCCTTAGGAAGATTTGTCTAGTTTCGCGTGGTTCTTTTAAATGAAAAATTCTTAGTAAATAAACTAGAGTCTAACTACTATAAAAGCAAGTCTATATAAAAATTTCTAGAATATTGGTTAAAAATGGCAGAAAACAGAAGTAGTGTAAATTTACTCTATATCAAATATATTTATTTACTTCTTTGTACAAATATACTTTTGAGGTGTACCAACCTCTGGTGAATATTTTATCAGCAAAATATACGTGATTTGCTTGTAATATGTCAAGTTTTGAGCCATGTATTATAAGAAACCCTTGTCTTCCAAAAATTAATTTAGAATATGACACGTCTTTTCTAGGCCTGCCAAATCTAACATAGCATTGTCAATATTTCTTTTGCATGTATATAAAATTTTGTATTAAAATATGTTTCACAGACTTGTTGGTCCATGATTAATATGTATATATATTATATATATATATATATATATATATATATATATATATATATATATATATATATATATATATATATATCAACTGAAGATACTAGCCATCAATATAGACCGATTAACTCATATACATATTTTGGAAATTTTAGATTTTTTATGATTAAATGAGTCGTATTCTTGTGGAAATATGTATTGACTAATAAACGTTTTATTATTTACTATTATGATTTCAAGCCAAACGGCTTCGGACTCCCACCAGGGAATATTGACTGATACCAGGTACATACAAAGATACCAAAAGTATGATGCTCTGTGGGCTCGGTGATAAAATTATGGGAATCGTTTGGATGCTATTCATTGCCAATTGCCTTTGAATTTGCCCCTCCAAATCTCTGTATTTGGCTTTCTTGTTGTAATTTGGACTTGGGTTGTTGCTGTTAGGCATAGCAATGTTAATAAGTCTGGTCTATTATGAGCAACTGTCTGATCCGTGAGAACTGTTCGGTCCCAATATAGCTTGAACTCATTGTTCTCTGGAATATGCTCCGGTTTTTATTTGTAGTAAGGCACTTTTCCCACCTGCAATAGATTTAACTTATCTGCTAACTCTTGGTGAAGTATCTTGGCAGTTGAGTCGTGTCGTTGTTTATACTCCGTTGCGGCAAATGCTTGTCTTCATTGACCCTATTTGGATGTCGTCCATGAAGTGGCTTCCATAGCTAGGCTTGCACCTTCTCGTGGTTTATTTGGTGGTGAGAAGCGCTATCCTGTTTCCTCAGCTGTAGCGGTGTTGAATCGTCTACCTCGCATATTGCTCGATGTAGTGTGGAAGAGTCCGCTAACCTGTGAAAATTTATTATTTGTTGATCGAGCTACTTACCAATATCCATCAATCATCTTCCTCCTTGGTGTATTGGAAGCATTGTACGTTCAATAGCACTCCGATGGTGATGTTTTTGTGCTTTTGTTAAGAGTGTTCTTTTATTCTTTGCAGATTTTGGATGCCCGTTCTGCTCCAGTTTACAACTCCAAAAGAGTAGCTATGTGCAGAGCAAGCGTATGTGTTGAGCACCTTAAACAAATTTCTACTATTTAGCTTAGTTCGTAATACTGGCCTTAACCTCCTGAGAAATTCGGTGGTCAGTTTGGCTTTCATAGTGCGATGGTTAATTTTTTTAGCCTGTTTCATATGTAGGTATTTGTATGTTTGTTCTGCTTCCATTGCAAATATAGTTTCACTGGTCTGCATTTCAAATGCTCCAAGTTGTATCTTTCTTGAACGATGTTCAAAATACGGCACTTATCAAGTCCAAATTACATTCCGATATCCCCGGAGAACTCCTCCGCAATTTTAAGCATTTGTTCCAGCTGGTTTCTGTTAGCAGCCATCAGTTTAAGATCTTCCATGTATAAAAGATGATCACTCTTACTACCTCTTCGTTGTTTTTCTTAATACTAAAGCCACAACTGGTGGAGTTTAAACGGCGTGATAGCGGGTTCATTGCAAGGAAGAACCACAAAGGGCTAAATGAAACGCCCTGAAATATTCCCCTTCGTATCAGAATTGTGTTAGTTTCGATGATATTGCTGGATGGCACTTGCAATTGGATCCTATTTTTTCAGGTAGATATGATGGGTTCTAAAAAGGAAACAAAATGATTATCGACTCTATATATTCTCAATATAGTTGTGAGCCACACATGTGGCACTGAATCGAAGGTCGTCTTATAATCTACGTAAGCAGCAAAGAGGTTTCTTCGGTTGGTACAGGCTTGGTTACATATGACAGAGTCAATAATCAATTGTTCCTTGCATCCCATTGCTTTCCTTGTGCATCCTTTCTATTCAGTTGCAATGATGTTATTTTGTTCACAATGTGCATAGATGCGTTGGATCAAGCAGGAAGCGATTACCCTATATAGTGGCAGGAAGGCAGGTGATTGGATCATGTGTCTTGTGTTGGTCCTTTTGGCAAGAGATACGAAATACCTTCGGTCAAGAACAATGGCATTTTTGCTGGGTTAAGAAAAACATCATTAATAAGCTTAGCTAGTTGATGGTGCATACATCAAAACTTCTTTAGTCAGTAGTTCTGGATCCCGTCGAGACCTGGAGCATTCCAGTTATGGGATTCCTTGATTATTCCTGAAATTTCTTCAGTGGTAAATGGCTTAAATTGCATCTGGCTGTATTCTAAGCAGATTTGGTGTTCTTCATTGACCCAGCTTGTTGCGATGTTACAATTGGCGGGAGTGGAAAGTTGACTGTCCCATTTATTATTATAATTAGTATTATATACAAGGTATTTAAAGTGAAAATCTATAGGCGAACGGTTCAATAGAATTCAAAATTGGGACTATTTTGGTTTTATGGGCAAGAAATAAGAATTTATTAATCATTTTATGTATTCTACTAGTAATCAATAAACGTTTGGTGTAAAAAGTTGTTAAATAAAATTAAATGAAAAATATAGTTCTATATTACGAAAGTCAAGTAGATAATGATAATTTCAAGGTTACAATTTTTAAAAATTAAAAATGTCATTTTATAGGGAAGAAAACAATAAGACATTTTTATAAGAAACATGAAACAGCTTTCTCTAAAAGCAGAAGTTGACAGGAATTATTTTTTTTTTAATTTTTCAATTTTCCTTAGTATTTCCGAAAATATAAAAAAAGAATTGGCCGCTATCGAATCTCAATTGTGCCCAAAACATTTTTTTCTTATTTCTCGTTTATGTTACTGTTTGGAGTTACCGTTAGTGGTAAATTTTGTTATTGTGTCTGAAAATATTTATTTAGAATTATTATTTAATTTTAACCTTAAATCGTGATAAAAAAAAGTAAATGTCTAAATATTACCATACACCTACATAATCCGTATAAAAGAAAAAACTGCTGGCTGGCTTTTGATGTATAAATTATATGAGCCAAATAAAAAATATCGATTAAGACTAATATAGGAGGAAACATTCGGGGAATGTTATTAAGTTTGATAAAAAATTGAATCTTTTCCAATAAGTATCTTTAATAAAGTTTAACAGAATCTACAAACTTCATATTAAAATCTAAAAAATAAATAAATTTTTTACATGTGGATTTGTTTTTAAGTTTTATTATGCTTGATATTTGACGTTTTTCATGCGTGGAATTTGAATTTCTTTTAGATCATTATTAGTTTAAAGAATTTAGCGATATACTCTAGAGAAATAATGAAGTGAAATAAACAAAAATACACAAAAATGAATACGAGAATTTTCTATTAAATTCCACAAAATTCGCAATAGTGGCGTTTGTATACAGGGGCTGTTCAATAAAGACAATTTAGATAGATTTAAATGGCTCTTATTTTAAGCCCTGGGGAGTTGAGATTTCGTTATCCCTGGAGATCTCCGATTCGATGTCGCCAAATTGTGCAAAATTTCCTTAACTTGGGGAAACATATGTTTGGCAACGTCGCACCCCTCCATTGTTATAACAATACAAATATACCACGTGCATTCTTGCGATTACATTGTTAATATATAGGGAGATATGACATCAAGTATCTCTAAAACTTGAATTAACATTAAAAAGATAAGTTTAGTTTCAGTTTTAGCAAATCAAAAATGGTAAGATATAGTCGATTTTATTCTAGATACATTTTGTCTGTTGTTCAGTGTAATTTTAAATAAGATTTGTAAGAATTATACAACTAAATAGAACAAAAATATAAAATGTTCCGACACGGCCTAATTAAAGGCGAAAGGAAAGTGATATCGGTTCCAAATTTTCTTAAATCTTCAGAACTACAGTGCTTCTATTTGATCATATGGGATTTTTTTATTAATAGTTTTATTCGAAATTTGTGCCAATCGATATTTTGATATATAACCCCACTTTTGATTTTTTTTTTGGAAGAAAATTGAAATTTGACAGATCATGCTAATCACGCGACTATTATTTTTTAGAAATCGATGCCAAATTCAAATTTCGAATAAAGCTATTAATAAAAAAATTAATATATATATATATATATATATATATATATATATATATATATAATAAAATAGAACCAAATATTGGCGAAGCGGACGTGAAAATTTGTCAATCTACATGATTCTCGTGTTAAAAAGTGCGGAGCACTCCAAAATATGGAAAAACTCCTGGTCCGATAGATGGCGACAGCGCTGTTTCGTCCTAATATGGGACTCGTCAGGCCACCGCATTCGGTACAAACCATCATCTCGCCTTTGCATCCTATAAAGCTGAGTTTAAAATCAAAAAACAGCAAACAAGATGACAAAGGCGACATCTCGATGGTCCACTTGATAACACAAGAACCACACAGATTAACAAAGTTTGTAAAAAACCGCCATATGGTGGCGCGACGGTGAATTAAAACAGAAATATGTAAAATCCAGTACACGGTCGGACCCGGAGTTTTTCCATATTTTGGAATGCTCCGCACTTTTTAACACGAGAATCATGTAGATTGACAAATTTTCACGTCCGCTTCGCCAATATTTTATTCTATTTTATTTTAAATTACACGGACAAAAACTTATCTATTTATTTATTTACTTGTTTGGCTTTGAAACAAGCTAAACGGTGCTCTCATGGTGGGATCGTTTGGTGCGACACGTGGCTTTGGCTGCTGAAATGAGCAGTAGGCTTGGTTGCCAGTACCGAAAAATGCGACCCCTATCCTTTGGGCAGCGCGTTTCGTGTACTCGATTTTACATATTTCTGTTTTAATTCACCGTCGCGTCACCATATGGCGGTTTTTTACAAACTTTGTTAATCTGTGTGGTTCTTGTGTTATCAAGTGGACCATCGAGATGTCGCCTTTGTCGTCTTGTTTGCTGTTTCTTGATTTTAAACTCATCTTTATAGGATGCAAAGGCGAGATGGTGGTTATTTATATATATATATATATATATATATATATATATATATATATATATATATATATATATATATATATATGTATATATATATATATATATATATATATATATATATATATATATATATATATATATATATATATATATATACCAATTTCCACTTGTTGTTAATGAAAACTTTTATAATTTTTAAATCAATATTAAAACCTGTTACCATACATTTTGGTTTAACTTTGATTGTTATGTCTGTAAACATTTTTAGAATTAAAAAAATTAATAGCTTTCATTTATAAAATGAAAAGTAACTGATTTAAAATACTACCCCGAGGTAGAACAATACATTTTTTTGTTAAATTTATATTACAATTTTTTCTATTACGGGCTTGTAAAGAATGCCCAGAACGATAACAACGCCGAATTTTTTATTATAATAATCCATTCTATGATTTTGTTTAAAAAACGCGGCGGTTGAAAATGCGATAGTATCTATATAGCCCAATCAATAGAGATATTTTTATGTAAAAAATATTAACAGCAAACTTCCTAGACTAAGACTTGATGTCATGATCTGTAGATGACTAAAACACAAAATCTAATTCCAACTGAACATTGGATTTTTTAAACAATAAAAATGGTAAAAAAGTGACTTTTTTGGTTTTTTGCTCATAATAGGGAAAATAGTAAATAAATCGCATTACTTGACCATTTGCAGATAAATAAAAAATTACAAAATAGTTTTTTATAGCAATCTATCCGATTTTTCACTTAAAAAAATAAAGAAAATGTTTAAAAATGTCTTTTTTTTTTAAATGAGATGAAATTTGTCGCTTTAGAAGTTTTTGCACAATTGTAATATAAACAATTTAGACCATTTTTTGTCAATGTCACCATTAGAACATTTTTTGTCAATGTCACCGTAACCTGATAGGTCCGATTTGAATTTACCAGACGAATTCTAAAAGTAGAGATTATGAATTGGAATTCATCTATCTCAGATTTTCGTATAAATTTGTTGAAATATGTTAACAATGTCTCCCAACATAGTGTGATACGCGTGAACTCGCGTCCGAAGCCAAGCGAAGTAGCGGTAGTAGTAGCAGGGGAGAAGACTCGGGGGCGGGCAGTTCACGCCAAATGCTACGATTATATTTCATGTGTGGAAATGCATCGTACAATGGACCTATAAATAGATAAATAAATAAATAAACGGATACATTTATTTATATTTTATACAAATTTTAGTATATATTTAAAAACATTTTATTTTAACGTGGTTCAAATTATATATGAAATCTGTGTTCAAAAAGAAAGAAGAGATCTGGAAGTCCTAAACGCTCCAGTAGTACAAATACACAATATGAAATTAATTATTATGTTTTTTTTTATTATTAATCACGATTAAAAACTAAAACAATTCATCATAATGTGTATAACTGAAAAAAATAATCGTAAATATCAGACTATATTAGCATGTTTCTAATTAATTCGGAGTCACGTTGGAATGATCCGATTTTTATGATTCAAAATGCATTATTTTCGTCATTAATGCTGTTTCAAATATTCACACTGTAATGGATTATTTTGATTTTATTGCATTATTAATAAATTACATGAGGTAATTACCTATATTTGATCTATTTGCGCTAAGCTCTTAAAGGAAGGGCATTACACTGGAATGTATGCACGAAAAGCCACGAAAGAATGTGGTTCCATAAAATTTTATTTCCATTCTTTCTTAAAATCTTCGGAGGTATTGGATGCGGGTGAAGCCGCGATGGTTAACTGTTAGACTATTATGTATATCCTTTTTATTTTATCTCTAATTTTATGTCCAGAAGTATTTTGTCAAAAGGCCCTTTCTACCCTTTTATGGTAATGATATTTTAATAGATTTTCCGTTAAAGGGAACATAGCCGTAAGGTTAGACAAACAGTGTATGCTGCCTTTTACTACAAATCCGTATTAAATTAATATGACGGTTAAGGTTAGATTTAGGAAAAACGGAAGTAAATTTGCCTATAAATTATTTGCAGTTGTATATAATTAAATTTTTGAGAAGATTTACATCTGCTTGGTGCATTATATTTTAATGCTCCAGATCTGTTTTATAATACTTTGCTTTGGCTTTTCTATATGCTGAGCATACATTTTTTAAGTGCAGTAGATGGGAGGCGGAAAGAAGGACGGCTAAAAGCAGTATGAGGGAGATTGCCCCACAAAATATCGTGGAAAAGATGCTGAAGGATAAAAATACCACTGCCACTGCTATTGTCACTGCATAAAATAATGAAAATGCAACTGCATCTACAACGGTTACAACCACAGCCACTACAATTGCCACTACCACTGCCACTACCACTGCCACTACCACTGCCACTACCACTGCCACTGTAACTGCCACTGCTACTGCCACTGCAACTGCCACTACCACTGCCATTGCCACTGCCATTGCCACTGCCACTGCTACTGCCACTGCAACTGCCACTTCCACTGCCATTGCCACTGCCAATGCTACTGCCACTGCAACTGCCACTGCCATTGCCATTGCCACTGCTACTACCACTGCAACTGCCACTTCAACTGCCACTGCAACTGCCACTGCAACTGCCACTGCAACTGCCACTGCAACTGCCACTGCAACTGCCACTGCAACTGCCACTGCAACTGCCACTGCAACTGCCACTGCAACTGCCACTGCAACTGCAACTGCCACTGCAACTGCCACTGCAACTGCCACTGCAACTGCCACTGCAACTGCCACTGCAACTGCCACTGCAACTGCCACTGCAACTGCCACTGCAACTGCCACTGCAACTGCCACTGCAACTGCCACTGCCTCTGCCACTGCAACTACCGTCAGGGGCTCACTTCTTATGAGTACGGGTGTGCCAAGCCCGAGGTACCCTACCCGGATTCTGAAAACCGTAGTGTCCTAAGTGGCAGTTGCAGTGGCAGTTGCAGTGGCAGTTGCAGTTGCAGTGGTAGTGGCAGTGGCAAGTTATTAGGGTTATGTCATCTTATTTGGTAAATCATCTTAAGCATGCGTACCCAATATAGGTCTCCAGGTGAATTGTAAATGAATTGAAATCATTTTTTTTATAATTTATTATTTAAAAAAATTGCTATGACTATATTTAAAACTTGCTGATTTATTAGAATTTGATACTCCGTGAATTTTCTAAATCCGATATAACTTGTGAATAGGCATCTTTTAAACCTTTGCCACATTTGCGAGACGATCTACTTCTTACAAAGTGTTAGGCAACCCTTGAGTTTGAGATACTTTCTATTTAGAAGTTGTCAACTGATGTTATCAGTAAGTATGTCTAAGAAAACTTTAACTTCACCGAATAGTTCTTTAAATTTAACCTAAATTATTTGTTTTCTGGTGTACAGATCAATACTAATTAGAAAATGAAGTTAATCTAGTCAATTTCACATTTCCACTTAAATATGAAAATAAAACTTTTAAGTGAAAAATTTCGTTAGTAAGGTTCCCATTATCTTTTTGTATTAATGAACATTTTGCCTAAGAAGCATTCATTGTGTTATAGTACGACAGGCAGACAACAGTAAAATTTTCTAGGGGAAAAACATTACACTTTGCGCTTAAACACAAAAAGGAATACATGTTAAAATATTTTTCAGAATAAAATGTTTATAAAAAAATTGAAACTACTAAAAAAAAGCTCTAAAAAGCGAAAAATAACGTTATAGATTTTTATATGAAACAGGTAGACTGTGCATAAAGTGCATATCAGTAAATCCAAATGTAAAAAATGGTATGATAAAATACCAGAAAAATTTTCTTACTTCAATCTAACAATTTGTTATGACACCAACTATTACTTGATTAAATCAAAAATTTATCTCATAAGTGTTCTTTTCTTTAAAATACACATTATTAGGAAAATCATGATTTTAAATATAATTTACCAGAAAATCGCTAGTCTTTTGAACAAATGTAAATCATCTCTATTTCCTCTATGGAAATGTCAGGGGAATCTCCTACTAAGGTCAATATGTCAAATATGCCAAAACTGTAAAAATTCCGAATTTTTTTACTGATTTGATAGTCCGAGCCTGGTACCTTTGGTGGTTTCCGTTCATTTTTGTAACAGTTAATGCAAGCCATTTAATAGCTATATTCATCACTAAAATTTTTTTTGATCGTAAAAACCGTTTAGAAGTTCTTAACTAAAAATCCATTTGGTACCTTTGAGGCTTAAAAACTCGGTAAAGAGAGAGCATGGGATACAAAGTTATTTGAAGTTGTGATCTTATTTTGATCCAATCCAAATGGTCTTACACTTTGGATTACACTTTTTGGGACACCCAATACAGTTAAAATTTGTATTAATTTAAAAATATATAAAACTGTATTAAACTATCGAAACAGGCAACACAAATTGAAGAATTTGAGCTCAGTTGATTATGACGTAATAGAAAATGTGTTCATAAAATCTTTTAAAAATATTTGGGAATACACATGTATTGTTCCGCCTCCTTTGAAAGATGCAGTTAAATAACAAGGCATTTAAAAACTTAATTTTCGACAGGTCAATTTCAATTATATTCCGTGGCATGAGGCTGGCAACTCTGAAAACATCCTTATGGATATATTTCCAAAAAAATAATAGTCATGAAGTATTTTTTTATTTGACATTTGAATTGATTACCCTGTATATTATCTCCCATGGCTTATAAAAAATATATTTAATTTTCTCTAACATGTAGTTTATTTAATTTGCCATTGCCTACCTAAAAATGTTAACTTGCGGTTTGATTTTATTTCAACTGGAAATCCCATATATTCCTGAAATTCTTGTTTCGTGTTCATACCGGAAGTTGACATTTTCATCTAGAATAAAACGTTAAAGTAACATTTTAGCGTCAAACCATTTTTGATCCAAGATGTTGGACACAAAAAATATATTAAAACGTAAAAAGTGCATTTTGCAAATATGTATGGAGAAAATAAGTGAATTTGGGGACAGGGAGGATAAATGATGTCTATCCAAAGTTTTAAATTTAAGTGATACGAGACAGATAAATTTTATATTTTTAACTGACTTAATATATATATATATATATATATATATATATATAGATATGTTGATATTTTTAACTGACTTAATATATATATATATATATATATATATATATATATATATGTATATATATATATATATATATATATATATATATATATATATATATATATATATATATGTATATATATATATATATATATATATATATATATATATATATATATATATATATATATATATATATATATATATATATATATATATATATATAGATAGATATGTTGATGCGGCTTTCACGGATTACTCCGTGTGAGATGCAATAGCAGTGGATATATCCACATTATGCCGTTGTAGTGCTGAAATCACATTCAGCAAACGTACAACTACATGCAGCTCCGTGTATGAATGAAGTTAAGTGCGAACAGTAACACTCTGGTTCTCTCTTCATACTAGTTTTGACTACCTAATGGTCTCATCAGTGGAGCAGTGGAGCAGTATCGAGCCGAGAGCAAAATACACAGAAAACAACTGCTTACTTAAAATCCCCGTTTCGTAAAATACTGTAACGGTCGTAAGGAGAATAAAATAACTTTTCCAAACACATAAAGAGTGAAATTGTTTATTTTTAATATACGTATATATATATATATATATATATATATATATATATATATATATATATATATATATATATATGTATATATATATATATATATATATATATATATACCAAAAATATAGCATATTTTTTTTCATTTTTTGTTTATAAAATCGCACGATTGTAGGAGGGAGAGTTCTTATTTATATAGTACTTAAAATTTTTTCCACAGGACTTATAACGATTGATTGAGAAAAACAATTGTTTTTTAATTGAAAGTACTCTTTTATTAAATGGAAACTTCGAGAATTAACGAGGGTTACGTTTTGAGCTATTTATTAATTTTTTGCTACAGGCCAACTCTAAATCAACAACAGGATTTTGGGTCAAATTTCAACCGAGAACGAAAACAGCTGGTATTTTAAGAAATCTTTATATATATTTGGTGTTAACGCGCCAAAAAATTTTTGGGAATTTTTTTGTCGCTTTTCAGTAAAAGAAGCTTTAATATCCCAATTCGCTACTTTGCTTCACATCGAATTTGATCGTATTTGTGGCGCAGTTTACAAAGTTCTTCGTAAGCACTTTTAAATAAATTGGAAGTCCACCGAGATGGTGGCCTACCTGTACCACTACACCAAGAAGAAAGTTAAAAACTTACCTCATCCGCTACAGTGATACGGCAGAAGTACATGTTTCGTCTCTCACTAGGGTACCGACATGCACCTGTATGTGCAAGGGACATATCGGAAGGAAACATGCATCACTGAACGCGGCTCAGCCGTATGGCGTGTATGTATGTTTATGCGGCTTTCACGGATTACTTGTGAGATGCAATAGCAGTGGTTATATCCACACTATGCTGTTGTGGTGGAACAGGATGAATTATGTTTTTTAGTAATTTATTCAAACTGTGCAACTTCTAACATGGAAAGGATATGATGGAGCGAAGTTTGCATTCACTGTTCGCATTTTACTTCATATATATATATATATATATATATATATATATATATATATATATATATATATATATATATATATATACATATATATATATATATATATATATATATACATATATATATATATATATATATATATATATATATATTATCTAATCCTTCAAAAAAAACCACACTTAATTATTATTTTCGTTAAAAATATACAATCAAATATTTTCACCACCTTTTTACTTTAACTTAACAATACACCACACAAAATTGAATATGAGAAAATAATAAAATTCTTGCGTACCTATCCAATATATATCCCTTTTTTTAGCACATCGTTCTAAAAGTGCGGATCAAAAAAATAGGAAATATTCATAAAATTAATTATCCACTGCCCGCTTTTCGCGTCTTGTCTTAATCGGCACTTCTCAAAGAAAACAGGCGCTCGCCGCAGTGTCGCTATTGTTTCTCAGTAATTTACACATGATGCGGCGTCGCGCTGTTTATTGAAATATACGGAACTTTGGCCGTTAAAAAGCCTTCTTTTTTCTTTAGCATTAGGATAACTACATAAATTTAAAAAAAATAATGCTCCTACGCACTACATGTATAGAGTGATGATTTTTGATCATTTTAAAACATTTTTCCTTATTTATTTTACATATATTTTTAGAATAATATGTATTTTATAGCTTATAAAATTGATTTGCAGTAATAAAATAATAGGCTTGGGACGGCGCATGCGCGTCTAATGTGACTCAGCGCCGAGTGGTACTGCCATCCCTGCCACCCCGGTAGTTACGCCACTGTATTTCAATGATAAATACCTAGCAAACTATTTATTTTTAAATTATATTATTTTTTATATGTAATTTAATTGTATAATGTAACATGTGTATTATTTCCATTCACGCTGATGTAAAGCTCAAATTAAATCCTCTACTAAAAATTAATTAAGAATTTGTTCCATAAAAAACTGAATTTTGCAGATTTGTATAGTTTTACAAAATTGGAACGCCCTGCAGAATTAATTTTGCCTTTTCTAGTCTGTAAAGAATACGAAAAAGCCAAAGAAGTAGAACGCAGTTTGTTCAGTTCAGAAATGCCATTACTATTCAATCCACGGCTAGTTGCGAGCAAGGCACCCTGTCATTCCTGTCTTTCTACATACTACACACCCCTTTTTGCGTGAAAAATAACTGAAGCCGTAGTTTCACTCGTTTTTGTTTGTGTTTTCTTGGGGCACATAATCTCGCTGATATTTTTTATATGCTTCCTTCTGATATTGAATGACACTTTTTATTCTCTCCGAAAAGATCTCCTTTTCAAAAGGGTTACTAAAACTTTTCCTTTATACTATAAAAATTATGTAACATTTTTCGATCACAAGGAGGTTTAAGAAGTGAAGTTCTTTATATAGTGTATTACAAATTACTTTAGTTTTCATTTTTGAATCAATACATTATTATTTCTAGTATATGAAAATGTAATTTCTTGTCTCTCTATTTCTTAAAGCTACCTTCTAAAAGACATTTTTAAAAATTAAATAAAAGGTGCTAATAAAATACACTATCAGCCGGATTCACTAACATGATATAAATTAAAAACCATCCTAAATTGACAGCAGAGGGCTTAAACTGACAAGAGCAACAATAAGTCAAGCAAGTCTTAAACTCTGAAAATACTAGCATAAAGAAATCATTTTGTTTTATTATTGAACCAGCAAAAATGAAGATATTATTTATTTTCGGGATACAACTAATTATCTTACCTATTTCAAGGCTTTATCGCAAGATTATTATCCTTAATATCCCTATATAAGCGTTTATTTGTTCATATATGTAATATAAATTATGACAGTATCATAAACAGAACAAAACTGGTAGACTATAAGATTTAAATTTCATATCAACTAGATCGGGTTTAAATCTTAAATCTTGGTGAAATATATGTCTAAATGTTTGAAGGTGAGGGGGATCTGCACATATGATATCGATCGCTTGTTTTTTGATTTGGAGTGTATATTTAGAGCTAACAACTGCCGTGTATTAATGCCGTCCTTTTGAGGTTGTGTTCAAAGATCATATACAACTTTAACCGTAGAATATATCTCCTTTACGTTTACTGGAATATTAGGAGATTCATTTTAAAGTGCATGTAGGAAATGTTCTTCTTTTTTGGACTTATATGTTAACAAACATACACGAACAGTTAAAATTAATTAATTTTTGTAAGAAGTAAATCGGACTTTCTATGCAAAATATATTTTAAGCTTACACGAATAAATTAAATTGGTAGAGTGATTTTTTTCTCTTTAATTAATTAAACCCAGAATATTATAGGTACATACAGTGGTAATAATATATTTGGTTTAATCAATAGGTGTCTAATTAAATGCAGTTTTGTTTATATTCAACAAATATCATATGGAAAATAATTATTACCAAATTATAAATTAGTTAGTAAATTTTAAGCTTGAATTTTCTAGTACAGCTGTATCGACAAAAACATAATCATGTTATAGGATATAGGACATTATACTGCAGTATATAAAAATAACAGCTTATTAAAGATTATTACTCAAGATGATGAGGATGTTGTATCTAAAAAATTCACATGAAACTGATTCTTTAGACAATCAATTTATTTATTTATAGGTAAATAAACTTAAGGTTGTTTATTCTGTGATGTTCATCAAACATCCTAAACGCCTAAAATTGTTTACCATGGTTACTACGATAGCTGCATAGACATCACTTTTGTTATTTCCCTAAAAGTTTCGAGAAACATTTCGAAAACTAAGATATGCAGCTTTTTCAACATCGTTCATTGTACTTATGAAATTTTTGTCGTTGAACATTTTACGGATCTGAATTCCATCAAATATTTCTTCTTTCAAAAGGGTGAGTTTTGACTTTCTTCTCGGTATAGTGGAACAGGTAGGCTATCATCTCGATGGTGGTGGAATAGGATAAATTGTGTTCCTTAGCAATTTTTTCAAACTGTGCAACCTCTAACACGGAAAGGATATGATTGGAACGAAGTTTGCATTTACAGATCGCAATTTACTTCATATATATATATATATAAATATATATATATATATATATATATATATATATATATATATATATATATATATATATATATATATATATATATCATTTCACGTCAACTGGACACCCCTCTATACAGAGATTGACGCAACCTAGAAAATTAGTTTCAAGCTTAAATTGTTCGTGCAGGCATATGCTTTCAAAATATTTATGGCATTTAAAATTCAAAATAGCGAATCCAAATTAGGGCTTAAATAAAGTAATTTCCACATATAATCAAATAATATTATCTGAATGTTGTTATAAAACAAATCTTCAGGGTTACTCTTATGAATTTGAAGTCAGGTTTGCTCTTAAACTGCATAGTTTCTTCATCTAGGCTTTGGAACCCCAGAGCTTTAAAACTTAAGCTAAAGTATTAAAGTCTATAACCACTTGACCGATATTTTGAAGCTCTTGTGTCATTAAACTTAATCTCAAAAAATCCTGCAATCCCATAAAGTAATCTATTAATTCTTTGCATTATGTACTTTTCTGAATGAACAACTACAATTAAATGTTTTGATCATTTGTTAGGTCACATTTTAAAAATTAAAAATGGCGGATTCAATATGGCCGATGTTAATCCTGAAAATCAAAATATTTTAGATAAGAAAAATACAGTCACATTCCACGAGATTTGAAACAGAAAAGGTATCATATGATTTTTTTCTAAAGTGTTCAGTTTTTAGAAAAAATTCTCAAAATTCTCAACTTAACTTGATGACTATTTACATAATTTCTGGTCGTCGAGCACTGCGTTTAGAAGCGAACTGTCTTTTTAACGACTATATCTTGAACCATCTCAGATTTGCTATTGACATAATCTTAATAGCAAGAATTGAACGAAATGCTACAACAGCTAAATGACGTATTCGCATCTGTAGGCCTTAAAATGAACTACAACAAAACAAAAATAATGAGCTACGAACAGGCAATCATAACAATACAGAACCAGAGAAAAGAAAACGTCGAACACTATGTATACGTGGGTCATGACATCAGACTAGGGAAATCAAACCAGGATGCTGAAATAAAAAGAAGAACACAGCTGATATGGGCCGCTTTCGGTAAACTTGCATATATCCTGAAAAATAATTCAATTCCCATTAATCTAAAAAGAAAAGTATACGACACATGCATATTACCGGTGTGTTCGTATGGAATAGAAACCATATCCCTCACCAAAAAGTCCGCTAAAAAATTAGAAACAGTCAAAAGAGCGATGAAAAGAAACATGCTTGGAATATCATTAAGAGACAGGATTAGAAACACCGAGATAAGACGCAGAACGAAAGTCAAAGACATCGCGAAGGAGGTTGCAAAGATGAAGTGGCGATGGGCTGGTCACATAGCCCGATATGAGGACAACAGATAGACACGAGGAATCCTGGAATGGAGACCGAGGGAGACAACAAGAAGCACGGGAAGACTTCAAAAAAGATGGGTAGACGACAAAAGGATAGTGGCGGGCAAACAGTGGATGAGATTGGCGAAGAATAGAGAAAGATGGAAACAATTGAGAGAGACCTACATCCAGGAGTGGATGGACAGAGGTTGACAAAGAGAGAGAGAGAGCTCTACACGGTGAGGAGGTTAGTCATCATTTTCACGACTTCTGTTCGCTGTGCACTGCGTTAGAGGGAAGGTAGCGATTCATTATCTCACGATTATTTTTAAGCGATAGTCTGTCTCTTCTTGTATCTAGTTATTCTTAATATTGTTTATAATTTTAATTTTTAGTTTAAATATGTCATCTTTAGGTCTTCAGATTCATTCAGATAGATGCTGTAATCCTTATAATTTAAACACTCATGTGGTTAAATCTTTACGTTAGGTCGAGGAGCTCTGGAGTTCCAAAACTCAGATGAAGAAACTACGCTGTTTAAGAGCAAACTTTACTTCTAATTCATAGGTAGTAGCCCTGAAAATTTGTTTTAGAACAACATTTAGATAATATTTTTGACTAATTGGGGTAATTGCTTTATTGCAGACACCATTTTGGATCCGCCATGTTGAATTTCAAAACAACGCCACACAGATTTTGAAAGCTTATGCATGTACGAACAATTAATAAGCCCGAAATGAATTTTCTGAGTTGAGTCAATTTTTGGACAAAGGGGTATCCAGTTGACGTGGAGTATATATATATATATATATATATATATATATATATATATATATATATATATATATATATATATATTATTTACCTAAATATAAAATATGTACAATTTTAATGAAGTATTTTCTATTTCAAAGAATTTAATTTAAACCCCAAGATATACTTAGGATAACTAGAATGCAAAACCGAAGTTAAAATGAACCGCTTAATGCGTGACGCAGAAATAGGATGAAAAATCATGGGCGTAGGTAAATTAGTATTCAGATACATTTAAATTACGCCGCCATGTAAATTTTCTCCGTGTACTGTTCTTGTATTATTACAACATGCGTGTATTATTTTTATAAAATAAGCCTAAAATGCGTTATCAAAAGCATTTTATTTATTTTGTTGCTAGAGAACTAAAGTAGATTAGTACCCTATGTATTACCCATTAGTTCTATCAAACCAAGAGTAATTTGGATAAGAAATATTTAAAATTGTTAAGTTTTAAAATTTTTAAATTATGCTTTAATTAAGCTGCAGACTGTATGTATTGTATTAGTAATTATACAATTTTTGTTTTTGATCTTTGTAAAGATTTGAGAGCTAGCAAAGTATTTTAAGTAATTTTAATTAAATCAGTTTAAACTTATAACGAAAAAGCTCCAGTTAATATTACGCTTCTATCGTAATGAATTTCTGTCTTGAAACTTCACTTTGAGAGAACATTTTACAAACATTGGCTATTTAGTGAATTCGAAAAAATAAAATATCAAGAATCAAGAGATTTTTATTTTTAATATGTTGCAATAGAATGTGGCAAGTTTGCAGAAAGTATTACGAATCTGTGAGATTACTTTTGTCATATATATTTGGAATCCGAGGTCATAAGATCTCACTTTGTTCCGACCTGTTTTGTGGTATCTACAGTCATTTGTAGGCCAAGTATTAGGCGGTATTCGTTTTCCTCAAGTTGACATGAATTTTATATAAATTTAGTTCGGCTATTTTCCCCTGTAAGTGTCGTTTTAAGTAAATAAATACATACAATGACATAAGCCATCGATTTGAAATTATTACGGTTTTATTATAAGAATTATAATTTAAAACGATGTTGTTATAGTATTATGTAGTACAGTATTTTTATCTGCATTATAGAAGAATAATACTCAACTCTCGATTGATGTGTGGACACAGGTACTTCAATTTAATATTCCATTTTGCTGCTTCTAACAGACTTTTAAGGAATAAGAGGTTCTAAATTTAATCGCTATACATACAAATACATACATACATATATATATATATATATATATATATATATATATATATAATCGAAGGATTTCGGGCATCCCGTGTATGTGCTGAGTCCCTATCAAAAACTGTAAGCTGACGTTTCGGTGAAATCTCATTTACCATTTTCAAAGCTCATCGTATGACGTCTACGAGCGAACTGACGCCTGCGACTCGAATGCTGTCGGTCCCGTGTGTATGTCGGACGCGTTCGTTTTCCAAATGGTTCTGGCCAATCAGGTTGCGAGACCTGCTGCGCGTCATAGGCCTTGTTGCCAGTGTTTGGGGTTGCGTTGCCGAGATGTAATTTGTTTCGTTGCTAAGTGGTACTGGTTGATGTTTTGTAAGCAGATTTTCTAAGTATTAGGCACTCGCTGGCTATCATCTCTGTCATTTAAGTTGTTGAGCCTCTTTGCAATTTCAATGGCTTCCCTTATTACTCTTGTGGACAGGTTTTCACATCTCGATAGCATTTTTGTTCCTGAGAAATTTATCTTATGTCCTGCGTTTAACCAGTGTTGGGCCAGAGCAGAAGAAGTCGTTTTTTTGCTTGACAGCGTTTATATGTTCGTCTCTTCTGGCGCTTATTTTACGGTTGGTTTGACCTACATAAGATGCGCTGCAATCTCCGCATGGAATTTCGCACACTCCCTGGTTTTCTAGAGGGATTCTTTCATTACGTGTTTACAAGAGATCTTTTACTTTACGGTCTTCAATATTGTGTCTCCTGAGAATTTTTGCGATCTTTTCTGTGGTGCCTCTTACATAAGGAACAAAAGCTTTGGAACCATTCTCTTGGTTTTCGAGATTTTTTAAGGCCAGGTGTTTGTTTTTTAGAGCCTTGTCTATATGTTCTTTTTTATAACCGTGTTCTGTTAGGGCGTCTTGCAGTATGTTCCCTTTGTGGTAATTTTCCTGATCTGTAAGGGACTGCGATCGAAACGCAAGCGATTTCACTACTGCAAATAATTGGGCGGGGTGGTAATGTGAATCGACGTTGAGGTATCTGTTGGTGTGAGTCGGCTTTTTGTAGACAGCGTGCGAAAGCAAGCCATCCTCTTTTCTTTTCAGTAAGATATCTAGTAGCTCTTTCTGTAATAGAAAACAAATACAATCTGCCAAAATATATTATCGAATTAGCTAGACACTGTCTTGATAACACATATTTTACTTATGAAGGCCGATGATAAAAACAAGTCGAGGGAGCCTCTATAGGATGACAACTTAAATAGCAGATATGATAGCCAGCGAGTGCCTAATGCTTGGAAAAATCTGCTTACAAAACATCAACCACTTAGTAACGAAACAGATTATAACTCGGCAACGCAACCCCAAACACTGGCAACAAGGCCGATGACGCGCAACAGGTCTCGCAATATGATTGGCCAAAACCATTTGGAAAACGAACGCGTCCGACGTACACACGGGACCGACAGCATCCGAGTCGCAGGCGTCAGTTCGCTCATAGACGCCATACAGTGAGATCTGAAAATGGTGAATGAGATTTCACCGCAACGTCAGCTGTCTTACAGTCCTGAGAGGGACTCAGCACATACATGGGACGTTTTGGTGAAATCTCATTCACCATTTTCAAAGCTCACTGTACGGAATCTACGAGCGAACAATTCGAAAAAGTTATATTTTGGAAGCTTTTTTGGGGTATTAACAAATTGCGTTCGTCCTTTTATCTATATGAGTACTCCTAGACGGGTGCTGGGAGGGAAGCCTACTTGCAGGAATACTATGCAGCTCAATACTACGGCTGTAACCAGGTTTCCCCCTACGCGCCTCACATGCCTATTTGCAGGCATCAAAGGCTGTTTGTTTATAGCCGAAAAAAACATTTAAAACATAACTTTTCCTATAGCATTTTAGTGTAGCATGTAGATCTTGATTTGAACGTTTTAAATGATTAACAATCCTCATTTTGGAAACTAAGCGTAGTATCAAAATTAGTAAGAGACTGTTTTGTTTAAAGCCGCTCAAAAAATACAATGCAATATTAATATTCAATTTTGAAAAATTTAAATGTTCTAACAGTTATTTGTTTGTCTTGAGATGCTGAAAATATATGAGAAAAACTTGAATGAGTGCATCTAAATTAAAGAGAGGCAGTAGAGAGCTGGTTTTTTAAAAAGTCTGCCCAATAAAACTAAATTTCCATATATCTATGTTGAATACCTGTACGATCAACGGGGAGCGATGTAGCTCTATTTTTTTTTATAAACGAAAAGTACTCCATTTTCAAAACAAAGATAAAGCCTCATTAGTCTACTTTTCGATTTGTTTTCATTACCACGTGATAGAAATTTTTAGGAGTAGACTCCACTTTCAATTAATAATTTTGATAAACAAACCAACCGACCCATTTATATAAAAGTCATTGGATTAAGAATCTTTTAAACCATAAAAATACGAAGAAAGTGTTTTTAAGAATTAACTGATTTGCACAAAATAGTTTGCTACTGTCAGAGAGAATATACAATATTATTTAAATAGTGTCTAATATCCTGTTGGACGCCAATGCGTCGAAAACATATAAGTAAAGTGTTAGACCCAAGGGCTCGCAACAGCGGGATATACAGCTAGGCAACATTGCGGTTTCTTGAGATGCCTAATATACTATAAGTAATGAACGCGAGATAGAACTGAAACAACGATCAAGATCCCAACATCGCTTGATGAATAGTGTTAATATACTGAGCCATAAATACCCAATGCCAAATATAACCTAACCCACTGACTAAGTTAGTCATTTTGCTCATTTTTTTATTATTTGCTTCAAGCCGATTTTATTTATGATTAAATGTATGGTTAGTATCTGTGAAGGGATTTATTTTGTTACTTTTAAATGTTAATATTTTAACCATATTCTGAGTAACATTTTGGAGTATAATAAATCGATATATAATGTAATTAGCCAATCAATGATGGTTGTTTGAAATTAAGTCGGAGACAAAAAAACAGATCTGAGTGCTTTTTTCTCTTACGTAACTATTTGAGATCCATTAAAACAATGTGTGATGATCGGATATGTTGTGGTCAGGCATAACCACAGGGCAACATTATTTATTTATTACAGTAAGATATAAAGCTTCTTAATCCTCGGATGCCAGGGTGTCTGGCGGCAGATTTGCGTTTTCAAAATGAAATAAAAAATTAATTAATAAACATATATTTTTAATAAAAATACTTTTAAACAGGGTACAGAAGAAAATTGCATTTTTTAAAGATAGTGTCGTTTAAATGCTTTTCGTCGAGTCGCACACATTGTTCGAAACGAAGCCCCATGTTGCGCGCCACACTCTGCAATCAGTTCGGTTGAATGTTTTGGATTTCTTGGTGAATGTTTTCTATTAGGTCCACAACAGATCTCGGCTTTTTATCGTAAACTTTTTTTTTCAGGTAGTTCCATAAAAAAAAGTTCATCGGGGTGAAATCAGACGACTTCGGTGGCCACAGAATATCCCCAAATCGACTTATCAGCTTTGAGGGAAAGCTTCCAGAAACAAAGTCGTTAAAGCTCTGGCCGTATGTGGGGTGGCTCCATCCTGTGTGTGGTGAGAACAATGGATAAGGTGTGTGGTAAGAACAATGGATGAGTTTGCAGATTCGGCAAAAAAATCTTTCACTATTCACATTCGTCGTCTGGCCCAGGGCATTAAAAAAAAGGTCCAATAATTCCATTCATGGATAAAGCGCACCAGACAGTTACACTGGGGCAATATAATGGTTTTTAATGTTTGAATCGTGGAGACCAGCAACGGCAGTTTTGTTTATTAAAGTTGTTTAAGTAAAATGAGCTTCGTACCTCCAAAAAAAAACTGTTAGGAATTTCTCTAACATCATTTTGCAAAACTGCTTGCGTAAAATAAAGTAATTTTCTTTTAATTTTTGGACAATCTGAATTTTGAAAGGATGGAACTTTAAGTCTTTTTTCAAAATTTCGTGGACGATTGCTCTTGAAAACCCTAATGAAGCTGCCCTTTTTCGAAACGAAAATGGTGGATTTTTTCATAAACTTTTTTCAATGAGTTCGATGTTTGCAGAGGTCCTTGAAGATCGAGTAGGCCCCGGGTGTAGGCTGTTCATAGTCGAAGCTGTAGCGCGAAACCTCTACACCAAAGAACGAATTAAATTCACACTGGATGCATCTCTCAATCGTCGAATATTGAACTGAGAACAAAATTGTCAACGAACGATCACGTAAAAATCACTTCCTTTGAAAAATGATTTCATAGCGAACGCGCAATTCTCTCCCGACCACTGCGGCATCCTGATTGATAAATTCACATAATTCGTAATTCGAATGACACTACCCGATTTCTGCACCTTTTATTACCTTTCGAAGTAATCGCATTTATAAACACAAAGCTGCCACCAAACACCCTGTAGATGTCGTTTGACTGTTGATATTTTACGGGAATATTCTGCCGACATGCCTTGAAATTTAGGCTTTATATAGACAGTTGTTTTCTATGAATTTTGTTCTTAGTTCGTTACAGCTCCACTGACCATAGGCAAAAAGTAGTTTTGGTATGTCAAATTAACCGTCAAAAGAAAAATATTGTGTCATTGTTGTTGTTACTGTTGTGAAGTTATTAATTGCCATTAAAATATTTGTGCTTTCCCTGAATTAAATTTATTTTATATCACTTAACAACCAAGAAATACAAAGAGCCAAATACTTTAGGAGGCTAATATATAAAGAAAAAGGAATATCAAGAAAAACAGCTCATATAAACAAAGAAATATACTGACGTCAATGGAAATACATGCCCCTTATATACAGTAATTGCAGAAAGTCAACACTGATAAACCTTGAAACGGTGTAAATCACAACTCTACGTAGTAGAAAAATCTGTAACTGACTTCATTCATATATAAAGTTTGGAAGAACTGAGATATTTTGAGAAAATTTTCATGGTGTTCTATGAGGTTGTCCAAAGTGGTCCACAAAAAAAAATCTAAGATAGGTTTATTGCAAGGCGGTGGAAAACTGAAACGTTTGGTTGATAAGTGATCTTTTTTATTGATTTCATTTTTATATAGCTTTTGATAAAATCCAGTTATTTTGATGTGATTTTCAGTATACTGTAGAGAATATTGTTAAGGGGAACCCGTATAAATAATTCTTCGGTAGGCTTATGTAGTCTAAAAAATTGTTGATAAGCGAACTTTTTGGACGTTATGTTTGATTTTTGAATACAATTTTTTAATAATTTATGATTGATTAAAATAGTATCAAATGTTTTACAACGTAAAACATTTTATTTCTTTGTCATGTGATATTTTTATTATTAACTCATAGGTCCAGCCAAACGACTTTCGCGCTTCCTCCTGGGGAACTTTCACTCATCTCAAATATACTCAGATATCATAAGGACGGATCTCTGTGGAGGGACCTTTGCATGTTGTCGGGCCCTAGATGATGTTATAGTCCTCTACATTTCCCATTATCTTCCGAACAGTTAGTGCAGTTCTAAGTAGCACTGCCTTTTGCTAAGTTCCGACCCCTTGATTTTAAGTAGAATATCCTTCGGTACATCGCCGGTTGTTGATAGAATTATGGAGATCGTCCAGACGCTACTCATTCCCCACTCTCTGCGTATTTCTACCTACAGGTTTCTGTATTTGGCGATCTTCTCATTATTCTTGTCCTAAAATTAGTGTTGTTTGGGATGGCCACTTCGATTAGTGTTGCTCACGTGGATGTTTTATCTACTAAAATGAGGTCTAGTCTTCTATGTGCAACTCTATGATCTGTAAGAACAGTTTGATCCAGTACAGCTTGAATTCGTTGTTTTCCAGTATATATTTCAGGCTGTATGGCACTTTCTTTACCTGCAACAATTTGAATTTCTCTGCTAATTATTGATGGATGCTCTTGGAGGCTAGATAGTGCCTCTCCCTGTACTCCAATGCGGGAAATGCTTGGTATCCTACAGTTATGTACTAGATTGTTTCTAATGTTCGATATCCACATCGGTATTGGTCGTACTAGATCGAGGGGTCTCTAGGATTGTGTATTTCAGACAGTTTTTCGTTGGAATGACCTGACATTCGGTTTGAGGAAACATTTGCCCAATCAGTAATTTGGTGCTAATTTGTTGACATTTTCCATGTTAAACTCGTTCGGGAATAACCATGACGGTGCTTCTGTAACCAAATTTGAAGCTTCTCTTGGTCTAGCTGGTGTTAAGAAATTACTTCATGGTCCCTCAACCGCAGCGGTTTTGATTCCGCCTCGCACATTGCCCGATCTAGAACAGATTGAAAAAAAAAACTATGCTAGCCTGTAAAATACGAGCATAAGTTTTTAGCCTTTGATCCAATTGCTCATCAACATCCATCAATTCTCATCTTTTGAGGTATTTTGCTAGCATTGTCCAGTCAGTAGCACCACCAGGATGATGTTTGTGTGCCTTTGTCAGGAGTGTTCTGACTTTCCTCTGCAGATATAGAATTCTGCTCCATTTTACAATTACAAAAGAATAACTGAGTGCAAACCACATGCGTGGTGTTGAGTGCCTAAAATATATTTGTACTTTTGTTTTTGCGGTACTTGCCCCACACAATTCTTTGTGCTCTTTTCATGCTCAAGTATTTATAGATCTGTTCAGCCTCTATTGCCGCAACAGTTGACCGTTCTGGATCTCAAATGCTTTCAGTTGTATATTTCCTTAAGTTGTATTTAAAAGTAGATATTTATCAAGGCCGAATGGCATTCGTACATTACCGGAGAACTTCTCCACAATTTTGAGCATTTGTTCCAGCTGATTTCTGGAGACACCTATCAATTTAAGATCATCTATATACAGAAGATGATTTAGTCTAATTACCTCGTCACGATTGTTCTTAATATTGAAACTGCAAAAAATAACTAAATTAAACGTCATGGGTTCACGGCAAGGCAGAACCATAATGGGCTTAATTATTATTATTAACATTATCTTTAATTTTATTTAATAATCATTAGAATAATAATTCATTTATTTTCCTGTGTAAGTTTTTTAATTATTGCAAATAGTGTCAAAAGTAGCACTCTTATTGTCAATGGGGTAGTATTTTTATTGTATGTAGGTATATCTTGTAGCAGACACAATGATTTTATTTATGTACTATAGGAAGTTGTTCCCTGTTTTGCTCCAAGTTAGACTGGCTTATTAAATTTTCAACTTTGTAGTTTAAAATACTTATTATAAGTCAGCTTTAAACATCTGTTCGTGATCTTTTTGAAAGTAGTTGCCGCAAAGGCATTTAGATACTCTGAAAGAATCTGAAATAAAATTACTGGCTGGATTACGGAAAGAGTAATTTAGGTACCAAGTGTCTAGACCCTTCAAAATAAATTTTTTTAGCTGTTAAAAATAGTAGATTTAATAAAAATATTAGAAATTCTATTTGGTATTTTAAAGATCGGTTTTTGCTAAGCAAAAATTTCAAAAAAATATGATCCAAAATCAAATAAATCCATGATTATTTATTTTTACAATAAATGATTTAAGAAAAATAAATTTTGTTATTTCTATTTGCCAGGAGTTTTCTCTGATTATAAAGGTAGGAGCTTTAAAGAACTTTACGATAGTTTACATTAAATAATTGCCACTTATATGTATATATTCATCTTTACGGAGTATTCTACTTGAAAGTGATCATGACAAGTGCACATAGATTAACTAGATTAAAAGTTTATTCATAAAACGATGAAGCAAAATAGCGCAAAGGAAATCCCAAATAAATAGTTATCTTCGATCTGCTTTATATTGCTGGAAAGACATCGAATGATACCAAAAGCTTAAAATAAGCATCCGCAAATTGAGGTAAACGCCGGATTTATATTGTAATCTGAGACGAGACGGTCGCTGCCGAGCGCGTGCCAGTTCATCCAGAGAGAGCGGCAATAGGATTGCCGCATTTTACGAAATAAAAAATAAAAACATTTACGTAAGCAAAAAAGATTCATTCTTAAACGTTTAGGACGATTTAGTTAGCGATCAGCTTTTTACATAATATAAAGAAGGGAATTTTGCTTATTTTAATTCTTTTGTAGGTATATCATTGAAACGAAAAATAAATATGTTGCGGGAATAAGAAATAATAATACTAGGACCTATTTTTAATGCTATCTAATAAACAACATCTTCAACATGCATTCAACTCCGAATTTTATCTTTTGTAGCGATATTGGTTCTGCACGATGAACTGAATTTTAAATGACCAATATAAATATTCGATTACTTCAGTACAGAATTCAATATCCAACAATATATTGTCAGAATATTTCTAATTTTCTTAATAAAAATGCTATATATTAAATAAATTTGCTATATATAGGTCAATTAATCTCGGATAAAAATGAGATATTTTCTGTTATTTTCCTATTTTGGAATAAAAACACTAATAACTTATTGTTTATCAATCTAATTAAATCTATTATTATTTTGTAGCGTGCTTAAAATCAGTTCAATATTTTTCACGGCATTAGTATTTACGGTATTCAGAAAAGACTGGTCTAACTTGATCTGGAAGGTAAACTAATTAAGATGTTTGGGGCAACATGATAATCACGTGAATATTTTTAATGTCATTGAATCCACAACTAAGTTAATAGAAGAACTAGTACAATTATTCATAACTACTACTTACTTTTTATGCCTAAATGGGTTGTAGATTGTGAATGGGTCGTTAACGCTTTAGTTACCCCTCTACAGTACCTGAACCTATAAGATCTTTTGTGCGTTCCCTAATCTAATATAAGCCCGGGATATATAGGCTTTTCACGAAGTCTATTATTTTTCTGGGCTCTAAGTGCTTTATTTCTTAGGGGGGGTTAAGGTGACGCTTTCCATAAAATTAAGTCGCTTGCAGAACAGTACATACTACGTATCCCGCTGTTTCGATGGCACGGTCGCAGAAAAGGCAAATCTCATTTTGAGGTATTCCCATATTTTTGAGACGATATCCCAGGGGGTAGTGTTTTGTGAAAAGATTCGTTATTCATTTTTGCTTTCTTTCAAGATGAGTTTATAAATTTCTTCGATTGTCTGAAACCAGGCGCATTGTTCTACTTTAATTTTATCTAATTTTGGCGGGAAATCTTCGAAGCTCCCTTTTATGGGGCTTTCTGATAATCCACATAAAGGTTCTAAGCTAAGAAAAGGAGTTCTTGCTCCTTCTTTTGCTTTCTCATTTCCTTTGCTTTCCTTATGTCTTGCACCAACACCAGGATCATGCTGTTGTTCAATTCAGTTCATTGAGTGCAAAAATCCTCATTATTTATATGTTTCAAACATCTTCTTTAATTTGTATCTGACACGATTGAATACTCATAATCACCTGGTGGTGATGGGGATCAATTAAAAAGAAATCAGGCTGACTTCATCCTAATAAAACTTGAATTACTTAAAATCAGTAAGTAGATATCCTGTCGCAGACACCAACTGTAATTATAACCCAGTAGTTATAGGATTCAAATTAAAAATAATTCAAGGACAAGGATACTGAAGAACTAAATCGTAAAGATATACGAATACAGATAGAATTTACACCTAGAATTAAATTAAAAGAATTTAAGCAAGATGAATGAACACAGGAAGAAAATAGGAAATACAGTAACAAGCAATAAAAATATAATTTTTGTTTCCAGGCAAACAAAAAAAAAAGAAAGAATAGGTTAATAGACGAAAGAAGACAATATAAAACATTATTATTGAAATATAGAGATCTGAATAAAAGCATAAAAAATTTAATGTCTGAAGAATGTAAACAAATAGAAGCTTTCCAAAAAAAGCACAGTACCTTTAAAACACAGAAAAAAACGTATTTCAGGGGGCTTGATTAATGAAGTCAATATTGGGGCTGAAGCTAGGATGACAAGGTGAGAAAATACCTTTAGAAACTCTTTGACCTTGACAGGTTACGATCACCATCACCAGAAACATAGTATCAGTGAAATGGTACCACCAATCATAATGAGAAACAAAAGGCCAACAAACCCAAAGGTAACTGACCCTCACAAAATTCATGCCGAGATTATTAAAATGATAGCTCATCAGGATGGTAAGGGTTTGGGATTTTTTGACATCTCTTTTTATTTAGGTATGTAGCATGAGCAGACTTCTTTTTCGTTGGTTAAGATTAACATTTACAGCTGTACCCAAAAAATCGTTGCATTGCAACGACTCTAGCGTGATTAGTCTTATTATTTGGCAAAGAATAATACACACTAAAATATACAGAACATGTGACTACCAAGTCAACGCAGTACAATTTAAATTCCGAAATGAAGTTAGCACTCGTGAAGCATTCTTCTCTTAAAACGTCTGAACATAAAGGTGTAGAAATATCAATATAAATATATTCACGTGGTTCATAAAATACCGTAAAGAATTCGACTGCGTAAAACTTTGAAAAATTATTAAAATTTCGACAAAAATGGAAAAAAATAATTACTGAATTGTACTGGAATCAAACTGCAAAATTTAAAATTAAAATGACAACATCGGAATCCGTACTAATATTGTTACTACTCCATTTCAATATTTATTAAGGTATTATGATAAACAATATTACAAATGCAGGATATACTACCATCCTAGTAAATAATGTAGACTATTTACCACACACAGTGAAAGGTAGAGCAAAAATTTTGGGATGCATATGAACACATCTAGAACTAAACTACCATCTTCCTTCAAATATCGGAGTATTATTATTAATGAACAATATGACTCATGAGCGAAAATTAAAGAAATAATTAACTGAGCCAGAATAACCTACCTCTACAGGAAAAACATCAGATTTTATTTTTAAACCTGGATGTGCGATGTATTCTGTGTTCTACTCTGTGGCTTCTTAAGTTTAACGCTCTATCCGAACACTAACAGAAAAATCGACTCTTTTAAATGTAATGCTGAAAAAATCTGCACATGTCATGAATGCAATGACTAACAAATGCTGTATGCAGAAAACAAAGAAACTGCTGATTATCATTAAGGAGTGAAAAATCAGTTACATAGGACATTTAATGGAATTATAGAGGTATAAAATACAGATACACATCAGGAAGTTTACAATGTTTTAGCGTCTAAATGATAGCTCGTTCTATTTCTTTTTGTTTTTATATGTTGTTATAAAGTTTTAGGAACGAGATGATGATTTTTCGCGTTACGTGTTGTGAGTGTTTTCTTTTGGAACTATTTGTGATACTATATCTGATATATTGGTCTGTAAAATAACGACACTCAAAAAAGATGTGTTTTATAGTATGTGACTGATTACAAGATAGATACATGGACTGTTTGAGATTTTTTAAAATTAAATATTCGTTGATATGGCGATTGTGACCGATGCGAATTCTCATGATAATTACAGATTCTTTCCCGTTTAATAATGGGAAGTGTTTCTGAAGTAGATATTTTTTTTAAATATGTATCTTATTTTCTTGAAGATTTAAGATCCATTTAAGTTCAATTAGAATATTTGTAAGGGTTTGGTAAATGTTTTAATATCATCTTTATGGAAAATATTGTTAACAAGTGTGCGATTGGCAGAATTTTTAGCAATAAAATTGTCTCTTTAATTTTCTTGAATATCCATGCTTCTGTTCGCGGTATATCTTTTTTCTAAGATATATTTGATTTCTTGGGTCAGCGGATGTTTTGGAATGAAGGATTTGATGGTTGTTATAGAGTTGGGTAGGGGGATGGTGTAGCTATTTCCGATTTTTGATTGCTGATCCTTTAATATCTATGATGGGTTTGTATATCGCATACAGTTCTGTGGTAAGGATGGCTGTCGATTTATGTGAAATAAAGAACGCACTGATTAATTTTTTAGTCCGCCAAGAAGCAACATTTTTTTCACTAAATAATTTTGCAGCAATAAAAATGCTAATAAGTTTATATGTTAGATTAAGATGAATATTTGTTACAAAATATTTAATATTTGCTCTTAGGACTGACATTTTGATATTGTATAAATAATACACGCTATATATTTTCAAATAAATGTTAAATTTAGGAACTGGGTTTCTCAATTTGAGAATAGGCAGGATAGGCTAGGATTTATATTGTAATTCGAAATCGTGGGGCTCGCGCGTGCCGTCTGAGCCAGTGTAATGAAACCGTAACCGAGACTTATAACTTTGTTTTCCGTGTGGCCGAGCCTTGTGATCTGGACTGAGAATACAACGGCGCTGTATGCTTTGATGAAATTGCATTCCTGTGCAGATTTCCGTAAGCGAATGGGGGGTGCGCGCCCCCGCCGCTGGGGTAGTTTTGCAAAAGCAACAGTTACTTCGCTCTTCGTCGCATTTGTTTCGGTGTTTGGAGGCGGAGCGTGAGAGGCGCCGCTCCCACAGGCCCGACGCGGCGCCCGATATCTTGCCCTATTGCCATATTAACTTTTTCCTATGTTCTAGCTGTTTTTGCATTTAACCATTTCGATAATAGATAATATTTCTTGTAAAATTATATTAGTCCTCTTTAATGTTGCCGAAAACTTTACATTTTTTGGAATCGAATTTTTATTCGACCGAAATATTATACTAATGATAACAAAAGGAAGTAATAAAACTGTATTCTAGGTAATTAACTTTTCAAAAATACTTTACAATAAAACATTTAAGATGTAGCTGGCCAGTTATAGTACAAATTATAAGAGCTTATTTGGTGTTTAATTTATTATATTTATTGATTCTCTAAATTCATTGAAATATCATCATTAATAACCCACAATTCTACTTGTAATTGTAACATCCCTTTTAGTCTTTCGTGCAAATTAAACGCTTTCCAGGTAGGTTTCCTTTATAAATGGGGAATATTAATATAAAATAAATAATCAAAGTTATTTTTATAATTAGGTTTTAAGAAATGATTCCCTCACATGGATAGAATATATTTTTTAGTAAAAACTGGAATCTCAAAAATGGTATATTTTTATTTCTTAAGTAGTTAAAAAACATTCTTGGGGTTAAATTTTCAACTTAGTTGAAATATTGTTAAATACTTTTTTTGAACAAGTATTTCTTTTCCTTTCATAATATGTACGAAAACAAAAATTTAGATTCTTAAAATTATGGTTTAAATATGATTGTAAAAATAATAAAATATTTGTGTAGAATTTTTCCCTTACCTATTTAAATTTATATACACACTAATACATTTCTATCGACACATACACACACATACATACACATTTTTGGTTATAATACTTCATAAAACTTTTAAAACTAATTAATATAAAATGAAATAAAGGCAATACACGCTTCGTCAAAACTTTCACCTCAAGAAATTATTCAATTTTTATATATCATATATTCGCAAGGACTCTCTTAAACTGCTCTCTTCTCATTTAATTAAAAAATATTAAACTTACCTTATTAGAACCATAATATTTGTTAATAAAGAAGAAATCAAATAATGACTCGTTTAGAATTCAATTAGAATATTATACCTAATTTCTAAGAAATTATTTATGATATCTCCCAATTTAATTATATATGACACACTAATTTTGTTTGTCGTTATTATCGATCTGTTAGAGACAAAATTTTGTGATATTTTTTAGTGCCCTAAAACTACAAAATAAGATATTTTTTGCTCGATTATGTAGAGTTGATATAAGACACGCTTTACCAAAAACTTTTACCTAAAAAAAACATATTTTAAAAAATTGTAAACTCATACATAGGCAAGACCTTTCTTAAGCCAATTCTTTCCTAATTTCATTTGGACAATATTAAACTTGCTTTGTTACTATTATATTTTTCGATGCGGAAATAATCAAATACTAACAGATAATAATGACGTAAATAATTTTAAACATTTATTTATGGCATAAAAATAAGACTTATTAAGAATTTAAAAGAAATTATTTATCACATAATTCAATGATATATGACATACATGTTCTAATTTTTCTTAGAATCGATGCGGATATGATAAACCGATTTTAATCTTTAATAAAATGAATTTTTCTTCGATAAACCTATTTTAATCTTTAATAATATGAATTTGCCATCGTAAGAAATATAATTATATCGTTTTACAAGTGAAAAAATTAAGAATTTTTCGTACCATTAGACGACAAAAGACATTTTTGTATAAAGTGTATATAAAGTTAATATATAGGTGATAATTGGAGGCGGAGTTTTTTAGTCCAAAAGCAAAAATTACAACTCCAGTTAACTTTTAAACTTGACCGGCAACATCGCGCGTCTTTAAACGCGGCGGCACGCTTAGATTATATTTCGGCACAGTGCATGACTAGAACTCGCGCCGAAACTCTCTATCCGAAGTTCGCTCTGTGGACTTCGCAATTCCGCACGCAACTTCTTTGCGAGAGTTTGCTTACCGGAAGCTTCTTGTGGCAAAGTTCGCGATAACTTGCAACAACTTTCACCGGCCGAATTTTGGGTACGCTTTTGGTAGATGTCCTTTACTTTTGTGTGTTTTGATTAAAGAATGTTAGTGGGTTGTGAGTTGTGTTAAAGTCACGTGGGCGTTATACCCTTTTATAAGTTTGATCAACTTTTCAACTACTTATAAAAGTTTCTTTAATTGTTTTAGAATGTTCTTTTTAATTATAGCAATTTTCTAAGCGTTTGCATAATTGTTTGTAGAAGTTTTTGAGAGGGTTCAATATTACTTGTGTATTTTATTTTTTCTCGTAAACTGTACAACCTAAATAGTTGATAAATACAAAAAGAAAGGACCTATCACTAAATTTATGTAAGATAACAAGTTCTCGAATTATTTAAATTTTAATTGCAACAAAGACAATCATTTAAATTAATAAGATCAGCTTCATTTTTTAATTATTTTTTTTTTCACGAAATTACTTTAAATACTAAATTTTCAAAACTTAAATATAGAATTAGTTAAAATATACATCATGGTTAGACTTTTTGCGAATAGTTGAAAATGCTGACTTTTAAACTTTAAACTTTAAAAATACCATCATATCAAGTAACGCAGAATCTTTGTAGGAATTGAAAGAAGTTTTGTTTTTGACGCGATTAAGTGTTTTTATCCATATATGCCGCAAAAATTTTTATATCTATTAAAAGACTATTTTTTCAAACTGTATCTAAAAGACACATAGTTATATCGTACTTACGTTAAACGGAAAGCATATAACTGATTTTAAAATGGCCTTTAAATGAAACTGTATACAGCAGATTGTCGCTTCTTTTTTTTTTAAATTTAAAATTAATTTTTTAAACATTCGTTTTTTTTGCGAAATAGAAAATATATTTTGAATATCACGACGTTTATCTCTAGCTCTTTTCAAGTGAAAATGGCTAGGAATAAGCACTTGCCGAAATGTCGTGATATTTAATAAAAAAAAAAATAAGACCAAGTCCAACATATATCTACTATTTTGCAACAAACATCGTTGTCTATGATCTTTGAACAAACATTAGTATTCTTATAAAATATTCTTAAATATGCTGTAATTTTCAATATTTACTCCAAAACATTTCACTACACGAGGCTAAAAATCCAAAAATTTAAAATATTTTAAAATTCTGTTAATGCACATAAGGAAAAAAAATACGTATCTAACTTTTTCTTGATTTTTTTGATTCCACGAATGGCTTATATAAAATATGGTATCATTAATTAAAAATTACAATAGTTTTTTAAAAATAAATCGATCGTTTTAATAATTATAAGCTAACGAGTAAAAACACGATTTAAAGACTTTCTAAAATTTAAAAGACACGAAGCACATAAGAAATAATTTTTGATATTTAGAAATTTAAGATAAGAATAATATTTTATTAGTTAATAATGAATATTTGTAAACTAAAGGTAGAAGAGATCAGTTCTTTAACTTTTCTGTCAGTTTCATAACGCCTTGTGCAAGTCCACTGGAATGTTATCGCAAACATATTTTTTTTAAGTCTAAGAAAAGGAAAAAAAGAGCTTCTTTATAGTTTGAGTCTAGAAAATAAAAAAACTAAATATTGATTAAGAAATTAAAATAGTGATCCATTTTTAATTGGTATCTCTACAAAAAAATATTATATTTTTTATCGCTTTTTCATATCTTCTAAAATGTTTTATTATGATACTACAACAAAAAAATATTTTTAAAGTACATTATCTTGGTTCTACTTCAGTACATAAATTCCATAACAATTGTATAATTTGCGCTCATATAAGTAAAATTTTGATAAATAACCAACCCAATGGTTTAGTAAAACGACTTTATTTTGCACTCTCTCTTTAATTTATATAAAAAACTTACTAACATTATTATTTTAAATAGGATTTCTATAAAATATTAAGTTTATAAAACTGACAATCGCTTGCGACGGATAAGTTCTATGATTTTTCTGCTTGTATATCTGGATTGAAATTTCTATATTTTAAATTGGCATACTATGATCTTTCTATAGGAATACCTAGACGTAAGAAAATTCTAATTTTATGTCAGTTAAGAATTACTAATGGAAACAAATATTTTTTTTAACTATATAGGGTCACAATAGAGAAGAAGAAAGTGGAGGACCACGCCATCATAAAATATTAAATGTTTGGTAAGTACTTATTTGCATTTTCTTTTTCATTACAAATACTATTAGTACGAAAGCCTTGTTTTGCGACAACAATGAATCCATCAAAATTAAAAGAAGTTTAATATAGTTCTCAATAAAACATGCCAGAGTTTTTGACGACATTTTCAATTGTTAAATTTTAATAGCTTCTAAATACCTACCAAGATAAATAACCTTAATTAAATAACCTTATTACATTTCATTCTCATCAGGCTATAAATAAATATTTTACGTTTCTTACTATCGATATGCCCATTTCTTAAATTTTGAATTTGAGAATTAGTAAACTATCCTTCAATCGACTTAAATTCCAGTTGTATTCTATATTAATTTTCTTAAGTTTATTATATGTCCATGGCTAAATTAATCCAAAAAAAATTAACATGTACTAACACTGACTATTCACGTGAATTACATTTAAAACTTAAATATAAAAAATATATAAAATATAACATGATAACTATCTAAGGCTCATCAATTAAACTGGTTTTGTGTTAACTTGTACACGAATATTAAATATAAACGGCGATCAGATTGTAAATGTCACTTAAAATATATTAGTAGCATGCCAGGACACCTATATATATCTTTATTATTATCAGTAGAACAATACTAGCTGGTAATTGCAAACTTACCTTGCAATCATGACCTCGTTACTAAATGGCTCTTACTTTCCTTTTTTGTCAAAACCAATTGAATCCTAGGATCGCTATATGCTATATATAGGTAATGTGCAGGTAATATCTTTGAATAATCATAGCAAAAATTGGTTATGTCCTGTTGACAGTAAATGTTGTGCTTCTCTTGAAAATGAATGAGTTAAAATATTATTAGAGCCAACTTATCACACAAGAAAATTTAGAGATAATTCGTAATTAGGTTAGTGAAGTTATGTATAATTCTTTTAATGGAAATGAAAAATTGTTATATTTTATTAGACTTCCCCTTAATTAGTTTTTTACAACTAGATCAGTTTGATTATTTTCCAAACCGACACTGTTTAAAAAATTATTATGAAAAGTGAAAACAAAGACAAAGATATCTAACATATAGTTTTTAACTGTGAATGAATATTGTCTCTAATTTTTCATATAGTCATTGATTAAACTTTATTGTATAAAGCAATAACTAGTTTATAGCTATACAGAAGAGGTGCACAAGATAAAAAGTGTTAGTAAGCCCCTAGGTTAAAACCAATAATATAAAAATTACTTTACAACTTATCTTTACAGCTATTTGCCTTATAAAGTCCCAATAAAGTGTTTTTCTAAAGTAATAAAAGTTATAAAACTGTCTATATCCATTATTTCCTGTCCTACATATAATATATTAAAGTTTTATAGGCATGAGGCACATGACAGGAAATAATATATCGCCAAATTTCAGGTTTTATGTATTGTTTAGGTTTCCAAATATTAGCAAAGATGTTAAAATATAAATATTTTCTGACGTTTAAATTAAACTTTGGTATATTTATGTATAATGTAGTCTGTTGCACTTCCCAGCTATACATTTGTGTGATTTGGTTATTAATACAGCGATTGTTATCAAACTTCGCTAAAAGTTAGGTAATGGTAAAAAGCAACAAACAAACATTTCATTTATTTCAGTAAAGTGCGAGAATATTAAAGAAAAATAGTTATTGGAAAAATATAATAGAACATTTTTAATTAAAAATCTAATATTATTATTTTATTGAACGCCTTTTGAAATTTTTTATAAAAGCCATTTTAAATATCCGAAGTTATTAGAATTTATATGAGACCTTTTAGTAAAAAGGAATTATTTACTAGTAAAAAGGATTAAATTAAGAAAAAAAATAATCATCTGTCATCTAATATATTTTAAAAATACTGGCATAATAGGATTTTAAACGATGTCAGATGTAGAGAAAAAACTTAGTTTATCAAAATTTTTAACAAAAAAATTTCACATTGCGACTGGAATTTTAATATCCATAAATATATATACCTTGACAAATTTTAGATAAAGATACTTTTGCAATTCATTTTTTTAAAAAGTATTCACCTCCTTTAACTGCTGAACTGGTAATGGTAAAAGTAATTCAAAAATAGTTTCTTTTTAATAGAAAACTTATAATTTTATCCAGAAAAAGGCACTTAGTAAAGATCTTGGCAATGATAATTCATTTCATATTTTTAGTTCATTTGGTTACCCGCTATAGACACAAAAATTAAAAATACTTTTTATTAGAAGACATATTTGTGATAATATGCTATTAATACACTAGTATCACAAAAGTACACATTTTTTATATTTTGGAAGTATTCAATTTGAATTATGATCTTTTATATTTGAATAATTACTGTCCATCTTTTAACTTTACATTAAATTTTAATTTTTATAATATCCGTTTTAAAGATAAATAAACACAGTAAGACATTAATAAATTAGAAATATTATACAAACGACGACAAAAAAGATTAAAGGAGATTTCACTAACTAAAACTTCAACATTTAGCAAATTAATTTATTCCATTTACCTAATTTGTCTAACAACTTCTAAGGAGAATGTTACCAGTTTTCCTAAGTTTTCAAGTATGGTAATAGAATTCAATTAAACATTAAAACCTCGTATACAGAATAATATCTACTTAAAAAATCTTATATTTAATTAATATAAGAAGTTAAGTTTAATAGCATATATAGATATTTTTCATGTTCAAATATTGTTGATTAAAAATGCATTGATACTATAAGTTGTCTAATTTTTAAAAATCTTCTTGTATGCTAAAAAATGATATAATTTTAAAGGAGGTTTTCTGAATTATTATTTTAAAAATTAATTAATTTTTTCTTGTAACAGCACAGCAATAAATACTGGTATTTGTCGGTTACGTTCAGTGGCGTAGCGTCGGTTTCTGCCGCTCTGGGCAGATGCAAAACTTGCTTTCCGGGGCAGATGCAAATATTGCCACCCCCACCTTTTTACAATAAGAGATTACATAATTATTATAAAGGCAGAATTTTCTAGAGTGAAGAAAATTCAAGCTGCATGTATGAAAACTCTTAATAAATTTTTTTTTTGAATAATTCTACATGCTTAAAATCTAGAAACCTAAATTTGATTGAAAATACATGTTTTGATTCTTAAATTAATTAATTACTAAAAACAACATTAATACTTTAAAACAATTTTTGTTAATTGAAAATCATCAAAAATATTATCAGGTTTGTTTAAAAGTAAAATAAAAGTGAGTTATTTAGTTAGTTAAAAACATCGTTAGCAACTCTCCCCTTGCCTCTCCCATGCTAAGCCACTGGTTATTGTAGCTCTGTGCATATAACACTTCTCGTTATTTTGTAAAACAATTTTAATAAATAAATAGTCAGAGTTACTATATCAAAGTAAAAATTCATGTGCATGCAATAATGTTTTTTGAAAGGATTATACCACTTGGAGTATTCCAGGGTTTATTTTCATTAAAGAACAATATTAATAAAATTTAAAGACGTAATACTAATAAAAACATTAACTGATTATTTATACTTATATTTATTTTTAGATATACCTACTTTTACATTTCTGATGCGTAAAATAATCTCAGTATAAAAGTCAAATAATCTAGACACAAAGTAACTTTTAAATTTCTTTTTAGTTTAAGGAAAGTATACTGTTTAAATAAAGTTTTTTTTAGGCGCCGTTTCTTAAATCAAAAACAACTTAAACATATATTTACGGTAAAACTTTTAGAATATTGGGAATTTTTAAGGTATTCTAAGAAGATTTTTAAAGTCAATTTAACTTTTTGTGTTTGGCTGTTTAAATTTTGCTACTTTTACATCCCTAGGTTACTTTTAGACGTCTGTTTGAACTTGTTTTAAAACGGATAAATCAAATATTTGTTTATTTATTGTACATGCTAAAAGAAACTTTTCCGTAATATGCATTTTTTCTCTTAAAATGGAATTGAATAATTAATGAAGAAAGGAAAAAATGGTTAATTCTTAATAGATAAACAATAAGTAATTTAAAACAAAGATAAATTTTTTATTAGGAATTTTCCAAGCCTATTAGCAAATTTCTAAAATATTCTTTTCAATTTTGAAGGCCATTGGAGGATTTCTGATTTCAAAATATTTTCGGTACAAATACAATACTATTTTTTTATATTAATACAGAATCGATTTTTGCTTCTTTGAAAATATTTCATTTGTAAATTGTCCCATTTTCTAGATATTCATACAAATTATATAGAAGTATGAGGAAATACCACTGTAAGGCCTCAAAAACTTTTTTTTTATGATTTCTCTAAAGGTGGAAGAGTTGGGAGGGGCGATGATATCACAAAAATACAGTATGGCAAGTGAAAGCAAGTTATCGATGGGGAGGGGGCGAGACGCCAACAGTTCTGAATTTGAAGCTCTTGGGGGTAGGGGGGGGGGAGGGCGATCGCCTTCACCGCCCTTCTTTCGGTACAAGTTTTTCAATGTGTAATATCTTAAATCATAAATTTTTTTTCTTAATCTATAGAGTAGCTCCTACGGTTAAGCTTAAGCGTTATTTTGAAAAAATTGTTTGTTACACTATAAATTCCAAAAACCTGACGTTGTATAATACCCGCATATCCAACATGCCAAAAATTAATAAAAAATAAAAATAAAACAAATTTAGAAAAAAATAATTTTTTAATGTTCGTCGCACAGATGCATTTTTTTCACTAGCCTGAATTTCTCGTCTTGTAACTTCGTTCAAAATTTTATGAAATACAGTATCTGTCCCAGAACTCCAATACGTCTATATATTCTTCTTCAATTAATTCATAAGATTCGCCTAATAGTAAAACTGGGATATACGGCGATCCTCCTCTACATTTTTATAGATTTTTAGTTTTACATAAAACAAAAAACAAGGTAAATGCTATAATTTACAAATACAGGATGGTTCAAGAAACAATTTTTTTTTGTAACATTATTTATGTAAACATAGCAATTGATTAGTCGAGTAATTTACTCATTAAAATTTCTATTTGGAACCAAAATTTGTTTTATTGGGAAATTAGAAAACTATGCATTTTATTTATGGTTAAAGTTATATATTTTGACCTTGGAAGTAGCCTTTTTGAAAAAATTGTTTTTTTTAAACACGGTTTTTCAAAAAAATTATCGCATCTACAATTGGTAAACAAAAATTACAATTAAGAAATTCTCGAAACAAAGTTTATTTCCCATGGGACTATTTCGATTTTCATTTTTTTTAGGTTCATATAATTATTTTAAAATGTTTATAGCAAGCGGATTTTCTAGACTTCATAATATTGGGAATGATAATTTGCTTTTTGTACTAAAATATCAAAATTAAAAAACATATATCATATACAATATTCATAGCAAAAAGAATTGACAATAAAAAAAACTTTATTTCTTTATTGTATTAATTGCAGTGAAAATATTTAAAATATGCATGTAACATAACATATTAAATAATTTTACAGACTTTTCCAAATGAAAAATTAACTGATATTCATTGTTATTTTTTTATCTTCTTATATTTTTTCTGTTTCCTGATTATTGTTGAATGACACTTGACGGTTCTTACTGATTGTAATAATTTTACAATTTGAAGTCAAATTATAAAGATAATATACCATTAGTAACCTATATACGGTCTGTAATTTTATTTTGTTTCAATTAATATCCATGTTTTTCAAATTGTATATTCGATTTTTTTTTAATTATACCTGTCCACCGATATTAAAACAAAACATGAAAAGTGGTTCATTTTGTTCCCAATGGAGTATCCCCTATTCCTGGAATACACATATGCCAACGTTTCTCCAGTCTCCAAAGGCTCTGCATATGCGTTTTGTGATATAGCTGTAAGTTCACGCGGTGAATTTAATTTTATGTCTTCAAGGGTCTCAAAACGATATTCTCGAAGTGGTTACTTGAATTTTGGGAACAAAAAGAAGTCATATGGAGCCACTTTAGACGAATAGAGTGTGTGTGCAATGATATTGGTGGATTTTTAGCTTTAAACTTATAAACAACGAGTGAAGGGTTAGCTGGTACATTATCATAGTGCAAGAGCCAACTGCTGTCGTGCCTTGTTTCTGGCTATTTTTTACATATGATCTCACGCAAATGACATCTAACGGCTAAACAATATTCCTTATTATTCTTTTGACCCCCCGGAAGGAATTCTTGGTGGATCACGCGATAATAATTGAAGCAAACACTGCGTCTCACATTGATTTTTGACTTGCTTTGACGGAATCTTTTTGATTTTGATCTTTTTTCAGCCACCATTCCGATGATTGTTGCGATGTTTTCATGTCAAACTATTATACTTATGTCTCATCGTTTGTAATTAAGCATTTCAAGAAGTTTAGGTAGCTCTCTGCATTGGAAATTATCTCAACAGCGACCGACATTCGATGCCACTTTTTGTTGAAATTCAATATCTCTATCAATAAGCGAAAAACGAGTTTAATGTTCATTGTTTTCACCAAAATCAAATGGCATAGATTTTTCGGGCGTTCCAACTCGTATGATAGCTTTCAAAATCAGATAGCATTTTCCATAGCGATGTGATCATCGTCAGTTGAGATTGATGGCTAACCAGGAAGTGGATCGCCTTCGACATCTTTACGGACCTTAGTGCACGCTTTATGCTACTTAAACAGGGTTAGATCCAACATTTTCTCATTCTTTTTTATTTATAATTCCTAATGTTTTCGTAAAGGACAATTTATTCAAAATATAAAATTTATTACAAGGTCTATGCTCAATTAATTTTGATATGAAAAAAATTGCCAAGAAGCACAAGAAATTTACCACCAAAACCACTGCTACTTTTTTACTAATTTGAGTATTATCAAGAAATTTGCACACTTGCATGTCGTTTAAATTCAAAAGTTCCATTTATTTTCCAACAGAAGGTATACTGTATTTCAAGAAAGTAATTTTGAAAAATTGTTTGTTAAAAAAATGTTTATTACAAATTTTTTGTAGACTTAGTGAGATACTGCTAGCAAGATACAATCCAGTAAACTAAATTAGGTGAAATTTTACCCGGGTCACCTAAAAAATATTGGATTGTAGTTGATTACCTAGGGTTCAAATCATAAGCGCCGATTAACAGATGCAGAATTGCTAAATCTTCAATAATCCATTAAACGAAAAGTTCATTATATCTAAATATGGACTAGTAACCTTACATTGACTTCAGTTATTTTCTCTCTCAAAGTTAATTAATAATTTAAGCAATTGCCTTGGTAACGTCGTCGTCCAGCGATTTTCTTTACTCTACCAAGATCCTGGCTTCGATTTCGGATCTGTCATTTGTTTTGATATTCTATTTTAGTATATTGGTATTACATTTTAAGTCAGAAGTTGTTTGTCACTAAAAATAATATTTTTTTAACACTTGCCAGAATCTCTAATATTTTTTGTTGACGGAGTTTTCAAATGGCAAAAATATAAATATTATATCGTTGGTGGCTACGAAGAAAATATCAACAAAATTATGTGCGGAAAAAAATTCCTTCATGAAAAATGCGTGGAAGAAAATCACTCAACGATAAATATGGTGAAGAAAATCCCTTCATTAAAATTGCGGCGAAAAAAATCTCTTCTTTTAAGTGCCGTATAAATAGTCATACAAGTGTAAAAGTGGCGTAAAAAATCTCTCTTATATTGCCTCAAAAACCTATAGGTTTATTGGGTTCCCCACCGTAATCCAGGTAGGAATTTTCCCATTGTATTATATACTATAACTGTGTTATAGTCTATAAATGCAAAAATACTGTTTTTTAGTTACACTCTTCAATTTTATTGATTATACCATAGTACATTATAACTGTGTTGTATTATTAGGTAGGAAGTATAATCGGGCTCTGTATAAAATTATTTACATGAAAAAAATATTTACATTTTTGTTGTTTTATTCATATTTAAGGAACCTCAGTTGTAACGGGCCGTAGCTGGGCGGTACATTGAAAATAAGTTTATGCTATTTTTAAAATTGTTATGCTGGTGTTGTGTTATTGCTTCAACTCGAACTGACAGGACAGTTACTATTTAGTTATCAATGTTATATGTTGACGTCAATTGGAGAGAAATATTTTTTTCGTTTTCACAACTAGGGAAGGGATTTTCTTCGCCATTTTTTGTCTTGAAGGATTTTTTGGCTGCACGTATTCTGGAGGAAATGTATTCATCGCAACTTTAATCGTAATGTTTTTTGATATCCACCATAGATATTGACTTTGTATACACAGTTCATTTTAAAAAGTTCCGGGACTAATTTTACAAATGAAAGTTTAGAAAAAGGATTTTATTTAGTTTTCAACATAATCTCCTCCTCGTCCCATATAAATTTTGCTCCGCTCATCTAGCTGCTGAAAAGACCTGAAAAACTCCACTTCTGGAGTAGCTTTCAGAGTTCTGGTCGCATTCCTTTGAATTGCCTCACTGTCTTGAAAATATTCACCCTTCATCGTCATTTGCAATTTAGGGAATAAAAAAAGTCTGCCGGAGCCAGATCTGACGGGTAGGGCGGGTGATGAATCATGGAGACCGCCTTTTGGGCCAAAAATTGTGTGAAGGGTATTGAGGAATGGACTGGCGCATTGTCGTGTAAGAGAAAGCAATCACTGGTGTGGTACAATTCCAGTTTCACGCCTCGAATTCGCTTCAAAAGTCGATCCAGGACACTTTTGTAGAATTGTGCATTCACTATTTGGCCCGGGGGCACTAATTCGCTCTGGATAATCCCGCGAGAATCGAAAAGCAAAATGAGCATCGTTTTGAATTTCGTGGATCGTCTTCCAGTGACTGTCGGTCGTTCTTGAACCTCACCATACGCGGTTTTCAATAATTCGAATACTGTTGAACCACTTTTTTGCAATTTAAAACAAAATTTTATTGCGGCAAGTTACTTCATAGCGAAAATTCTGACGTAGTGGCAATAACACGTCTACTTCAAACGAACACAGCTGGCCAATAGATGAAGTTACAGCACTCACATCTCCATTGGAGGTAACTAAGGCATGATATGACATAGTTTTGCTGTCGGGTAACACATAGCGCTAGTTGTAAATTTTTTACAAAATTAGTCCTGGAACTTTTTGAATGAACCGTGTATAAAAAGATTTTAAAAGTATACTTCAAAACCAGTCACAAGAAAACCCATTATGGCTCTGATTTGTTCTACTAGCAATAATACAAAAAATAGTAATAACTCCAATTTTAAATGGAATAAAAGAGTCAGTTAATAAAATAATTTGAAATAAAAATCCTTGTTCGTTGTAAATATTTGTTTCCTTCTGGAAACTTTAGGTTTCGGCGCCTATGGTTCAAATATTATATCAATTACCTAGAGTATAAGACTTTATGATCTTCTTTCAAAGAAAATTATATCATCATTTTTGTTTCTACGGCAGAATGTCGTATTAGGTTCCTGTAAACTTCTATTTTAATGTTATATCATGTTATTACCTATAAAATGTATCCCTAAAATAGTACCAAAACAACTATAATAACGTCAGATTTCAAAGTAATCTGGCTAGATGGCGATAATGTACTCTTTAAAAAGAAACATTAGTAGCGTAAAATTCGTACCGTTTACGATATCTGGAAACAGCTTTAAAATGTGTTTCTTTATTTTCAAAATTGTGTACTTTATACATTATAGAATTCAAATTTTTCATAATTTTCATTTATATTAGAAAAACAATTTAGTTCTTATTTATATTAGAACCAACTGAAAACATCTTATATTGTAAGGACTCTGTTCGAATACCATTAAAGACAAAGCACTGTCTCGGATTTCAAAGAAATACCAGCAAAGGGTGTAAACCTTTCCCATGGCAGTGCACCGCCACCTTCAGGGCAGTTTCGAACTTATTAGTTCTTGTCAGTGCAGGGTAGGAAAGCGGAATTAACTATAGGAAAAACAGATTATTTTCGGGCTTAAAAATCATTTTTTAAGAAGAACTTTCAGTAAATAAAAAATTACAAATAAAGATATTTTTAAGCGTTTATATATTTTTTAGTTAATATATAAGTATATGAAAATTTGTAATTCCTTATTCTCAACGAAAATGAATTTGTTATTAACTGTACCACATTTCCAAAAACATTTTTTGAAAATCAGGAATTTAAGGAATATTAGGTATTTTCTCTAAACTATCTTACATCGTAGAGAAGTATAAGAAGCCACCTAAATGTAAAATTTTTAACAAGGCTGTTTTTTTTCTGCTGATTTTGCAAATAATGTCGTTACCGTCAAATAAAATATATTTTCTTAATTTTTGTTTATAATATATTTGAAATACTGTATTTCATAATATAAACTATTAAAACATTTTAGTATCTACACTATTTTTTTAGGAAATCGGAATGATAAGTTTTTGCTTATTTACGGCCACTGAATGATCCTGTACCAGTACAAGGGTAACTGTCTACATTCAAGAATATTTATAAATGTACTTTACATTAAAATATTAGCATTAATATATCGTTGCCCTCATGAGTGTGTCTTTGTAGAACTGGCTAAAACTGAAGCTTTTACTAATAAATCTGGAAAACCTGATAATATTCTTATTATTTCATATCAGGGACAAATGAATTAAAGCTTACTGTATCAATTGCAGTTAATATGACATAACAAAAGAAGAAGAAAAAATAAAAGAAATATTTATTTTTTTTTTCAGTTTAAGATTTACACACAATTGTCAATTAACAAACTTTTCCTGTGAATTATGGGCGTAGCTAAAAATGTGCTACCTCTTGGTCATCCATAAAATCCACACCATATTTTCGAAAGTTAATTTGGACTTGTTTTTATGTAAAAAAAAATAATTTTTTAAAGATTTTCGGAAGATAGTTATATTTTGAATTATTCACGTTCGTAAAAAAATATTATTGCTTTTAAATTATTAACAAAATCTAGAATTTCTCAACCGAAATTATAAAGTAAGTTTATATTATAGGTTTTAGTATGAATAGTTGCATTGTATTGTAATATAGAATATTGGGTTACTTAGAGTTAAAATCTACTTCACGTCTTCCGGAGAATAACTTCTCTGAATACCCTTTGTAGTTTATTGCCGTGTAATTCCTAAACCTTCATTAAAGTTTATAAGTCTTCGGACAGTGAGTTTCATATTATACTCCTTCATGATATTTTAGCCACTGTTAAATTAATTCTTTGAATCTGTAAAAATTATGCTTCTCCGTTTGGTGTGATCCATGACAAAATTGTTTATTTTCAGTTTTTTCCTGTAAGGTGATACTTTATAAAAAGCCTGGATTAGCTGAGTTCATAATTATGAAGCTCAAAAAGCTGTATTTAAGCGAATGCGAAAAGAATCTTTTCTTCTGCCATGGTCGTGGAATATTTTTCCAGTAATTCTCTTTTTGACTTTTTCCCACTGTGTGAATTCCTTACTATTTCACAGGATGATATAATGACATCCGTGGCCTCCTCTAACATGTTAATCGGCAATTTCATTATCCCCAATTCTCTGTGACTCAGCACCCACATAAGACTAACTCAGTTGATTGAGGTATTAATGGTATTCCTATCAATACTGCATAACAATCTGATCTCTATTGGGACACTCTGAGGCAGACCAATCAGTTGAATGTACTCCGGCTTGAAGGATAGTTGAAGTTTTGCCTAGAAATTACATCTGTGTTCGAAGAGACCGGCTCCGTCTTCGCTCTGCTACTTCAGTGAGGCTCAGATATCCTCAAAATAGCTTTGAAAATCTCCCACTAAAAGTACTAAATTCATAGTGATTTAGTCTCAAAGTTCTTACATGATCTGTTAAGTCTCATGAAATTAGTTTTTATGTTTTTTAATGGGACATTCTTGTATTTCCAAATGCAATGGAAGTAGCCCTGTCATCGTCTCCAGAACTACCGTTGCAGTTTAAGTAACTTACCTTGTGTAGTTAGTTCCTGTTTTTTTGGTTATCGAACTAATGAGGCATAAGTAACTATAAGACCATTCTATAATTGTTTGATTCATTTTAGAAACCATAAATTCGCTTTTCTCCCTTTTGTAAATGAAACTATGGTTGTATTGCTTTAATTGACATTAAGTTTTTCCCGTAAGTATGATTTCTGGCAACAGATTAACTGAAAAGATATTTTCTTAACGTTAATATGGCTGGTCCGTTAATATACATTATTATATTTATGATTTACAAGCCAGACGGCTTCGCACTCCCTCCAGGGATTATTCACTCATACCAGGCATACAAAGACATCAAAAGTATGAAGCTCTGTGGGAACCCTTTCCATGTTATCGGGTCCTAGGTGACGTTGTCTGCTGTATTTCCTACGAACTTTCGGACAGTTCGCGCGGTTGCTAGGAGAACTGCTTTCTGCATCGGCTTATACAGATGCTCACTAAGGCCCAATCTCTTGATGTTCTGCAGGAGATTCTTTGGTATCACTCCAGTTGTTGACAGTATTATGGGAATCGTTTGGACGCTGTTCATTGCCCTTTGTCTTCGGATTTGGACCTCCAGATCTCTGTATTTCGCGATCTTCTCGTTGTATTTTGGCATTAGGTTGTTGTTGTTAGGTACAGCAATGTCGATTAGTGTAGTTCGCCTAGAAATTTCATCTATTAGTATAATGTCTGGTCTATTATGAGCTACTGTTTGATCCGTCAGAACCGTTCGGTCCCAATATAACTTGAAGTGGTTGTTCTCAACAATAGGTTCCGGATTGTACTTGTAATAAGGCAAATTTCCTACCTGTAACAGGTTTAACTTTTCTGCTAACTCTTGGTGGAGTATCTTAGCGGCTGAGTCGTGTCTTTCCTTATACTCGGTTGCGGAAACGCTTGGCATCCTCCAGTTATGTGCTGAATTGTCTTCGATGTTCGACAGCCATATTGGTCATTTTTTATTGAGGGATCTCTAATGATGAACTTCCGATAGTTCTTCGTCGGAATAACCTGGTCTTGGATAGCTAACAAGACACATCTGTCCTGAAATCAACCAGTAGTTCGACGCTGAGTTGTCGACATTGTCCTGATTAACCTCATTTGGATGCCGTCCTTGAAGTGGCTTCCGTAGCCAGGTTTGTAACTTTTCTTGATCTGTTTGGTGGTGAGAAGTAATATCTTGTTCCCTCAACTGTAGCGGCGTTGAATCGTCTGCCTCGCATATTGCTCGATGTAGTATGGAAGAGTCCGCTAACCTGTGGAAATATGAACGTAAGTTTTTTATTTGTTGGTCGAGCTGTTTACCAATATCCACCAATCCCCTTCCTCCTTGGTGTCTTGGAAGCATTGTACGTTCCATAGCACTCCGAGGGTGATGTTTTTGTGCTTTTGTTAGGAGTGTCCTTATTTTTCTTTGCAAGTTTTGGATGTCCGTCCTGCTCCACTTTACAATTCCAAAAGAGTAGCTCAGCGCAGAGCAAGCATATGTGTTGAGCCCCTTAAACAAATTTCTACTATTTAAATTAGTTTGTAATACCTGCCTTACCCTCCTGACAAATTCGGCTGTCAATTCGGCCTTCATAGTGCCATGGTCAATTATTATTATTATTATGATTTACAAGCCAGACGGCTTCGCACTCCCTCCAGGGAATATTCACTCATACCAGGTACACAGAGGTACCAGAAGTATGAAGCTCTGTGGGAACCCTTTCCATGTTATCGGGTCCTAGGTGACGTGGTCTGCTGTATTTCCCATGAACTTTCGGACGGTTCGCGCGGTTGCTAGGAGAGTTGCTTTCTGCATCGGTTTATACAGATGCTCACTAAGACCCAGTCCCTTGATGTTCTGCAGGAGGTTCTTTGGTATCACTCCAGTTGTTGAGAGTATTATGGGAATCGTTTGGACGCTGTTCATTGCCCATTGTCTTCGGATTTGCACCTCCAGATCTCTGTATTTGGCGATCTTCTCGTTGTATTTTGGTCTTAGGTTGTTGTTGTTAGGTACGGCGATGTCGATTAGTGTAGTTCGCCTAGAAATTTTATCTATTAGTATAATATCTGGTCTATTATGAGCAACTGTTTGATCCGTCAGAACCGTTCGGTCCCAATATAACTTGAACTGGTTGTTTTCAAGAATAGGCTCCGGATTGTATTTGTAATAAGGCACTTTTCCTACCTGTAATAGGTTCAACTTTTCTGCTAACTCTTGGTGGAGTATCTTAGCGGCTGAATCGTGTCTTTCCTTATACTCGGTTGCGGCAAACGCTTGGCATCCTCCAGTTATGTGCTGGACTGTCTCCGATGTTCGACAGCCATATCTGCACTGGTCATTCTCTATTGAGGGATCTCTAATGATAAATTTCCGGTAGTTCTTCGTCGGAATAACCTGGTCTTGGATAGCCAACAAGAAGCCCTCCGTTTCCGGAAACATCTGTCCTGATATCAACCAGTAGTTCGACGCTGAGTTGTCGACATTGTCCTGATTGACCTCATTTGGATGCCGTCCATGAAGTGGCTTCCGTAGCCAGGTTTGTAACTTCTCTTGGTCTGTTTGGTGGTGAGAAGTAATATCTTGTTCCCTCAACTGTAGCGGCGTTGAGTCGTCTGCCTCGCATATTGCTCGATGTAGTGTGGAAGAGTCCGCTAACCTGTGGAAATATGAACGTAAGTTTATTATTTGTTGATCGAGCTGTTTACCAATATCCATCAATCCTCTTCCTCCTTGGTATCTTGGAAGCATTGTACGTTCGATGGCACTCCGAGGGTGATGTTTTTGTGCTTTTGTTAGGAGTGTCCTTATTTTTCTTTGCAGGTTTTGGATGTCCGTCCTGCTCCATTTTACAATTCCAAAGGAGTAGCTCAGCGCTGAGCAAGCATACGTGTTGAGCGCCTTAAACAAATTTCTACTATTTAAATTAGTTCGTAGTACCCGCCTTACCCTCCTGACAAATTCGGTCGTCAATTCAGCTTTCATAGTGCCATGGTCAATTCTTTTAGCCTGTTTCATACCTAGATATTTGTATGTTTGGTCTGCCTCCATTGCAGCTATAGTTTCACCGTTCTGCATTTCAAAAGCTCCCGGTTGTATCTTCCCTTTAACGATGTTCAAAATACGGCACTTGTCAAGTCCAAATTGCATTCCGATATCCCCGGAGAACTCCTCTACAATTTTAAGCATTTGTTCCAGCTGGTTTCTGGTAGCAGCCATCAGTTTAAGATCATCCATGTATAGAAGATGATTCACTCTGACTACCTCTTCGTTGTTATTTCTAACACTAAAGCCGTATCTGGTGGAGTTCAAACGGCGTGATAGTGGGTTCATTGCAAGGCAGAACCACAATGGGCTAAGTGAATCGCCTTGAAATATTCCTCTTCTTATCGGAATGGTGTTAGTTTCGATGGTGTCGCTGGATGGCACTTGCAATTGGATCCTAGTTCTCCAGGTTGACATGATGCGTTCTAAAAAGGAAACAAAATTATTATCGACCCTGTACATTCTCAATATAGTTTTGAGCCACTCATGTGGCACCGAGTCGAAGGCCTTCTTATAATCCACGTAGGCAGCAAAGAGGTTTCTTCGGTTGGTACAGGCTTGGTTACATATGACAGAGTCAATAATCAATTGTTCCCTGCATCCCATTGCTCCCCTCGTGCATCCTTTCTGTTGAGTTGCAATGATGTTATTTTGCTCACAATGTGCATAGATGCGTTGGGTCAAGCAGGAGGTGATCACTTTATACAGTGTGGGTAGGCAGGTGATCGGCCTATACTTTGCTGGGTCATGTGTGTTATGTTGGTCCTTTGGTAGGAGGTATGTAATACCTTCGGTCAAGAACAATGGCATTTTTGCTGGGTTAAGAAGAACATCATTAATAAGATCAGCCAGCTGATGGTGCATACACCATAACTTTTTGAGCCAGTAGTTCTGGATCCCGTCGAGACCTGGAGCTTTCCAGTTATGGGATTCCTTGATTATTCTTGAAATTTCTTCGGTGGTAAATGGCTCAAACTGCATCTGGCTGTAATCTTGGCAGATTTGGTGTTCCTCATTGATCCAGCCAGCTGCGATGTTACAATCGGCTGGTGTGGAAAGTTGGTTTCCCCAAAACTCTTCTACCTGCTCTCTATTGGGATATCTATTATCTGCTATATTAGGTGGAGAGTTTAGCTTACGGTAGAAAGTCTTTTCTGATCGTTGGAAGAGCGCATTGTCTCGTTTTCGGTTATTGCTGGTCTTGTACCTCTTTAGCCGTCCTGCAATAACAGAGAGCTTCTGTTTCAGCGAATCAAGGCATTGCTGAGCAGTAACATTCGCTGGATCTTGTTGCGAATGATATCGGACACGATTCATGATGTCTTCAACTCGCCTTTGCAGTCGAATAGTCCTTGTGCCGCTGATGTACTCCGTCAGCTGTCCTATATCTATTCGAAGATTTTCAATTTTCTTATTTAGACGTCTTTCCCATGGTGGTGTGTTGGGTTCTGTTCTTGCTGGTCGGCGCTCTGTTGTAACTTTAATTTCTAGAGCTCTAGCTATAGCAGTCGCGGCACAGTAGATGGTCATATATAAGGACTCCAGAGTGTAGGCATCTGAAACATAAGCTGGTTAAATCCGATTGTTCATGATGTCTAACATGGCACCCAGTTTTTTGGATGAATTAATTTTTGGCAGTGCCGGTCTTCTTAACGGATTGCTTCCATCATACTCCAACACCGCAGCACTCATTTCCGTTGACAGTTTTTGATAAAAGATTATTATTATTATTATTATTATTATTATTATAAAAAATAATTTTATTTTAAAATACAATGGCAATTATCTATTTGAGTGGATTTCACGTAATATATAAATTCCTAGCTATGCTCATATTTGTTATAGGTAATAAACATTTTTTTGCTGCTCTTAAAAGCTTAAATATTTTCAATAATTTTGACATGTTTAAGCTTTTTCAATCAAGGAAGTTTATTCAGGTAGCCTTGCGAACAGATATCTAAAAATCCATATTTTAATAAAATTAATATCACAAATAAACACAGCCGTTATGATGGCTTTCAAAATAATGGTTACTTTATTACCATATGCACTTGATTGACGTAGTAAGTCTATGGATCTCATAAATCCGCTTTTGAAGGGCTGGTCATAAATAATAATGGAATGAAAAGCAAATATTACATATAATATATATAACTGGTTTAACATTATTTTTTGTTTTAAATTTTTAAAAACAATATTCATTTAGACAATTTGGTCTCTTATATTCCTTCAAATAAAAATGAAACGTTTCGTTTTTTGATTACCACAACTTGACTTCAAGTTATGTATCAACATGTCTAGCGTCCTGTTATAATTCTGAAAAATTGCGGTAGTATAATAATACAGCGATAAGGAAACCTTTTATTGCTAATAGGTCAATTTTAATGAATATATATATATATATATATATATATATATATATATATATATATATATATATATATATATATATATATATATATATATATCAAATCTAGTTAGACAGAATTCCGATAAGAGTATGATTTTTTTACTGTCCTAAAAATCAACAAGTAGTCTATCTTCAAGTTTTATCGTTAAAAATGTAATATAAAATATATTTAGCAAGTAAAATTTTTCACGAATTGTCACTCTGTTAAACTCTTTTTTGACAATTAATTTTTAACTCCATTTAAGTTAAATCAAATAAAATAATATCAAATTAATTAGCTGCAATAATTGTGTTTTACAAAATCGCAATACTTTCTCTAATAGGGGAGAAATTAGGCAGCAAATTATAGTGAAGAAATTAGGTAACAAATTTTAGTACCTCGGGGCTTTGCGTACACCCAGACTAAACTATTCATTTCCGAATGTAATTGCAGAAAACGCGTAAATAAATCTTGTTCGATCTGAGGTGAAGACTAACCATTCAATAGATTCAATTGATTTCGCTGTTAACGTTTCTGTACACGACCATAAATCTAATACGGAAATTCCATTTAATTTTGTTGATATAATTTTATTATATCGTTCTTTTTCACGAAAATTTATTTTTTTTTTATTTATTAAATACTTAGAAATGCCTTTATAATTTTTGACTGGATAATAAATAATTATCAAACTCTGGTTTCTAGTTTTTTCATTATTCTGTCACCAGTAGCGATTAAAAATTTACTATCGGCAAAATTCTAGAGCTCGATGACTTTAAGCTATATTCGAGAATTATTTAATTTATAAAAACCAAGACCGCATTAAAAAGCGAATTTCATTTATCCCGTAAGTAGTGTAAATAATTAAAAATACCTTTTCTATTAAAATATTTATGATAAACATACAAAATACATATAAAAATATAAAATTAGTAAAAACTTATTGGTCTATACAGCTAGGATATATTTTTTTTTGGACGTTGCAAGCAAACATGTTGCTAACAGCTTAAGCAATGCAGCTGGTCTTCTTGTTACTTCCGCTGGGGTTTTTTAGGAAAGCATGACAAGAGATCTCATGCTCGTTGCTTGAAAGTTTAAAAAAATTATTCTGCTCTTAACTACAGCAATGGTTTGTCTGTCTCGTCATTTATGTTATCGATATGGTGCATAGTAGATATTAACAGGACTGCTTTTCATTTTTTTGGCAAATGACTGACAATAGTTGTTTTTTCATGACATCCGAAAACTGAGGAGCCAGCTGCTCGTTGGCGACTAGTCTAAAATTCTGGTGGTATTTACCTTTTATTTTTTTTTCATTGTGCCAACGTAAAATTTAGTTTCAATAATTCATTTGCAGCGTCTATAAAAGAATACTAATTATCTGGGGTAATATTTCTAATTGTGCGGGAAAAAGGTGGGGTACAAACCCAAAAATCCTGCAGTGGATGTACACTGCAATAGTGAGACCAATCATCACAAATGGGGCAGTGATCTGGAGCAAAAGAACGAGTTTGGCTAATACGGGAGCTAACTTTTCGAAAGTTAAAAAACTGGCCTGTGCATGTATAACCAGGGCAAAGAAAACCTGCCCAACGTCCACCATAGAAATAATCCTAAACCTCACACCTCTACATATATTTCTAAAGGACGTGGCGAAGAGGACGATTTATAGGATGATGAGAGATGACGTCATAGAACGAAGGCCCAATCTCTCGTCCAGAAATCAACAAATTTGGGACATGCCCAAGATGAAATCGAAAAGAAATTCAACTTTGTGAAAAACTTCTGCACAAAGTTGAGTCGCAAGAGTGAATGGGACAGAAACACCATTGAGAGACGCAGCAAGAAATCCACTATATGGTATACAGATGGATCCAAAACAACGGAGGGAACTGGAGCAGGAGTGTATGGACCCGGCACCAGATACTACGAAAGCTTGGGTAAGTCACTAAGCATTTTCCAGGCAGAAATATATGTCATTAGGATGTATATTCAATTTAACAAGGAGAAAAACTATCAGGGCCAAGAGATTATCATCATGACGGATAGTCAAGTAGTGAGCTGAGCTCTCAAGTTATCAGTTTCAAGATGGTACGGGAATGCCTAGAAGAACTGAATGATTTGAGTAAGAATAATTAAGTTACCGGGACATACCGGGATAGAGGGGAATGAAATTGTAGACAAGCTCGTGAAGAAAAGGGTTGAGATACCTTTTCTGGAGCCAGAATCTTTCTGTGGAATCAGTAGCAGCATAATGATGGAAGAAGTAAAGACAGAAGAAGAAAGCAGGAGATCCAATTATTGAACGGAGCTAGAAGGATTGAGTCAAGCGAAGATACTTCTGAGGAACTACGACCAGAAGAGATTCAAAGAATGCATAAACTTGAGTAAAAATCAGCTCAGAGTTTTGACAGGAGTCCTGACAGCGCATTGCTACATGAAGGGACACCTCAAGAAACTCGGACTGGTAGAAAGAGAAGAGTGCAGATTCTGTGAGGAGGAGAACGAAACCTCTATTCATATCCTTGCAGAGTGCAGCACTATAGAAAACCCTAGGTTGCGGTTCTTGGGGGCACACCAAATCGAAGAAGGGGAGCTACCCACCTTGAAGCCGTCCAATATCCTGAGACTCCTTTGGGAAATAGGACTGGAGGACCTGCTCTAGCCGATAAGGTAACTCTTACGACTGGGCAGTAGTAAGGGTGCACAATAGATCTACCGGGTCGCAGTGTACAGACCCCCAACTCTACGCATATACATACAGACAACATTTCTAATGGGTAGATAATTAACTAAGCTAAGTACAACCTGGGTAGGATGTACATGCAATGTGTTTTACCAATGGGAAGATTTGTATCTTTATTCCTTACTTGACCCGTTTGTTCGGTATATACATGCTAAATGCACACCTACGTTGAAAAGGCACTAACATCTTGTCTTTAGGTAGGCGCCTGGTGTATAGTTAGCCTGTGATCGCAAAATAAATTCAACCAGTCAAAAATAAGTGTTAATTTATTTACTAAGGCTTTTTTTTTCCTAGTATCAATATCACCAAACCTTAGACAGCTCAGCTAAAAACTAAATCAGTTGAAAATCATTGTAAATCCAAAAATATCTCTCCCAGTGCCATCAGCACTCCACATAGATCAGAGATCATCGTGGTTAGGCTTGAAGATATAATAATTCAATAAAGGCTTTAATTTTGTTCAGATTGGTATCGTTAACGTAAAAAAAACCGTATCTTTCACGTGACTGAAAGCGATATTTAAATTCTGCATAATTGGTCCTTGCATTAGCAATTCTTTAATTGATATAGACAACATTTGGTTACTCACCAAAGAACTCCAGAATTCCAATGGATCTCTTGGCTATTTATCTTCGGCTAAACCACCAAGTTCTGTCAGAAATGATATTACATTTTCTGTTCGAGTTCTACGTTCCATATATTTTTTTTTTGACCATTTAGTTCTATCTTTTCTATACCAATATCCCTTTCCAGTTCTGCCGCTTGTTCTTTTTCTGTATCACAGTCAACTCTTTGGCTTTTTTTAAGGTTTGGACGTCTATTTTCGTCTAAAAATTTCTTGATCTAGTTTTTTTTGGTTACTCTGATCGACATTATCTAAAACCTGTCCTCTCTGGTATCTACTGTTGCTTCTAAAGCGTTTAATGGTTCATTGTTAACACCATAATAGGGCAGTTCATTCCAAAAATCGTTGTCGTAGTATATAGCTGCCAATTCTTCATCTGAGAGACCTCTGTGAGACATATCGCGAAAATTAACCATAATACAGTTAAAAACGCCTCTGTGTAAAGTAAGTGATAAATAGGCTTGAATTTTTACTATATATGTTTATGTATTTTTAAATATATTGTCCACATAATAAAAAAAGTACTCACCTTTCTATGAATAGAGTTAGACTTAAACATTGATTGGGTCCCAGGGACTCGATTAACGTTTATTGGGATCAACACGTGCATACATTAACGGGGCAGGTACAACACGGAAATAAACGTGCACCAGCTAGAAAATACAAGAAGGATTAGCGCTATATCCCATAAGATGGCGCTATATGTAAGAAAAGTGCTCTGGGTCCCTAGGACCCGTGCATGGTAGTAATGGGTTAATTTGCTAATTCTTTTCGATCCAATTTTTTAAAACTATATATTCGTTATGTTAAAATAAATTTTTTAAACTGTAAAACGAGCACTTTCTAATATTAAATATTATTTTTTCGTAATCCAGTAGAGAATAGTAAAATCACTGTGATAATTTAACTGATATGACATTAAATATAATTTACATCAACGTTAAATAAAGTCAGTAAAATATTGGATTATGATTCCCTAAAAATATCCTATCGAATAACACTTTTCCATTAAATATTTACTAGATAATTCTGAAAAATACGTGTTATCTAAAGACGTATTTTTTCGGTTTCTTTATTTGAAACGTAGTTCCGCATTTACAGAAGACGACAGGTTTTTAAGAATTATTGATAATTTTTGATGATTTCTTTTATAAAAACATTTATTCCCGTTTGAGGCTTCGTTACCAAGATACAGGATGTTGAAGATTTTAAATTATTTTCATTTTTTTTTAAATAACTTAAAAAAGGTTTAGGCGAGGTTAAAAATACTTGAAGGGCCTAATACTTAAACATTAAATTATAACTGTACCAGGAACATACTTAAAGGTTAATAAATTATTATTTATTGAGTAAAAATATGTACGCCTTTGAATTTTTCCTTTTGTAATCTCGCTTTCATAAAACATGTTAAATATCTTTCAAAATGTACCTCTTAGTGTCTCCTCGATTTTGATTCCGTTTAGGAGATAAATCCAGTTATTTTAAAGTATGCAGAAATGAAAAACGTGAATTGTTTCGATAAGAAAAATATCTTTATTGTTACTGTTAATTACAATTACAGAGAATGATGAAAGTGACTACCCTAATACAAGCATAAAATTTTCTTACTCCACTTACTTTTACTCTGAAAAAGTCTTTAAACTTGCCTAATAATATTTAAGGCATCAGACATACGCCCCCATATCTCTTGTCTTGAGATCACTGCAATTGCATAGACAATTTTTTTTACATGTTCCTACAGGGAAAAATATAACCGTGACGGTCATGGAATGGGTCCTCCTCAACCAATTCAGTGAGCTCCGTAAGTTTGATTTAGAAAGTTTCTAACTTTTCCGACAAAAAGTACAGGAGCACCATCATGTTCAAGTTACAACAAACTGTATCTGACATTTAATCGCAACTGGTCAGTTAAGTCATTCTAGAAAATGTAGATCAGATTCTTGATTTATTAGATTTGGTAGAATTCTGTGTACAACACTGGAGAAATACCGAAAGAATTGAAATCTGTTTTTATAACATTGTCAAACAACAACGTGCCAAAAGATGTAACGAATACAGGTTAATAAGTCTCATGAGTCACATCTTGACTACACTATAGAATAAGGCATAAATGTAAAAACGGCCTAGATGAAACCCAGTTTGGGTTTAGAAATGCCTTTGGTACTAGAGAAGCGCTATTTGTTCTAAATATATTTTGCCAAAAATGTCGAGACCGCAAAATATTTTCGTATGCTGTATCGACTGCGAGAAAGCCTTTGACAGGGTACAGCATGTAAAGTTCATAGATATACTGAGGAATGCTGGTGTTAATGGCAAGGATGTGCGGATTATAGAGATTCTTTATTGGCATCGAAGGGCAGTGGTTCGTGTTAATGACAAGCTTACCAAAGAATGCCAAATTCAACGAGGCGTTAGACAGAGATATATTCTCTCTCCATTGCTGTTCAATTTATATTCGGATAAAATTTTTAAGGAAGCCCTACATAACAAAGTATTTGGGATTAAAATCAATGACAAGCTAATAAACACGATTCGTTATGCCGATGATACGGCCGTTATAAGTGATAGACTCCTGTGTTGTGGTCTACAACAACTCTTAGATTCTGTCAATAAATATTTGTCAGATTTAATTAAATAGTGATCGCAAAGGAGATGAAAATTAGCCTAGTTTGTGGACCTCGCATTTGAAATTAAAATGTGTGCTAATTGAGAGTTTGTGGTCGGATAATGTTCTAAAAAAAGTTTCAATCTGTTTTAATTTTGAGAAATTAATTACACAGCCACATAATTTTTTTTTTACTTGGGGTTCTGACTATGTCTATTATACAGGATCGCTAAATCCGAATCCGCTGTCCATTAAACCCCACCCCATCAAGGTTTTACTCTAACCTTAAAAAAACTCAAAATTAAGACTATTAAGGATTATTGAACATTTCTAATCAAAAAACAACGGTGTTAAATCCCTAATAACCCAATGACCCCATAACCTTATAATCCCATGACTCTATGAACTAAGCATTATTGAACGTTTTTAACCGAAAACCAAAGCCCTTAAATCCCTAATAACCCCATAACCCAAAGACTCCATGACTCTATCACCCCATAATCGTGATACTGAAATCATTACACTCAATCTCTCATAGCGGAAGAACTTGTAGTAGCCTCAATTACTTTAAACTATAGTTGTTGAGCTCCATGACCAAATAACCCTATAACCTCATGATTCTATGAACCCATGACTCTATAACTCCATAACCATGTTACTAAAATTATTACAATCCATTTCCCATAGCGGAAGAGCTTGTGGTGGCCTCAATTCCTTTAAACTATTACTATTGAACCCCATAATCCAACAACTCCATAATTCCATGACTTTATAAGCCCATAACCATGTTACTGAAATCATTGCACTCAATCTCCCATAGCGGAAGAACTTGTTGTGGCCTTAATTTCAATAAACCATGGCTGTTGAACTCCATGATCTCATAACCCCAATGATTTCAGTAATATGATTATGGGGTTATGGAGTAATAGGATTATGGAGTCATAGGGTTATCGGGTTATGTGGTCTTTGAGTAATGGGGTTATTAGGGATTTAACTTATATCTAGAAACAGGTAATGAGTATTTATTTTTCTTTAAATTGAAATCATTATATTTGCCTTTATCTGTAACAGTTTTCTAAAAAATTGCTATTATACAAAAAATGGCCGATTTTTAATTATGTAGATTGAAATCAATTATAGTTTTTTAAATGAAGTATAAATCAAAAAGGTGTTTTATTGCTTTGTACAATTGATTTTTGTATATATTCCAGTAATAAAAAAATAAATATAATTAATATTAATGTGAGAGAGAGAGGGAGAGTGACTTTAAGACGTTAACATGAACATTCGGATGTTGCATTTACTGATATCATGCCATACTATTAAATATAATATTATTCTCCAATCTAATAATATGTCCTCATTACTTCGGTACACAATTAATGTTATTTCTTTTATTTTATAGTAATATATAACTTCAATACTAAAGAAAATAATTTTCATGACAATAATGGCTAGACATTGTTTTATTTTAATAATTACAGGGCTGTATATTATAATAATCTAATTTAATGACAAAATTATCCAGAAACATATTATGTAGGTGCAACACAAAATATTTGGAGTTTATAAGTATCAAAATCACCATGTAATCAATTTTATTTTCTTTTTTGGAAATAATAACGTAATTTAAGAAACTACGTGTTTAGAAATATTCATTTAAACCATTAAAAATGTGTATATTTTTATTAATACTTTGTAGTTTTCACATTTGCTGATTCAGTTAAATCTTAAAACATTTTAATCTGTCACATGTTACTGGCAAACTTCATAGAGCACGCTTTCCTCAAACTTTCATTTGTGGTATATTAGTATGCAAGAGATAGTGTTCAGTTTCACAGTAATATACAGCGTCCTTAACTCAATAACGAGTAATAAACAAGAAAAAAATACTGTGGATAGCTAAGCATAAATTAGTGTAAAAAACACTTGCAACAATATTTTATAAGCTACAGTTTTTATTATAAAATATTTTATGCTTCTTATATTATTATCTCAAATTCATTCTGCATACAATAATAATTTTGAAAATCTATTTTTCGATTCTTCTATTGATAACTAATATTCTTTAATTAAATGAAATTATTTTTAATATTAATGTTTCAATTAGTTATTTTGCATTTTACATTTCCATTCTTTGTAATAATATTCGTTGCATCATGAAAAAATCCTATTACTATTTCTCATATACCTATTTATCACAACTCATAACAATTCAGCCACAAAGCATAGTTCTTTATTGTTGTTTGCGTTATAAAAAGTGTAATATCACAGGCTAAGTGCTGAGAACAAACCCGCTTTTATAGGCAATATGATTGAGTACAAAAGTATCGGGTGGTTATTGATGTGACTGTGGTATTTTAAAATTATTCGTTGAAAAAATTTCTAACTTTGTAAACTTTTTTTAAGTTTATGCATAAAACTTGTGTAAGTACAGAAAAAATATTATAATGTATTTGATTTTAAGTTTTCAGGATTGGTGGTTAAATATTATTTTTCTTGAGTTGATAAATAAATATATTAATAACGTTCCTCTTATTTTGCTTTTACCGATATCCTCTTTCAATATTTAACGCATAAATTAAAAGTATTAGTTCTCTGTTTACTTTTTATTGGATTACACAGGTTAATAAAAAAAAAGTTGATGCCTATTTGAATACACCATTTTATTCTTATGCAATTTGACGCCTTGAACCTCTATCACGTCAGGTTCAAGGTAATTTCAAGGTCAAATGAAGTAAAATTCACTAAATAAATCTGAAGAGTAGGTATGTAGGTTTTTGAGGTCGCTGAATCCGGATTCCTAGTTTCTTTAATCCCCCAACGTCAGCCAGAGGTCATTTCAAGGTCATTACAAGGTCAAATTGAGAAAAAAAAACACTAAATATATCCGAAAAAAATATATGTAGGTTTTTCGGGTCGCTGAATTTGAATTCATGGTTCGTTTAATCCTTCAAGATCAGCCAGAGGTTATTTCAGAGTCGTTTCAAGGTCAAATCGAGTTTTTAAGTGAGTTCCCTTGCCTCTTACTTTTTAGAGCCACGTTTCAGCTTCAGCTCCTATCGGGGTGTTTGTTTTAAGTGAATCCCCTTGCCTCTCACTTTTTGGAGCCATGTTTTTCTCAGCGCCCTTTTTTGTGTTTGGCTGAAGTATCCCTATTCAGATTTCAAAAGTAATCTGACATAATATTGATGTCCCAAAACCCTTAGTAACGCATTTTCATCTCCTTTATATCTTGGTGAAACTTTTACCTTGTTCTTCGCTATAGTGTCCAAAATTTTCTGGAAAATTCTCTAAATGGGAATTCAAAAAGTGGAGCTTTAGGCTCATTGAACATCCAATGGCTTCGTAATTCAAGATTAAATCGTTTACTATCTTTTTATAATTTGGATCTTTGTTTTTGTGAAGAATTTTCTCACAATATTAATGAAGTTCTGCCACGCTTGTTTTAAGTCCATCGATATCCTCCTTGGGAATTCCAGATCCCTTATTAGTTCTCTTATTTGTAGTCCATCGAAAATCCATTCTTTAATTTTAGTTTCTGACAGCACTGGGAACTGCACAAATAGATATTGAAAGGCTCTACTGACTTTCTTTTTGAGAGTATTCACAAGCTGTTTAATTAGCCTCCTTTTATAGGTATTGGAGGCAATTGTATATTAGCTGGATCAACAAAATTTGTATGTAAAATATTTTTTTCCCTCCAACAAAATTATTCCTCGATCGCTACACTTTTTTTTGTAATGTTCTTTGCGAGTTCTACTGTCTGATTCACATAGGAAACATAGGTATTTTGTAGAACCACATGGTTGGCCTAATATGATTGTCACGACTTTTAAATCCGTGCAGATTTTCCATTGGTATGTATCATAATATAATTTATTTTACGAAGCAAGTACTCCATATTCATGTAACTTTTATACAGTGTCATCGAGTGTGCTAATGGAATTGAAACTAGTTTATCTCCGTTGTTTAATAAAACAGCAAGGTTCTTCTTCGAAGAATCGATGAATAACCGCCATCCTTCAGGACGATGTGCAACTTGAAATTCGCTGAAAATCCCGTCTATACCTTTGCAATATACTAAAGTTTTATCTTGGAACAAGGATTTTCGAAAGGGCTCATCTTTGTTTCTATAATACGTCACCTTCATTTCTTTGTCTACGGTTCCTTTTTTTTTCAATCGTGAGGACAATAATTCCGATTGTACCTTAGATAACCTCAAATCTCTCACAAAGTCGTTGACTTTACTCTGATTGAACTTTGAGTAGATTGTGGAGTAACCTTTCATACCAACATCATCATAGTCATTTTCCTATTTCGTGTCGGTTGAGGATCCTGACCTCCTTTCTTCGTTTTTATCAACTTCCATTGATTATGAAATTTATTCACGATATTCTCAACATCTTGAGCCATCAGGGTTATTATTTATTAATACTGGTATCGTGACGAACGCAGTTGTTATGTAATTTGGAGTCGTGCTATTTTAGAATTTAATCAGGCTTTCAAAAATATTTAAGTATCTTTGCATTCTCTTGTACACAAGAATTCATAAAAAATAAAATGATTGGCACAATTTTATGATTTATACAAAGCTTTGAATTTCATATTACTCTAATTTCAAGCTTCGATATTATAAATTTTAACTATTGCAAGATAAACAAATTTTCACAACATAATTATTAAAAAGCAATAAATGTTGAATATTTTTTAATAGTAAAAAATTATACCTAACGTTTTTAAATCGTATCGGTTACCAGTTAAATATTCAAAATTTGTTAACATCGCCACTAATTATGAAACGTGTAACGTAAATTCCACGAAAACCTTTGATAAGTGAAAATTGTCGTTTTGGATTTAAACTGACTGAAATTTTAATTTTAATTAATTCAAGATGTTCATGAAACTAACAGGTTTGCTAACATAGACAAAGTGGAAATAAAAAATAAAATTTTAATTTATTATTGTGTGTTTTTCGACAAACAAATTACATCTATTTGGTCATGAAGGTTTCCCAAGAAATTATATTTAGGATTTAAAAAATCGACATCAAAATGAAATATTTGCTTTTATTTATTTGCAACATTTTTAGCCACTATTTTTTCTAATATTGTTAGGATTTATAGAGTTCGAATGTGAAAAAAATAGAAAAAATAAAGATTCCCTTTTATAGCTAATACGGAGCTTTGAAATCACAAAATAGATATTTATCTGTAAAACATAACATATCTATTACAATTCACAAGACCCTTTTCGGCTGTTGTTCGACAATATTCGAAAAAATGAAAATAAAAACTCAATAAGACCGTTTGGTTGGGTTGTCTGGTGATGATTTTCCGAACGAAATTGAAATACCGCATTACTTAACTCTTCTATTCGATAGACATTATGTAAAGAATTTGCCACATCTGGGTTCAAGGAGAGTGATCATCATAACGCTGATGATCTAGTCACACTCATCTTGGGGAGCATACCAAACATTATCAGAACTCATGCAGGGAGTTCTGACTATAGAGAAGGAGTGGTGTTCCAAGAAGCACCTTAAGGTAAATCCTGGAAAAACCATACTCATACCTTCCACAAAAAGAAGTAAGCTAGGCCAATTAAAATAACCAAGGTGTAATCCTGGATGCAAAGCTTATTTGGAACTCACATTTGCAGAAAGTTATTGCCAAAGGTAAAATGACCATCATTGCAGCAAAGTATGAGCATTAAAACCACTAGTTGTACACTGCAGTGGTAAGACCCACGATAACTCATGGCTCATTTGTATGGTGGGCAAAAATTACTCAAAAGTTGTCCACTCTGGAGTTCTCTAAACACCAGAGACTAATCTGTTACTGTAGCATGAGAGCCATGAGAAGCACTCTGATAGCGTTCATGGAAACCCTACTATATTTCCCCTTGATGAAGCTGAGGGGACGGTCAGGGCATACAGGCTGGAACAACAAAAGTGTTGTGGACTTGCCGTCGGATGCAACAGAATCAAACGCATGTTGACGAACTTATTATTGGAGATAAGCCAAGAGCTTACACCTTTGACAGGCTCTACATCATTTATACAGACTGAAAGCCAGGATCTGATCGATCACTAACAAAATTAGCAGGGAAACCTCATTTGGTTTACAGACGGGTCCAAAACTGACCATGGTATAGAAGCTGAAATACATGGAGCCACACCGTAACTTAACATAAATGAGGCACTGGGCAGTATATCACGGTATTCCAGTCGTACTATTGATACCTCTTTTCAAGAGAATATTGCAGATGGTTACAGAGTTAGGACCACTCTATTTTCTACGACAGTCAGAAAGCGCCTACATGTCATTAGCCTAACTTGTAAAACAATGGTCTGCTGTCACATTTGTTGGACCGGAACAAGTTTTTAGCATTACTAAGGCGGCTATTCGTGCGTGGTTGTCCTGGTGAATAAACTATTAGTAATAGGCCCACGGGAACTACATTGCGGATCATAGACGCAGCAAACTATGGCTGAGCCCCGAAATCGTGCGTTTAAGCAGATAATATATTAGACTGGTAACAGTACTAATAACCGCTACTGCAATTTAAAGAAACATCTACTCTACTACTATGTGATGAAGAGGACAAAACAGCTTCGCACATCATCTTCGAATGCGAAGCACTAACCTACCGGAGACATCTTTCAGGGTCTTGAAGGCTTACACCTACAATACAAACTAGTGAATCTGATTAAGGCAACCAACCTGTTCACATAGAACAAGTATAACGAGCGACGCAATAAGTCAGTAGGCTGCAGTGTAGGGGCATCTCAGGCCTAGCCTAATATATCATTCAATCAATCAATCAATCAAAAGATATTCATGAAACTAACATGCTTGTTAACACAGGCAAAGTATAAATAGACATTTTAATTAATTTTTGTGTGTTTTTAGACAAAAATATAAACTATACTAGAAAAAAAAACGTTGCCTATAATAGACCAAACTTTATTTTCGTAGATAAAACATGAATTTTGCCAAATGTAGTTGGAATACCACACGTAGCATTTTAGGGCACATTTTGTTTGTCATTTTTATCACTGATTTAAATTGTGAGATTGTCAGTCCCTAATTTGGTTTGACGGAGTTGGTCAATGATACAAATTTAATAGTTACAGGTTTTGAATTGGCAATGAGGTTCGAAAAAATTTGTTGGCCGTCAAATTCGAAAACACAGAATATCTTAGTAATATCAAAACGATTATTTAGAATAATGCCTGGAAGGTCACATTGGGAATTCTTCACAGGAGTATTTAAATCTCTAATCTGCTAACAGTAAATGCTTTGTATATCTTTAAAGCAATAATGTGATTTTTTTTATAAAAATAAAGATAATTCTACAAATAATCGTTCGTATTGATATGTAATTCACACAACAAATGCTTATCTCTATACATCTCTCTCTCTCTCTCTCTCTCGCTCTCTCTCTCTTTTTGTCAACCTCTGTTCATCCACTCTTGGATGTAGGTCTCTCTTAATTGTTTCCATCTTTCTCTATTCTTCGCCAATCTCATCCACTGTTTGCCCGCCACTGTCCTTATGTCGTCTACCCATCTTTTTTGCGGTCTTCCCGTGCTTCTTGTTGTCTCCCTCGGTCTCCATTCCAGGATTCTTCGTGTTCATCTGCTGTCCTCATATCGGGCTATGTGACCAGCCCATCGCCACTTCATCTTTGCAACCTCCTCCACGATGTCCTTGACTTTCGTTTTGCGTCTTATCTTGGTATTTCTAATCCTGTCTCTTAATGATTTCCATCGCTCTTTGGACTGTTTCTAATTTTTTAGCGGACTTTTTGGTGAGGGACATGGTCTCTAATCCATACGTACACACCGGTAATATGCATGTGTCATATACTTTTCTTTTTAGATTTATGGGAATTGAATTATTTTTCAGGATGTATGCAAGTTTACCGAAAGCGGCCCATGTCAGCTGTGTTCTTCTTTTTATTTCAGCATCCTGGTTTGATTTCCCTAGTCTGATGTCATGACCCAAGTATACATAGTGTTCGACGTTTTCTATCCTCTGGTTCTGTATTGTTATGTTTGCCTGTTCGTGGCTATATATCACCTAACCTTATATAAAAAGGGCTCGAGTTATAAATGCAAAAAAAATTACAATATGCTAAATGGAGGATCAAAAATATTTTAAATTATATAACTTACTAAGTAAATTAGTAAAGTGGATTATGTAAAGATATTAATTTCCCTTCTATGAAAAATCCACAGTGCCTGATTCAGCTAGCTCTGCTGTCCTGGCAGTTATAAATGCAACAGCACTTCCCGAAGTTTCTTCTACCGAAAAATCAAATTAAAGGAGCCATCTGTAGCTTGAAATTGATAAAACCCCGGGAAGACTTAGTCTCTATAGATAGACTCTTACTTTAGATTATCCAAATCAAACTCAACATACAGGTACTCTACTACTATGAAATTTAATCTAGTAATAATGAACGGTACCTGTAGTAAAAATATAATAAAGCAAAAGTGATATTATTTGTCAACGAAAATTGCAACTCCCTTTGTATTATATTGGTATTACGTTTTTTTTTCTACAAATTTAAACAATTCAGCTACTTATCTATTTGTAAATATTCGTTCTCGGGCTATAGTCACCATAGGATGGTCTTGTGTAAAAGGACTAGCACATTGGACATTTTAAGATTTATATGAGCCCATCATACAGTTGTCTTCTATGTAGTTAGTATACGTGGTCAAAAGGAAAATAGACGCAACACATTTTATTAAGGATGAATCCACTATATTTAGAAAAATGCAGCACTTACATGGGAGTAACTATTTTGCTACTATTTTGAAGAAATATGTTGAACTTTGAGGATAAGATAAATCTTGAAGAAAATGGGTAAAGGTGAGTCACGAAGAAAACGGATAAAGTTTCAGGACAATGGGATAAAACTAGAAAAGTCTTACATTTTTTAGGTTATGGCGTGCATAAAATGGAAATAATTTAATTTGTTGGATTCTACGATTATAACGAAAAATATAGAATACAGTTACCTCATTTTGGTGAAGAGCAACCAAATCAAGTAAAACAGAACACAGATGATTAAAGATTTTGTTTTTTCACAATTCAACACGACTGCAAATTCGGTCGGTTGCAAAGAAAATGGCTGAATTAATGGATTGCGCAATAGAGAATACCTGTATAAAGCAATTCCGGAGGAAGTATTAATTGCGCTAGTTCGAATTATTCGGAGTCTATGGGAAGTACAGCATACCATAACACTACTTAGACCCAACAATTTGGAAAGACTCTCACAGAGCCCAATTTTTTTGATATTCGAGTGTTTCTGGAAGGGAGTGTGAAGTGATTTGGCCCAGTCAAATAATATTAATAACAACATCCTTTATTATCAACAGATCTTTTCCGAAGACACATCAACATCAGCATGCAAAGTTGCGACACATATTTTTAATTTAAAAAGACAATAAATATTATAAAACCGTTAAAGTTGAAAATTGTGTTTTAAAACACATCTAAACCTAAATATAAATATTTGCAATACACGGGTAAAACATCGATTTTTAAAAAATAATCCTAAAATTTCAGGTTAAAAGAATAGAAATATTTATACTACAAAAACAGATTAACAGCTGCTCTGAATATATTATAATTGTTTAGTATTTTATAGTAAATTTTAAAAGACCTGAAATAAAATTTAATATAATTTTAATTTTTAAGAATTTATTATTAAAATTATATAGCGCTATTCTATTAAAATTGACATTTTTGTCTTGTATTCAATCTTTAAATTTAAAGCAAATATTCCCGAAAGTAAAAAAGGAAGGCCTGCATTATTTTTGGATCATAAAGAATTAATAAAAATTCGATTCCACTGCCACTGTTACGACGGTTATAAAATTATCGCCGATTCTGTTTAAATTGATAAATTTTATAAGTAGCACGGAAACGAAACGTCAAAATCCGCATTTCGTTTTAGACATATTAGTTCTGTGACTCAATTTTTCTTAAAATCGATTTACAGATTACGTATAAAGAAAAATAATTTCTATATTTCATGATAACAATTTTATTTTTATTAGATTAGTTCTGATATCTGATATTTTTAAAACTATATTTTTAAATGAAAATATAGAAGAAAAACTTATTAATTAGAGCAAAACTAAGAGAAGCGAGACTGATTATTCCAGTGCTAAGTTGTGTTTGGAATTAAATGAGTTTATTCAAACAGCATATAGAGACACATTTTAAAAACCGTTATGTCGTAATCTTTTGATTAAAATTTTTATGTTCCCATATGACATAAAAATAAAAAGGCTTGCTTATACTTGTTTAACATTTCTTTAATTATTAAATAATGTTATATTTCAATGACAAAATCTATTTTTATGTCTTGTAATATGATGCCAGAAATAGAGATTGCAATCGAGCAAAACGGGATCACGCAATCCCGCACCATTTTTTGACCTACAGGATCCTGCACCACCTAAACTCTGATCAGCGAATCCAGCATCCAAATCTGCCCCGTAATATTTTAATCAACGCGATGCGCGAAACGTTTCCGTTCCGCAGTTTACCAAGTTACTGCGCAGTGCGACTCGTACGCCGTTGCCATTTTGATTCGCCATTGCCACTCGAGCTTTGATTCGTGTTTGGTTAAGCAAGTTTGTTATCAAAGTTTCATCGTGACTGTATACAAAAGCGCCGCACCGAATTGACAGAAGTTTTAATTTATTTACAAAACCCCAAAATATGAAGGAGGAACAATAAATAAAGATCACAGATTTTTTATCCCGAAAAAAGTTGCAATACACCAGATAAAAGGATACTAGAAAGAGTCACTGGAACTGGAGATAACGAGTACGATAACGAGATATCTAAAAATATATCTGAAACAGGAACATCTGCAACTACCACAGGTCCTGAATTTACTTTAAATGAAGAGTTAGAGAAACAGCTTAAACAAGAAAAAGAAATACTCAAAAAAAAAGCCAGACGACAAGCGAAAAGACTATGCTCCGAGACCGATGGAATGAGAGGAGAGTATTTGTCTTTTGCCTATGATTATATCCTGACTGTCAAACCGATTAGTATAAAAGCGGAGAAAGCTTATTTTGCAGCAGGATATATTTGCAGCTCTTTAAGGAGCAGGCTGGGAGATAATATCATTAACGACATTTGTTTCTTAAAAACATAACAAGTTCCATAGTTAGTAGTTATAGCAAAGTGAATTTTATTTAAGTATTAGCAATTATAAGACTGCATATGCTGAGCAAGTTTATAAGACTGTTTTATGTACAAGAAGGAAAGGAGATAGAATAAACAAGAGTAGATTATTTTATTTTATGCCAAAAAAATGATTTGTTCATACATATAGACACGCCGCCAGCAGAAACCAAAAATAAGTGAATAATATTCTTTACAGTTTTTATAAAATTGGGATATAAATAATTAAATAATATCTACTAGCTAATTATCTACACAAAAAAAATTAGACCCAAACAGACTCTCTTTATACTAAAGAAATTTGATCAAAGGCAAATATTTCTATTATTAAAGACATTATTTTTTAAACTGAATGCTGCAGGTAAGATTTTAAAGGAGAGAAAAAAGAAATTCTATATAAACGGCTCATGGTTTAGATAATATATATATATATATATATATATATATATATATATATATACATATATATATATATATATATATATATATATATATATATATATATATATATATATATATATATATATATATATATATATATATATATTACTCTCTTTCTTTTTATATAGTAGTATAAGTATCACTACTAGTACCCATAAGTATGTCATCGCAGCAAAAGTTTAACCACACCACTCCATTTAATTTAAATTAGTTGTCTTGAAAATTACTTTGGTAACATATTCGAAATATGTTCAGTTGAATTCTAATTTTCATAAAAAATAACTCAGACATATGCAGACATCATGGAAAAAAGACAAATATTGTTGTGAAACAAAGTTTAAACAGTTTTTAAAGTAAAATTATATTATTAGTGACTTTTTAGGCTTGCAAGAGGTTACCTATTACTACGATGTCATCTAAAAACTAAATATTATTTTACACGTTATTAGTAAGTCTAACAACCATTTGAAACTTTACTACCAAAAATAATTATCATAATATTTTTCCTATTTAAAAATAGAAATATCGGCAAGTCATACTTTTGTCTATTATGATAGGTTTATATTATTTCAATTTTGTTTTGTAAAATCAAATAAACAAAGTAAAAATGTATAGTAAAAAACCATTTTGGGCAAAAAACTGTTAAAATACAAAAAAACCTTGTTTTTTCCATTTTTTATAAAAAAAAAACAAAAGTATTTGTCCTCTGCTACCGGTATAATACAAACAAAACAAAGTTATTTTCAAGGTGTTTTCATAATGCATTCCCCATTTTTACCCCAATTAGGACCACACTTAAAGAGAAAGCACCGAAAAAATGAGTGTTAATGGACAAAATGGCCTTAAAGAAATTAGTGACCAGCATCTGCAAACTGACACTGCTAATGCGGATTATTTTATTTTTCGTTGTGCCTTTTTGTTTCATAACGCTAACAAACGAATCGTTGATACGCGCGGATTGAAACGATATATCAGTTTTATAAATCGTTAGTCACGCGTCTCCCTTTGATATTTTACCCTCTGAATACAACAAGTGACACATTTTTTGTGAATTATGTATATAGGTAATATTTCTGCCTTTTGGTCCGGCACTTATTGTATTATGAAGGAACTTATACAGGATGTTTTATTAAAACTATTGTAGTTAGAAAACTTTTAAAATAATATAATTGCTTATAATTAATTTATCAAAACAAGTATTATTAAAAATAAAAGCAGTTATAAGAATGTATATAAATTACAAACAAAAATCAATCAGGGGTGGATCCAGCCTCTCTCTTTGGGGGGGGGTGATATCACAAAAGTACAGTATGACAAGCGAAAGCAAGTTGTCGACGGGGGGGGGGGGGGAGATATCAGCAACATTCCCATTTCTAGTGTAAAAGTCAGGGTCGAGTTTATTTTTCTGAATTTGAAGTTCTTGGAGAGGGGGGGCGATCACAAGAAAAAACAAATTGTCGACAGGGGGAAGGATGCGGGCAGCATACACATTACTAGTATAAGAGGCAGAATCGTGTCTATTTTTCTGAACTCAAAGCTCTTGGGAAGAGTGGCTACCGCAAGAAAAACAAGTTGTCAACGGGAGAGGAGTGCTAGCAGCATACACATTCCTAATATAAAAGGCAGAATAGGTTCTATTTTCCTGAACTCAAAGCTCTTGGGAAGGGGAGGGGCGATCGCAAGCATACACATTGCTATACTCTATTCAAGAACTAGAGAGAGTAATAAAACTGTTACCGAAACCTTCACATTAGCTGCTCGAATGCCGCAGATAACTGAGAACTGACGTGAATCTAATTATATTTAAACATTATAAGATTTTATAAATTTACTGCAACAATAAAATTTCTGATAGTTCAATTTAATTTCTATCAGTGAACGAAGTACACCTTACAGTGTGTCCTTAGTGATTTATCTTGTTTGTGCTTGTTTTTATATATTATATGAGATTAGTGAGATACCCAAAAGATATGGCTTCCACATCTATATTTATTTCAATATCGTTAAACCAGGGCATTTTTTCCTCAACGAAAAACTTATTATGATGAATGTTTTGATGCCTCAAAACATCAATATCTAGATAACAATGTTAAAAGTTCTGTTGAGATGTATTACAACATCACAGGAGTTGAAAAATCTACTATGTACCGAATACTGAAGGAGAAAAAAACGACTCGAATTGTTAATACTCTCAAGTTACATTCGATCACAGGCAGACGAAAAACCTCGTTGGAAGAAGAGATGTAAACTGCAATAAAAGGAGTTGTACATACATCTTATTATGAGAAGCAGATCCCAATCGTCGACAAAATTCTAAATAAAATCCATGAAGATCGGGATTTACCTGAAATTAAAAGAAATGAACTCTGGAAATTGCTCAGAGAACTTAATTTTTGCTGGGAAAACCAGATAGGAAATCTGTTCTTATAGATCGTCCGGAAAATGTCCGTTGGCGAAGGAAATATCTCTCTCAAGTTAAAGATAAAGTTGCTAGAAATAACACAACTTACAAAATTAGTACTTTAACAGAACTTTTGAAAGATTTTTTGGAATAAAGTTACAGCAGAAAATTTGGAAAAATCCACGTAATAAAAGAATAAAAGAAAATGTGGAAAGTCGATCTTATGATCCTTGAGATAGGGGCATCAATAATTATAATTAATTTGGGCGAAGATAGCTTTACTGACTTGGATTACGAATTAGATACGAAATATTTACCAGCTTAAATACAAATTTATTATTTAAATATTTTTAACATATAAAAATTAATTACATTTGAATCCCCTTTTAGTGTTTAATTGGAATTCTGCAGATGGTTTAAGAAATAAATAAACAGAAACGTCAAATGTCTTAAAAATGTTTTTAATTAATAATAAAATGTCCAAAAAAATTTTCACATTATATGGACGAATTTATTTTTTTATACATGTTTAACTTCTTGTATTTTTGACAACGGGTATTTTGTAAGTATTTAAATTTATAACTTAGAATTTTTTGAGACAAAAATGCTACGTTTTTTTCTGAATGTGCCTAAAACGGTTTCTATGCCAAAATTAAAAATAATAAAAATACAGTTGTGATTTGTGTTAAATATGTCAAAATTATCAATATTTTCTAATGTATGTGAATTATTAAAAAATCATGAGAAATAAAATAATACTATAAAAAACTTAAAGTAAAAACTTTTTATTTTAAGTTTATTACCAAAGTAATATTCTATGCCATAAATACTTAGTGATAAAATAAACCTCTTTCCGACGTCTATGAAAAGGATTAAAATCCTTTTTAACACGTCACACATCCAAACAAATGGTCCATTATTATAGACCGGTATTTTTGATTATAAAATTTCTAACCCATTTCTATGAAAAATATATATGTCTAACAGATTTTGCCAAAGACACCGATCTAAGGAACACAGGTATTTTGCGAAGAAAAAAAAGGGTAAAATGATTTATTACTCTCTCTAGTTCTTGAATAAACTATAGTATAAGAGGGAAAATCGGGTCTATTTTCTTGAACTCCAAGCTCTTGGGGGGGGGGGCGGCGATCGCCCCCCACCGCCCCCCTCTGAATCCGTGTCTGAAATCAATAAGCCTTTATTTTACCACTTTAATGTAAAAATTAATTGGGCTAAACATTTTTTAATTTATTTATTTTTCCTTATCTTGCTACAGTAGTGTCAATGTTTTTTTCTTATGTTTTCTGTGTCATCGAAGATACCGGGTGGTTTCTGGCAGCACTGTAAGGGTGGTTTTCAGAAATTAGGCCAAAACTAATAGAGACTCTCTCCATCTTTACAAATCTCCTGAGTTTCGAGCTTTTTCAAAAGTCACTGCAACTTTTTTCCTGTTAAATCTTAATTGGAGGTAGTTCTTCCCCCTTCTGAAGGCAGACTGCAGGACATTGATAATACGTGAGATTCTAGGTCCATTTTTACAGTTCTTTGCAATTTCAGACAATCAAGATATCCATGAAAATTAGAATCCTGCTAGATTTAAGATTATGTCTTGTTTCTCCGTATCATTTAAGTTTAGGAGTTCTTAATCTCAATTGTGTAGGGATAATATATAAGTATTACATCGGACCCAGTGCAATTCCTTATCACTAACAAAACTCAGGCGTTTGAGCTTTCTCAGCAGTCATTGCTATTTTAATTCGAATTTTTTATATATAAGGGGTAATTATCACCTCATCATGGCGGTGTATGGCAAATCCAGTGTATGTACGCTGCTGTTTAACCTTAATTTAACATATAATACACTTTAAAATGTTGCACCAGTCTCAAGGGTGTTTTTGGCTCTAGCTAATGATTTCGGAGTCAGCGATTAAAAATACATTAGAATATATAGGTCTGGTTCGCTAGTCTGAACATTTTTTTTGTGGGGCTGTGCTTTTAGTACGCCATTCAATTTTTTCAAAATAATTTTAAGTTCTTAATTTACGGATTTTTGGATATTAGTGACACTCAGTTCGGCTTCCGGAACGGGATGGGTACAAGAGAAGCATTATTTGCTTTTAATGTGCTTACTCAAAGATGCTTGAATATCAATCAGGACCTCTATGTCTGCTTCATAGATTACAACAAAGCTTTTGATAGGGTCAAACATGACAAACTGATAGAGATTCTCAGAAGCTAAAATTTGGATGAAAGAGATTTAAGGTTGATATCAAATCTGTATTACAATCAGCGAGCGGCAGTAAAAATTGGACAGGAAATATCCGGAGATGTGGAAATACAAAGGGGAGTCAGACAAGGGTGTATATTGTTACCTTTACTATTTAACGCTTATTCTGAAGAGGTCATATTGGAGAGTCTTGAATCTGAAACAGCAGGGATAAAAGTAAACGGAGTTTTAATCAACAATATTAGGTATGCAGATGACACTGTAATAATAGCTGATAGTTTGAAAGACCTAGAAAAAATAATGAATGAAATTTTAAGAGTTAATGGAGAATATGGACTCTCCCTTAACACGAAAAAGACCAAGTTCATGATAATTAGTAAAAACAATACCAATAATAATGAAACCCTAATGGTAGGAGGCCAGCACATGGAAAGAGTTAAGAAGTACACTTACTTGGGAACCCTAATATCAGAAAATAATGACTCTACCGTTGAAATAAAAACCAGAATCGAGAAAGCAGGTGCCAACTTTATTTGAATGAAAAAGGTTATCTGCAGCAAAGATCTAACGTTAGCCCTGAAAATACGACTGACTAAATGTTACGTATACAGTGTTCTATATTATGGAATGGAAGCATGGACACTGAATCGAGAGGCAATGAGAAGACTTAACTCTTTTGAAATGTGGACCTATAGAAGAATTCAGAGGATTTCGTGGGATGGAGTTACGAACGCCGAAGTGTTGAGAAGAATGGGAAAAGAAAAGGAAGTCGAGATAACAGTAAAACAGATAAAAAAACTGCAATATTTCGGACACATTATGCGGGGAGAAAAATACAGCATCTTACGGCTCATAATCCAAGGCAAAATAAGTGGCAGAAGAGGCGTAGGACGACGACGAATTTCATGGCTAAAAAACCTAAGGGAATGGTTTGGATGCAGTTCAAAACAACTATTTAGAGCAACTGCCTCAAAAATTAAAATAGCTATTATGATTGCCAACCTCCGCAATGGAGAAGGCACTTGAAGAAGAAGAATTTACACCGTCAAGAACCCCCTATACCAATTTTGGGCAAAATCGAGATATGTTAAATTTTTAGTGCGCCATATTAGATTCGTTATCTACGACCCCGAAAACTTCCCCATACCAATCTTGGAGGAAATCGAACAAAATTAATTTTTTGTCCGCCATAATATCAGCGCCATTTTAAATTTTACCGAATCAGTATCGCAGCAACTTCCCGAACATAATGCAAAAAATTTCATTCAAATCGGTGGAGCCATTCCGAAGTATATTAAAAGACGTAGTGATCAAATTTAGAACATCTTTCTTTTAGAAATTGTTTAAAAATATCTGAAAATACTTTGTGTAAAGTAGAGTTATTCCCTGCAAGGCTTTCTGTAAGCATCTCTTCTAAACATAATTCCAATTTGCTTCAATTGAGCGGCATACTATTTCATCTTCAATATTTGAATAGTTTTTAAAGAATCATTTAAAAATTCAATTCCATAAATGAATACAATTTTACTCGAAAATAATATATTTACTATTTTAAATGCGTTTAATATTTTAATTTGCTTTTTTTTTTTAAATAAAATATGACGCGAGTTAAGAACTACCTGATTATAAGCAGACGTGTTTTCCATTAAATCAATATCCACTAATTTGGCTAATCGAAATAAACTCCTAATGATCTAAATTTAAGGACCATCGCCCAAATATGGCTCGAAAGAAAACTATACTAAACCACCAGAAATAGTTTAGCTTAATTTAATTTAAGACAGCGATATTTGAAAATTAACAAACTTACACCATAAATAATAAGGGGTAATTGTTGGTAAAGCTAAACTAAACAATTTGCTGTTTGTTATATTAAATTAATGTAAATATTGAACTTTGTAACATATTACAACAATATTGGGAAATGTATAATGCATTATATGGTATTTTTTATTACGATATAAAGTTTTATTAGGCAGAAGTAATTAGAAAATAAATGATAAATTGACTGTTACAACTTTGAGGTTTCAATTTCTTAGGAATTATAAGAAATAGACTAATATTTACATAACGTCACCCAAAAAAAAACAACAAAATTATTGAAATATAAACGTAATATATTTGTGTAATATTGCTCCTACTAACAGGGCTCAGCGGTGAGAATTCGAAATTAGCAAGTTCAAGCCGAAAAACAGCGAAATTTAGACAAACAAACACATATAATTCTTTTCTAGTTAGAGATTGCAATCCCGCAACATCTTCAATCCTGCGGGATTGAGGTGCGAGATTGATCAATCTCGCGCGGGATCCCGCTTAGTTATTATATAGAACTACATTAAAACATGTAATTGTCATTAAGAAATCAATTTTTATTATAAATGTAAAACAGTCAATCGTATTATTTTTTAACATAAAATGATTAACTAAGATATTTTACCATTAAATCATTTTTTTGGGTAAAAATAAAATAATCTACTCTTGTTTATTCTATCTCCCTTCCTTCATATACATAAACAGTCTTATAAAGTTGCTCAAGCATATGCAGTCTCATAATTGGTAATACTTAAATAAAATTCACAATTGTTAATCACTTTGCTATAACTACTAACTATGGAACTTTTGAAAATATGTTTTTAAGAAGCAAATGTCGTTAATGATATTATCTCCCAGCCTTCTCCTTAAAGAGCTGCAAATATATCATGCTGCAAAAAAAGCTTTTTCCGCTTTTATACTAGTCGGTTTGACAGTTAGGATATAATCATAGGCAAGAGACAAATACTCTCCTCTCATTCCATCGGTCTCGAAGCACATCGTAATAATAGGTAACCTCTTGCAAACCTAAAAAGTAACTAATAATATAGATGTACTTTAAAGAACTGTTTGTTTAAACTTTGTTTCACAACAATATTTGTCTTTTTTCCATGATGTCTGCATATGTCTGAGTTATTTTTTATGAAAATTAAAATTCAAGTGAACATATTTCGAATATGTTACCAAAGTAATTTTCAAGACAACTAATTTAAATTAAATGGAGTGGTGTACTTAAACTTTTGATGCGATGACATACATATGGGTACTAGTGATACTTATACTACTTTATAAAAAGGAAGAGAGTAATAATAAATATATATATATATATATATATATATATATATATATATATATATATATATATATATATATATATATATATATATATATATATATATTGTCTAAACCATGAGCCGTTTATATAGAATTTCTTTTTTCTCTCCTTTAAAATCTTGCCTGCAGCATCCAGTATAAAAAATAATGTCTTTAATAATAGAAATATTTGTCTATGATCAAATTTCTTTAATATAAAGAGAGTCTGTTTTGGTTTAATTTTTTTTTGGGTAGATAATTAGCTATTAGATATTATTTAATTATTTATATCCTAATTTTATAAAAACTGTAGAGAATATTATTCACTTATTTTTGGGTCCTGTTGGCGGCGTGTCTATACGTATATGACTTGTAAGATAAGAAAGATATTGTTGACATGTTCGACGATTGATCTCTCTTAAAAAATTATCTCCAGAACGTGCAAACAGCTTTGTTCTCTCTGTAAAAGTACCAGTAAACAATTTATAAATGCCAAGATAAACGCCTTTCATAAATTTAGATCTGGCTGACTGGCAAAAATACTGTTGTAAAGAAAATATTTGTACTCGTAATAAGTATTATAGTAAATTTAAAATTTCAATCTTTTAAATCTGTTAATATAGATTTAGATTAGGACAGGAAAATAGACTGGTGTTCTAATTTGTTTTTTGATTTATTTCATTTGTTTGTAAATTCATTACTTTATGTGGAATATAAGTAATAATTTATCACTCCTAAAAATAATATTTAACATCTAAAAAATACAAAAAAGTTTTGCTATTATTTCTCAAGATATATTCTTTAATTTTCAGTTTTAAAGTTCTCAATATGATAAGTTACATGTCCTTTCAATTTTGGGATCCTGTTAAAATAACAAATGTTCAAGACTCATTTTAATTGTAACTGATTTATAGGGTGATTTTAAAATTTTTTAAAAATTTATATGCATCGAAATTTTCTTTTTTTGGGAAAAATCGGTGATGTTTTGTGCACCTAAAATACATCTCCGTAAACAAAAATGATTATTAACTAGGTAGTCAAAAAGCGTTAAGTTAAATACAATAAATTTTCACTTTTAATAGATTGCTAAAAAAAATTTCCGACAAAAAATTCGATATTTTCACTGTTCTAGAAGGTTTCTTTTGAAATGTTTTTACTTTAATAATAGATTAGCGATATGGTTACTTTTATGCATTATTTTTTCATTATTCTTGAATAAATAATTGAGTTACGTAGTTTCGCTAGAAAGTATAATAAAAAAAATATGTTATTCAAAGATAATTTATTGATTTCGCAATACATAATATCGAAATTTACAATCCCTGTTAAAAAACGTACAAATTTTTTGAGGGATACTAACGATTGTTGTATGGTCCTTATTATTAGTCAACATTTAGACTTTTGAATTCTTCAAATGTTTACAAAAAAAACACCAAATCATTCCACTATGTTTGAATCACAAACGGTGAATTGTACAGGGGCGGATTCAGCCTCTCTTTTTAAGGGGGGGGGGATATCACACAAAACGAAAGTGAGATGTCGAACGGGGAGTGGTGACAGCCACATTCACGTTCCTAATGTAACAGGCAGAATCTATTTTTCTGAATTCGAGGCTTTTGCGGGGGGGGGGGGCGATCACACACTATCGCAAGCAAAAGAGAGCTTCTGACGGGAAGGGGTGCGTCTATTTCCTGAATTTGAAACTCTTGGGAGGGGGGAAGCGATCGCACAGTATGGCATGAAAAACGAACTACTGACGGGGGGATGCATTTATTTTTCTGAATTCAAAGCTCTTGGGGGGGGGGGGTGAAGAATCCGCGGTAACCTGTGAAAAGCAGAACAAGTTCAAGCAGCTCTGTGTAATCATCCTGAGATTGAAAAATACGTAGCATAACCGATACGAATTTGCTGATTTCACCGAACCTATTTTCGAGATTTTCCGCAATTTCTAGATCGGTTATGTCGTTTTGAAAATTGAGTTTATTAAAAGTACCCCACGCATCTCTGAACTGTTTAAAAATAGGAGGCTCTGGGTTAAAGGAAGACCCTAAATATATTGAGAATGTGGCTTCTAGAACAAGTTCGAAAATATGGTGTCTACAAGCGAAATTCACGAAATCAATAAATTACCTTTGATTAACATATTTTTTATTATTCTTTCTAGTCAAATCACGAAATCCAATTATTGGTTCAAGAGTAATGAAAAAAATATTGCATAAGGGTCACCATATCTCTAACTAATTATAAAGTACTAACATAATTGCAAGCACTTCAAAAGAAAAATTTTTTTACAGTGATTTATTGTTATAGTATTATTGTTTTAAGACCCATGCAGAAGGTTTTTACTTTAGATTTAACAAAGTTATGGCAAATATCAGTTATTAGTTAATTTTTTTTTTGATGCTTTTAAAGATTTCAGTGCATCAAATTCCAAATTTGTTTTTGAATCACCCTACTGATTAAACTAGAGATTAAACTTAACACACAGATTAGCATTTTTTGCGTAGTGAATATAATTGCACATCCCAGTTAAATGAAGATTAAAGAATTTTATATATAAAACGATATTTTTTAACTACATTTAGAAACTGTATCAAGCAGTCAAAATACATAAAAAGGCAATATAAAGTAATGACAGCGGAAAAGTTTTCAGGCCATTTAAACATTTTTGCTGTCGATACATTTTTAATTGAATTTCTGCTTAATCCGTGGAACTGGTCTGATAAAAAATATATATAAAATAAAATAGTAGAAAGTGTATGTTAGTATATAAAAAGAAAATCAGTAATAAAATATAAAATTATTTTTCCGTAAATTATAAAGCTTTAAAAATATGAGATGGCAAACAAGATTTTCTCAAAGTGTAAATAATTACCTAGGAAATTTAATTTTATTAAGGTTATAAATAGACTTCGGAATTTAGGCCGGGAAGAAAAATAAACCATAGGCGGATATATTTATGGACCTAATTATCGAATATTAAACAATTTAATTTTTTCTTTTTGAAAAAATCAACTTTGATGAATTAAGTCATGTCAATATTTTGCACTAGAAAGAACAGTTTATTTTAGAGACAAAACATTTATTACGAATATGGAATTAGGCCTCCTCACATATTAAATAAAATATAATAAGGATACAATAAATTAGGTTTACCCAAAAACACAGCAATTTTTACAGTGATATAAACTACGAAAAGTTATGACTAATTTTTCGAATAGCTCTCTTGGAATTTAACCCCTGAATAAAACTTAATGGCTATAGGAATTTTATCATAGAGTTTTTATATAATAAATATAAATATAATGTAATATTTTAACTCTTTTATAAACAAAAATATTTTTAAAGTTGAACAACAACAACACTATAATAATATAAAATCAAAAAATTGTGGATAAAATAATAATCCTTAAAGAAATCCATAAAAATACACCAAATTTTTTATAAAATATAGTTTTAATTGCTGTCAGGACCTTTTGACTCTGTGTTATTTATTGCCTGAATTAAGATTACTGGTTGAACTTGCAAATCTGTCAAATATTGTTCTTTGGTGTAATATTCTGTTTAGTGTGTTTTATAGACCCTTCCCACACTTTGAGACTACACTGTTTTCATGCTTCAGTCCATCTTTCCAATATGTTTGTTATATGATTTGGAATTTCCCCATATTAAAATAAATATATACCGGCGACAGATTTGAAGGTTAGAAGTGTTTAAGTCTTTGGGTAGTGATTTTTAATAAAAACAATATATACTTACCGGTCATCAGCTAAAAAACAATAAGTAATAGCTTTTATATGAAATAAATTTTTATTCGAAATGAAATTCAGTTAAATTCTCTAAATTTCTCAAAAACTTGAACTATAGCTGTCAATCATATAAGACTGAAGAATCAAAAGAACGTTTATAATCATACAACGATATGACTCGTTTATCTTGGTTATCTTTTTCTATCTTACTTTAACCTTAAGTGTCAGATTCTTCGCGACATATAGCCTAGATAAAAAGAAACTTCGTTTTATTTTCTGTCCTTTTTTATTTATAAATAAATAAAGATAAATATCTTTTAAAACAATCTTTGATATGCTCGTAGATTGATGACGCACAGGTATTCTTTCACTGTACAAACTTCACATATTATTTTTTCAGTATATTTTATTGTAGGGGTAAAAACGTAATTTTTTTATCTGTTTTAGCCCAATAAACGTATAAATTTATATATTTCGGGCAAAAGCTCATTAGTTATATTTGAATATGAAAAATTAAGTTGATGTGCACCGGGTTTTAAAATTTTATGGGAGAACAAGAACGAATATGTTTTTCTTAGAAATTAGTTATTAATAAAAAGACAAACCTTTAAGAACATTGTCTGTAAATACCATGTAGTGAAAATGTACCGTTTTGAAGAGTTATACTACCCCCTTTCTGTAGAAAAGTTCAAATTGTCGGGCTTTGATTATCATTAATCTGTGATATATCGTAGTTCACGTTTCAAGCATATAGGGTTAAAATCGCCCCTAAAGTTATCCTTTTAAAATAGAGTTTTTAAATTTCACAACTGATGAATCCGCGACCAAATAAAATGAATTTGTACATTTCCACCCCTAAAAAATATTGAGCCAACCCTCATTCAAACTATAGCGTGTTCAAAACCACATTCTAAAGCCCGCCTTTAGAAGCGATTTTACAAGAAAAAAATCCTCTCTAAATTAAAATTTAGGAGTTAACATTGGGGGTGATTTCCGCCCCATAGACATGCAGCTCACGGTATAAATATACTTGCCAAGTACATATTCTTTTATGAAATACAACTTATCACAGAATAAGTGCTATCAGAAACGGACTTTTAGGAAAAAATAATTAATTTTTTTATGAAGTAAAAAAAATCATATATAACCACTAATTTATTTCAGCACAAGAAAGTAAATTGATATTAATTGATAATGTAACAGACATTCGCATACAAGGCAGTACATTATGACAAGCAAAAGCGAGTTGTCAGCGACATCCACGTTCCTAATGCAGGAGGGAGGTGTGTCTGTTTTATCTGAATTGAGCGAATGAGGGCGATCCCCCCCCCCCCCCCCCAATGCCCCCCTTGGATCCGTCCTTATAATGTAAGGATCAATATGAATTAATAATTTCCGATTACCAGATGAATTACATCAGCATATATATATATATATATATATATATATATATATATATATATATATATATATATATATATATATATATATATATATATATATATATATATATTGGCGATGACTGGAGACTGTTTTTTGTTTTTAAAACAATCTAATTAAAATTCAACTGACAATATATTTTTGATAAAGCCCAAAAGAATGGGCGAAACGTTAAATTTTAATTAGATTGTTTTAAAAACAAAAAACCTCATACCCAAGAAATTTCAGATATATATATATATATATATATATATATATATATATATATATATATATATATATATATATATATATATATGCTGATAAAGAAAGCCACAAAAAGACAAGAGAAGACTACAACAAAGACCAAAGACGAAGATCAAACAAGGAACAAAGCCATAATATCATACATAAAAGGAATAACAGACAGAATCGGAAGAATTTTAAGAAAACACAACATACAGTCCATATTTAAACCACAAAAAGTAATAGCCAACATCCTGGGAAATTCCAAAGACAAGACCAACCTTGAAAATTTTGGCGTTTACAGCATTCCATGTGCAGATTGCCATCAAACTTATATCGGACAAACAAACAGACGCATATCAGCAAGAATCCAAGAACACAAAAATAGCCTCAAAAACAAACAGACAACCTCAGCCCTATTTCAACATTTCCAAACAACCGGGCATACCATCGACTTCGAAAAAACAAAAGAAATAACACGAGATAAACGGGACAATGCTATAAATTTTTCAACTACATGGAAAACATTAATAAAAAATCAAGAAAGAAAACAACAAAAATCAACTAGTACACGAGAGACCTGCATACAAGAAGAAAATATATCGCACTCGGCAGAGGGGAGGAGCCTGCGAAGCCGCTCATCCAATCAGGCAGCGAACCAGCTAAACAAAACTCGAAATTCATCAGAGGCCACCATCAGTTCTCAGTGAGTAACGAGACGAACCGCACTTGAAAATTCCAAATGAGATTTTGGCGAAACGTTGTGAAAACGATTTTTTGAACGAACGGATTGAAGCCCGGAATAACCAAACTATTCATATATATATATATATATATATATATATATATATATATATATATATATATATATACTGATGTAATTCATCTGGTAAGCGGAAATTATTAATTCATATTAATCCTTAAATTATAGGGGCGGATACATAGGGGGAGGCGATCGCCCTCTCAAGAACTTCGAATTCAGACAAAATAGACTCACCTCCCTACTGCACACAAAGATCGTCACATCTTTAAAAGTTATTTACAATTAAAGTACTCAAAACATAACAATTTAACACATATTACTATATTAAGACCAGGAATAACTGCGTTTAGTATGCAAATAAATGTATTTGTGTATCTATATTTTTTATATAAATAGTCACACAAACACCGTCGAAAATAGGTTTATTGGCATATTGAACGCAGTTATTCCTGGTCTTAATATAGTAATATGTGTTAAATTGTTATGTTTTGAGTACTTTGTTTGTAAATAACTTTTTAAAATGTGACGATCTTTTTTGAAAAATTTTTAATGTTTATGTTTTGGGAATTGCTATTGGTATAGGTAAGTTACACAGTATTTTAATTTCGTGTAAACTAACTACTCGAAAATTGTTTGTAGAGTACACACTGATAAAGATCAATATTAAGGTCGAAACGTTCGTGAGAGGAAAACAATAAAACATCTATGAGGAAATAAATTAATCTTTTATTCCCCTAACTGAACTGAAAACCCAAAAAAAAAATAAAAATAGCCAAACATAATTAGTAATATATATATATATATATATATATATATATATATATATATATATATATATATATATTACTAATTATGTTTCGATGATCTTAAATGAATTCAGACATTTATTGAACAAATAACCTGAAAAAAAATATCGTTTTTACCACCCTGCAAAAATACAAATCTAGCCTTTTTTGGGAAAGTTACACGCATATAACCCTTTTCGTAAGCTTAATAATATATAATTGGCTTCATGGGAAAAAATTAGCATTTGAAATTACAAAAGAGAAAAAAAAACTTTTTTGGCACTAACTTAAGGGGTAGATTTCACCCTCTGCAGTTTAGGACGTAAAAAAATACGCATCGAATATTTTAGTGAACTTCAAAATATCAAAGAATGAAGGAAATTGGAGGCGGACACTTGAGAACATTCGCATCTTAGTCAGATCGAAACAGCGTCGAGTGTGTAGTATGATTATTCTGTGCCTTCGATGTATAAGTAAAATAAGTATCTGCGTAGGACAGCATATTTTTAGCAGGAACAAAATTATAGCTAAGGGAGATATCCTGCTCTATAGAAGTAAAATTAACCCTTTTATTGTTAAGTGTAGGTGGCAATAAAATCTCCTTTCCCTGTTTCTTGTAAACCTTACCTATATCGTTGTTTGATTCTTTTCAAATTAAAATTATTTTAAGACGCTTAAAATATAATTCAGGGCGCCGTGCTTTCAAATTGCGTAGGTGGATAAACTGTTAAATCCAACACTGTATAGATTTCGAAGAAAATTTGATGCAGTATCAAGCGTTTGACGAAAAGCCAACACGTAGGCCGATATTTTATGTATATGATATAAATCTTAAAAAAATTACTACGAATAGTTCGACCCACAATTTTCGATTTGTTTACATGTTATAAATAGTTTTAAAAAATTGTTTTAGTATGTGTGACGCAAAAGGTTTATTTTCCTGTTAGAACTCTCTTAAAGAGCAATATATAATATTATTATATAAATATTTTTTGGTATCTGGAACAAATGCTTAAAACTGTAGAGGAGTTCTCCGGGGATATCGGAATGCAATTTGGACTTGACAAGTGCCGTATTTTGGACATCGTTAAAGGGAAGATACAACCGGGGGCTTTTGAAATGCAGAACGGTGAAACTATAGCTGCAATGGAAGCGGACCAAACATACAAATATCTAGGTATGAAACAGGCTAAAAGAATTGACCATGGCACTATGAAGGCCGAATTGACAACCAAATTTGTCAGGAGGGTAAGGCGGGTATTACGAACTAACTTAAACAGTAGACATTTGTTTAAGGCTCTCAACACGTATGCTTGCCCTGCGTTAAGCTACTTTTTTGGAATTGTAAAATGGAGCAGGACTGACATCCAAAACCTGCAAAGAAAAATAAGGACACTCCTAACAAAAGCACAAAAACATCACCCTCGGAGTGTTATTGAACGTACAATGCTTCCAAGACACCAAGGAGGAAGAGGATTGGTGGCTATTGGTAAGCAGCTTGACCAACAAATAATAAACTTACGTTCATATTTCCACAGGTTAGCAGACTCTTCCACACTACATCGAGCAATATGCGAGGCAGACGATTCAACGCCGCTACAGTTGAGGGAACAAGATATTACTTCTCACCATCAAACATACCAAGAGAAGTTACAAACCTGGCTACAGAAGCCACTTCATGGACAGCATCCAAATGAGGTCAATCAAGACAATGTCGACAAGTCAGCGTCGAACTACTGGTTGATTTCAGGACAGATGTTTCTGGAAACGGAGGGCTTCTTGTTAGCTATACAAGACCAGGTTATTCCGACGAAGAACTATCGGAAGTTCATCATTAGAGATCCCTCAATAGAAAATGACCAATGCAGATATGGCTGTCGAACATTGGAGACAATTCAGCACATAATTGGAGGATGCCAAGCGTTTGCCTCAACCGAGTATAAGGAAAGACACGACCCAGCCGCTAAGATACTCCACCAAGAGTTAGCAGAAAAGTTAAACCTACTACAGGTAGGAAAAGTGCCTTATTACAAGTACAATCCGGAGCCTATTCTTGAGAACAACTAGTTCAAGTTATATTGGGACCGAACGGTTCTGACGGATCAGACAGTAGCTCATAATAGACCAGACATTATACTAATAGATAAAATTTCTAGGCGAACTACACTAATCGACATTGCTGTACCCAACAACAACAACCTAAGGCCAAAATACAACGAGAAGATCGTCAAATACAGAGATCTGGAGGTCTAAATCCGAAGACAATGGGCAATGAACACCGTCCAAACGATTCCCATAATACTGTCAACGATTGGAGTGATACCAAAGAACCTCCTGCAGAACATCAAGGGACTTGGCCTTAGTGAGCATCTGTTTAAACCTATGCAGAAAGCAGTTCTCCTTGCAACCGCGAGAAACGTCCGAAAGTTCGTAGGAAATACAGCAGATAATGTCACCTAGGACCCGATAACATAGAAAGGGTTCCCACAGAGCTTCATACTTCTGGTGTCTTTGTATGCCTGGTATGAGTGAATAATCTCTGGAGCGAGTGCGAAGCCGTTTCGCTTGTAAATCATAATCTTTGGTATAAATTTTATTTAACAAAGTTTTTATGGGAAAAAAAATATTCTATATCTTGAAATTCGGTATTTTATTTGTTCTCTTAATATCCTTTCACACAACGGCTTTGAAAATATTTAAAAAAAATTGTAACTGGTAGATAAATCTCTATTGGATAATATGTGTGTTCGGCTATTGCCATTTTGGTGTGTAACACTAAAAATGGTAATAACCGTCACGTCTGCAGCCTTATACAATGTCACTGATTTAATTTAATTGGTATAAGCCTACCAAATCGTTTCTGAAGTCTTCATATGAGTGTGTACGTACTAATGACATTTCTTTGATGGACAAAGTTTGTTTACAGTTCGGAAACTGACAAAAATGTGTCACGGCCCAATCCAGGTTGCCAAATGTTGTTTGATAGGTATGGCAAGTTTTAAGCAACCTGTCAATTTTAGGCTATTGTTTTTTAAATTAATCGTTTGCTTATACTGTATATTTGTAAATAAAGTCTGAGAAGAATATTGTTAAAATGGTTTTATGAAAATACAAAATTCCTTCTTATTTTGGCCGCTAAGTTCCAGTAGACCTTAAATATCGGTTAATCATTTTCGCCAACATATATTGAAAATAATTCTTTGCTATTCCAGACATATTCTTTCTTTCCGACGGTTTAGCGCAGACGACGTACGATGCTAGTGCCAGATCATACAGAAATACTAACAACATTTTTTTTTAAACCAACAATTTGCAATTCTAGATTAAATTCCATAAATAATAATTACCATAAAATCGTTTAGTAATACGAAGTAAGTTAAACAAAAAGAATTTGTCCCAATTTTAAATTCAAAGCTTTTTTATCCATCTACTCTAAATTGACTTAAAGTGAATTGGTAGTTAAAAAATATAAAAAAAGCATTAAGAAAATTAATTTAATTTATTGGTTCAAAACATATTTAAATAAAAAGATTTGTATTTAAAAATATGCATTCATTTAGTTAGTTTATGTTTAGGAAAAGAGGAATATATTAGTCAGATGATAATTACTTTTATATATTGACACTTCATAGTAAATAAAAAAATTTAAATGGACCTACAAATAAAAGGCATTATTGATAGTGACGTGTTTGCTGTAAAGTTATTTCTTTTCTTTAATAAACTTTTACCTTTCATATTTTATACTAAAGGCTTGCTTTTGGGTTTTAAAGATTTCATTTGGTGTATCTTTATCTATGTTAAACAAAATAAAGTTTTTATTAAAAATTAAACCGACTTCTAAAAATGCATCAAAAAGCGAAAAATAACAATACTAATTTTTACACAAGATTGAAATTTTTGAAGTCGGCACCAAACTAATACCTGAGAAAATCTGATTCGCAGCAAAAATATCGAGAGAAATACTTTATTTGTAATTGCTTCGTTACCGTAGTTTGTACGTATCTCGTGCTAGTAGTTATTTGTTTCATTTAGTAATAATTTGGCGTCGATTTCAAAAATTTAAATTTTACATAAAAATATAAATTGTCATTTTTCGCTTTTAAGTGAATTTTAGAAGTCAGTATAAGTTTTTCAAAAAAATTTTATTTTTCAATTTTTGGTTTTGAACTCGTAATGACATCCATAAATTATTTGTACTAACTACTAAGAGAGATATTTAATGCAACTCCAAATGTTTCCAAATGTTCTGTTAATGTAAAACCGCTATTTTAAATTTTAAAAATTCATTTTTGATTCGTAATCTAGGCATACATAATTCCCAAAACAGACATTTAAGGAGCTTGAGACATGTAAGTTTTTTAAATCGATATAATTTATTCTGCTTATTGATTTTGAAGAAATGAATTTAATATGCGCCTCAGGGACCCCCCAATGTCAGTTTTAAGCAAAATCGCCAAAATATAAAATTTTTGGTCTTCCTATTGTCTCTACTATGTTGAATTGTAAAAAATTAACTTCAAATTATTAACTTACGACCCCGAACATACCCTAATACCAATTTTGGAAAAAATATGATTACCATAAAATCTTTAAGCCACCGTATTAGATCTGCCCTATTGAATTTAAAAAAAATTATTTTAAACTCTTATATTACATTCTCGAAAAACCCCTACTACAAATTTTGGACATAATCAGGGAATGTAAAATATTTAGACCGCCATATAGTACCTGTCATGTAGAATTATTTAATAATAATTTCAAATTTGTTATTTACATCTTCAGAAACTCCCCGGTATCAATTTTAGGCATAACCGAGGGATGTTAAATTTTTAGGGCGGCTAATTGGGTCCGCCGTATTGAATTTTTCAAAAATAATCTTAAATTCGTAATTTACACCTCCAAAAACATTCCAATACCAATTTTGGACAAAATCGAGAGATGTAAAATTTTTAATCCGCCATATCAAATTTTTTAAAAATAATTTTAGATTTGTTATGTGCGACCCTGAAAACTCCTTAACACCAGTTTTGGAGAAAATTTGAGAAAATCAATTTTTTGGCCGCCATATTATAATAGATGCTATTGAACCAATTTTGGCCACCGCCGTAACTTCCTGAACATAAAGAAAAAAAAATCATTCAAATCGGAACCACCGTTCCATAGTAATCGACGTATGTACATACATGAAAAAACATAGTAGTTTGTTATAAATGTAATTCTCCTTTCAGGCAGAGAATATGATATATATATATATATATATATATATATATATATATACAAACAGTTTATTTCCTGCAAATATCGGTCTAGTCCTCTCTCCATACGCGTTTCGATCACCTCATGATTTTGTCAGTGGAGCTGTATCGTATAGTTTGTTATATATGTAATTCTCTTTCTAGGCAGATAATATGAAAAATAAATATATACAAACAGTTTATTTCCTGCAAATATCGTCTGGTCCTCTCTCCATACGCGTTTCGATCACCTCATGATCTCGTCAGTGGAGCTGTATCGGACCGAGAGCAACATTAGCAGGAAATAACTGATATATGAACCATAAATTTCAAGGTATATCGGCAAGATATTGCACCTGCCATCTACCAACTTGTATGTCTGACATCGAAGTTGGTAGAAGTTCAAAGTCAAAAAAGTGATTAAACTGAGTAAACTTGTTAAAACAAATTACAATAAAAGGTAGAATAATTGTAAGCGATAAATTAAAGTAATTTTAAATTAAAATAAATTTTAAATGTAATAATAATCACTGCTTGAAAATAATTGTTACCATAAAAAAAGCAGTTTTTAAAATTCCGGTTTCCTAAAACTAATGAAGTTTTATTTAGCTAATGATACAGAAACAAGGAAGAAACTTTTAAAGTTTTGCCATTGCGACTTGAATTTGCGATTCAAAAACTTGGCAAACTTTATTGGAAAGCCGTTAAATTTCGGAATAAAAGTAAATTTTAAACAACCATTTTCATGATTATTTATTTCTTTTGCACTTTAAAAAAGTATTGTGTGCATTTTGAAAAAAGTTATATAGAGTTAACCGTTTAAATTGGTATTATATTACTTTTATTTTTTTATAAGTACAGCTTACATTTCATAAAGTATCTTGTAGTAGTAAACCATCAATTTAAAAATGATTAAATTCTATAAATATATTTTAACTGTGATACTATGAACTTTTCTAAGTTTGGATAACTTTTGGAAAGTAAGATGGCAAAATTTGAGCAAAAATACCACTCGTTTTATAAGATATTAATTAGGACTTATTTCGATGTAAAATTGTAGCAGAGGTAGGTTAGTGTCTCACAGTTTCAGGCCATAATTTTTTTTTTAAATAATTTTTTTTTTAAATTTTCACTTTGAACTTGAAATAATTTTTAAAATTATGCATTTTAGAGCACCTCTCGTATCTCAGTTATCTTGCTATATTGCTTTGTCATTTTCAGTTTAAAATTATTTTAAAATTGTTAAGTTGTATAAATGGCAAGTGTTATCGATCAGTTTAGCAAATTAAGAGCCAAATTATAATAATTTCATATCTTTAGCTTACCTTTGTTTTTATAACAACAAAAAGGGCATTGAATTTTGCCGCGAACTTGTTCTTTGATGATTCGCAACGAAAGCTTAAGCAGAAATAATCTGAGACCCAAAATACATGGTTAAAATAAAGGTAAACTTTACTCTTAAGTGTTTTTGTTGTACCGAAGTTGTTGCCTTCCTTTTATTAAAGGAAAATTTGGTATTTAAGGGAAGGTAGCTTGGGGGACAAAAAATTCGAACGAATGAAAATAGACATTAAAAAATATATCATTTATAAAAATTTATCCAAATCAATGCAAATCAATGAGAACTCATGTTACTGATTTCGAAAATGAAAAAAACGGAAAATTTTATGTGTGAATATATGCTGAGGGAATGTGTTGGGGAACAGCTTTAGATCAGCGACTCTTAACCTTTCAGTATGTCCTATCTGTGTTTTCATAAACGTTTTAATCGCGCCACCCTTTTAACGGTTTTTCGGAATTATTTTTCAAATTAAAAAAGATAAAAACACTGTTAACGACAGAACGGATATAGGAAATTTGAGCCACATTTATACTAGCCCAATTTAAAGAAAATGTAAAAATTTGCAAAGCGTGAAAAGCATGAAAATTATGTTTTTTTTTGAAAAAATTTCGATGTCCTAGAACACTGCCCTTGATTTTTCACTATTTTTCCTCACTTTCCCTAAAAACTCAAAAAAAGAAAAGTGTCACTTCACAAAGCACTTTATTTTCAGTTAATAAACCGAATTTACGTATTTATTTTCAATGGAACTAGTTAAAAAATATTGTACGTAATATATTTCAATTATTTTTGCACAAATTTTAGCAAACCAATTTAGAAAAACTTATATTTTCAGTGAAAAATTAAAAACACGTCTCGAAAACGTCATCAACGGTCAAACTATCTAAACTGGCCGCCGAATCACGTAAAAAGGTGCAACGTTGCCAGATGTAAAATTTCTTCATAATAGAAACTATAAGATTTGTCCTTCTCAGTCAACAACATAGTTTAATTTTTTTTAATATTCAGAACAGTTTCTAAGTAAAAATAATCTTAACCTTTCAAAATTATTGGTTGGTTTTGCTTAAGATAGGTTGGTTCAGGTTTAGTTTGATTTTGGTTAATTTGGAAAACAGAAACTAACCTGAACTAATCTAAATTAACCTAGATTTAAAGTTTCCTGATATAAACTTTAAAAATTTACCCATTACAGTTAACAACATAGTTTAATGTTTGTAACGTATAAAAAGGGGTACAATGAATCTTAACCTTCCAAAATTTTGGTTAGTTTTGGTAAGTACAGGTTAACATTAGTCTTGGTTACTTTAAAAAACTGAAATTAACCTGAACTAACCTGAACTAACCTAAACTAACCTGAACTAGCCTAAACTAACCTGAATTAACCTAAATTGACCTAGATTTATTAATTAAAAAATGTCATTGTCCAGCAGAAACCACGTGGAGGCGGGACAAGCTCTGCCACTCGACACATTCTGCTAACGGACATAAGCAATATGATCAATTCAAATTATCCGTTTAAAACTACTGGTATTTGGAGGGAAACAAACAAAAGCAACTATAATCCTTAAAACCTTTATTATTTAGAGTCAAAATCGCACATCGACGGCATAGACATAAGAGTAATTAATAGTACTTCAATAATCAAAGGAAAGGAAAACATTCTTTTTGGAACCTTTCAAACAGAAAGAGAAGAATATTTAAAGAAATCGTTTTTGCAATCTGGCAAAATCGCCGACGTCAACAGTACGCCATCTTTAGCGAACTATGCAAACTATTATTTTTTGGTGCCGGCCGTTTTCTTTTGATTTTGTTGTGATTTTTGTCGTGGTAATTTTTCGGATATTTTCGATAAAAAAAGTGCATATTTTTGAATTTTTGTATAATGCAGAAGTTTCTATCACTGTGGAATTCGTTGTTATAACAAAAGTTTAACGATTTAGTGAAAAAAATTGAACCTAAAGTGAAAAGTTATTTTCCCTATTTTCCGCAAAATTGAGAAAAAATTATGGATCCAGTCTGAAAGGAGAATTACATATGTTACAAACTATTTAAATACGACAGAAAGATTTCTTTATTTCTTACTGAAATTTTGATTTTTTAAAAAATATTGAAGTTTCATTAAAATCGTAGTCGGACATTTCAGGTACCTTTTTTGTTAGTAAAAATTGCGTTTTTAAATATATTTAAAATATAAATATTCTTCCGACTCCAAGTTTGTTAAAAAAGAGCGATGGAAAAAATGATTCGGTAATATATTTTCCATTACTTTAAATGGCTAAAAAATTATCCTATTATAGGGGGATGGGTGAAATAAGCTAAGTTTATTCACTTGCTTTCACACATCTTCAAAGCAAAAGGCGGAAAAACGAAAGAGCTAAAAATTATAGCCGAAGGCTTAAAAGTTGCCAGGGTGTCCATGAATTCGTGAAAATTAAATTATATACTAAAACTTTTTATCGATGGCAAGTCTTTACCAATAAAATGATTTAATAAAAATTACAGAGCTTCTTTTAAGGCGAGCCCTTTTGTACAAGAATTTTTTGAATTTAATGTGGCAACTATTTAAATAAATTTCTTTATTGTCGATATGATTCAAAATCTAAAAAGCGTAAAATCGAAGTAGTACTATACAGTGTGTCCACGGATGGGTACTGCTCACTATTAAACTTCAATATTTTGGATTTTTTAAGGCAAATTCATTCTTGACAAAAAGTCTTGCTTGCCTTTGGATTTTAAAAATAGTGATCAAAATCATGATAATATGTACAGGGTGTTCAAAATAACCAATAATTTAAAATTAATCTTAAATGAAATGCTCTAATTTGTAATTTTTTTACAAATTTTATTTAACCAACAAGTAAACTTACTCAAGTGTAACTCACCGAATTGAATGGAACTTGACATACGAGTAGAACATTGAAAAAAAATTAGACAAGAATTTTTTTTGTAGCGGCCATAACCCACTAATAAGGGGTGGCAAGTAACGGAACAGCTAAAGACTTTTCCAGGGATGATTTGTTTGGTAAAGGTTAAGATCATACCTTAAATAATTTTCAGCGGGAAATCAAATGGTGACCTTGAATCTGACCTTGAAAATGACCTGCGTGGTTGTTTGAAGGTCAACTTTCATTTTTTCAAATAAAAACCCTCTTTTTTAACATCTGTAGTTAAAAGACCGGTAAATTTTACGTCCAAATATGTTAAAAAATTTGCCCTTGGCAATGACCCTCATGATTATTTCATGATCAATTTTTTACAAAGTTGACTTATTTTGAAAAATAAATACCAAAATCTGATTCTACGGGAAAAAATATGCCCGATTTGGTTGATGTAATTGTTAACATACCATTTGTTACAAATTATTAAATAATTAATTTTGCATTTTTAATAAACTCATTAACGCTCATAAGAAAATAAATAATAATACCTGTACGGAATACACTGATGAACAGGTTTTTGAGTGCACTAAATTCATATAAGTAAATTCTAAAAAAATCATCAAATTAGATTTGACAAAGAAATTCTAAAAACTACTGGAAATGTGTTGAGGTTGCGAAAGCTTTTGGAGGTCAGAAATGAGCCCTACAAATTGAATTGCACATTTACTACATCTTTTCATTACATAACAGATATTTTGAAAATTCATGGTCTGTACAATTACAAGATTTTTGGTTCAGCGAATGAGTACCTGACATTTGCTTGACTATACGTCATTAGATTTTCAGTTAATCTAAAAAAAATGATTACCGCGAGAATACGTGCTAAAAAATTACGATGATTATTTTAATTAGGATGATAATTGATATTCTAGGATTATCTATCAAATCTAATTTTTGCAATTTTCCTGTAATTGTTATTTATATACCACACAGTTTCTCGGCTTATGACGATTTATTCGTAAATCTTAACGCCTTGCCGGATTTGAATGGTGTTTCGAGTATGTTGTTTTTGGATGATTTTAATATTTCCGAATATACGTCTGCGGATATTAGCTGTGCAACGAACAGTCCAAAACTACATGCTACTAATAATTTGGCTAACTTCTATAACTTATATCAGTTCAATAATGTAAAAAATCACAACAATCGACTTCTTGACTTGGTGTTTGGCCCACTGAACTCTTGCAGAGTTGTTGAATTTGATTCGGCAATGTTACCTGTTGATGTGCATCGTCCATTGTTGATAACATGCTCTTATTGAACATGCAAACAAAAGAAATTTAAATTATGGTACACATATAATTTTAGAAAGGCTGATTTTCCTAGGATGTACCAGCTTCTGCTCGATAGTAACTGGTCTTTTTTGCGTGAGGGTTTTGTTGTTGAAGAGGCTGTGGCGTAATTTTATCAACATGTAGATGTAATTCTTAATGACACGTTACCAAAGACTTTGTTCATGTATAGTAAGTACCCATCTTGGTTCACTAAGGAGGTAATTCGCTTGCTAACAAATAAAGAGTTGCTATGGCGGAAATATAAAAGATCTACTGAGACTTTCAGAAGATCTTTCTGGAATTTTAAGACAGTTGTAAAAAATTGTATCCATATGTCCTACAGTACTTATCTTGCAAATATTGAAGGAAATTTAAGAAGAACCTCCAATCGTTTTGGTCCTACATCAATCTTAGGAAGTCTAGTAGTACTCTGCCATCTGCTATGTCTTACCAAGGTCAGGAACTAACTAATCCCACTGACATCGTAAATTCATTTGCGAAATTATTCAAAGAGTCCTGTATTGTTTCTACACCTCATGTGCCCACTTCTAGTCAGGGTTGCAATTCTTACCCTATCTCATGATCTAAAACAATGCCTAAAGACGTTGAGAAAGCCTGTAAAAATAGAAGACCAAATTCACTGCGGCTCCTGAGCCTTTGCAATTTTTAATTTATGCATCCAGAAAAATATTTTTCCTGATCTATGGAAGGAATCAAAAATTTGTCCGGTTTTTAAAAAGGATGATAGAACCAGGGTCAAAAGTTATCGCCCCATAGCGATAAAATGCAATTTTGCAAAGATATTTGAGTGAGTTCTTCAGGAACAAATTTCCTTTTACATAGTGCCTCTTATGATTGATCAGCAACATAGTTTTGCTTCTGGAAATTCAACCGTGATCAATCTTTGCACTATTGCACAGTATGTCTTAGAGCGTATTGATTCTGGCACTCAGGTTGACGTCGTTTACACAGATTTTTCCAAAGCGTTTTATCGACTTGATCATGCTGTTTTACTTTCCAAATAGTCGGACTTTGGTTTTGATGATAATCTTATTCGATTTTTTGAAAGCTACCTATTAAACCGCTCTCATTATGTTGAACACCGTGGTCATAGATCTAGTAATGTCAGGTGTTCCTCAATGATCTGTTTTGGATTCTTTACTTTTTAACGTTTTTATTAACTATATCACATGTGGGTTTAATAACAGCTGTCTACTTTATGCAGACGATTTAAAGATATTCCGAGACATACGGTATCCTGGCGATTGCTTAAGCCTTGAACCGGATCTCATGAAATCAAATGCTTGGTGTCTAAAAAGCAAACTGCCTCTGAACCTAGACAAGTGCAATGTTACGTCATTCTCAAGAAGTAAAATGCCTCTGCTGCATTTCTAAGACGAGTTAACTGCATTAAGGACCTAGGAGTCACGTTTTACTGCAGACTCACATTTGTCAATCATATTAATGATACAGTATCGATATCTTATCAAACGACGGGCTTTCTAGTGAGATCTAGTCATGAATTTTGTCGCTCCAGGTCATAAGCACGTTATATTATTCTCTTGTCCGCAGCAAATTCGAATATGCCTCACTTATCTGGCATCTGTATTACCCAGTACACTCTGAAAAATTAGAAAAAATTCAGTATCGTTTCTTAAGATTGTTAAGCTTTAAATCGGATGGATTTTATGCACTGCCTACTATACCTCGCGAAAGCTTATTGACAAGATTTAATTTCATAACTCTGGAGAAGTGCAGTAACGGGACTCGTGTATTTCTTTTGTATAAACTAGCTTATATCAAGATTTTGGCAACTGATTTGCTCGTCGGAGGTCATTTGTATGTTCCAGGGATACCTAAATCTCCAGTATTTCTCTGTTTGCCGAAACCAAGAACTAATGTATGACAATTCTTCCCACTATACTCGATGTGTTTCCTTTATGATCACCTGAAAAACAAATTTGTTGTATTTTACTGCAATTATTCTGTTGTCAAATCATTTATTTACAATTATCTGTGATTGATTTGTAGACTATGTTATACTTATTGTATTGTCTGTATTATGTATATAACTTTAGGATTTATGTAACTCTGTTCTTTTTCCTGTCTAATAATAGGGACTCTGGTCCTGTAGGGCAGTGTAAATAAATAAATAAATGAATAAAAAGGCAATATAAAGTAATGAGAGCAGAAAAGTTTTCAGGTCATTTGAACATTTTTCGCCAATACATTTTTAATTGAATTTTTGCTTAATCCGTGAAAATAATCTGATAAAATAATTTATACATATAAATAAATATATAATATTATTTCATAAATTGATATGATCTAATGTGTCTATGTAATATGGGTTTTATGGCCGCTTATAAGTTTAATAGAAAATTATTTGCAAAATTTAACAATATTATTATCAACGTGCACTAACGAACGAGACTAAATCCCCTTGGACAAATTTGGAACAACTCCCATTTAGAATCAATCCGCTTGCATTAGGTGTAATTTTAATATGCCTAAAGGCAATAATTTGCCAGCATGTATCTTATCTTTGAACAACAAAATTTAGTTATTTGTAATAATGGAAACATTTCAACTCATCACTATGGAACTTCAAAGTAGTTTATAGTAACAAACTATCCTATAATTATATCTTTAAAAATAATTTCAAGATAACTTTGGTGTTTATGTTTTAATGAAAGACAAAATGATTTAATAATGGAGAAGTTTACAAAGTTTTTATGAAATGACGAAGTTGTAAAAGTGCAAAGTTGTGCTTTGTAACAATATTTTTGTTTGGTCGGCCCGAGAGACGTGACGTCATTTCTCTTGTTCACTGTTACGAGGCGTTTGTATTGTATAGCCTTTGAGTAGAATATTTTTCTGTTTGAAGTGCGCAGCACAACGCATGCGCCCATTTCCGTAGTTACTTGGTTTTTTCTTTTTCTCTATATCGGACTGTGATAAATAATGGGGATTTTATTCCCTCACTATACCTACTCATATTGATCAAATTGCTCATTTGTTTAAAAAAAAATTTTGTATTTAAATTATTAATTATTAAAGATCTTTAAAAGAAACCATAAAGAAAGCTAAGAAATGAGCCAAAACTATTAAAAATAGGAAACTGGCAAATGCAACACACGTATTTGAGTGAAATGATGTTTGCAAATGATACGACATAGTCAAAACACCTGAAGATCTACAAAGAAATCTAGAACTTTTGGACAGGGAAATCACAAAGATAAATATGAACATAAACATCAAAAAGACCAAAACAATGATAATTGTAAGAGAAACGAATTCTTGACGTTAACATACATTGAAAAACATTGGAACAGGTGGAAAATTATAAATATCAGGGAACAGTAATACAAAGAGCTAGAAAAATAGATCAAGAAATAAAAGCAGGAAGAATATTCTGTATGATGGGAACGGCGTTTCTGGGAAACAAAGAAATCCCAAAACAGATCAAGACGAAAATAGTGAAAAAATGATAAGACCAATAATAATGTATAACACAAACACCACCCTCGGAGTGCTATTGAACCTACAATGCTGTCAAGACATCAAAGAGGAAGAGGATTGGTGAATATTGGTAAGCAGCTCGACCAACAAATAATAAACTTACGTTCATATTTTCACAGGTTAGCGAACTCTTCTGCATTACATCGAGCAATATGTGAGGCAGACGATTCAACCCCGTTATTGCTGAGGGAACAGGATATTGCTTCTCACCATCAGACAGACCAAGAGAAGTTGCTACAGAAACCACCTCATGGACGGCATTCAAATGAGGTCAATCAGGATAACGTCGACAACTCAGCGTCGAACTACCGGCTGATTTAAGGCCAGATCCCAGAGCCTATTCTTGAGAACAGCGAGTTCAAGCTATATTGGTACCAAATGGTTCTAACAGATCAGACAGATGCTCATAATAGACCAGACATTATATTAACAGATAAAATTTCTAGGCGAACTATACTATTTGACATTGCTGTACCTAACAACAACAACCTAAGGCCAAACTACAACGAGAAGGTCGCCAAATACAAAGATTTGGAGGTGCAAATTCGATGACAATGGGCAATGGACAGCATCCAAACGTTTCCCATAATTTTAACAACAACTGGAGTGATAACAATGAACCTCCTGCAGAACATCAAGGGACTGGGTCTTAGTGAGTATCTGTATAAGCCGATACAGGAAGCAGTTCTTCTTGTAACTGCTCGGACTCTCCGAAAATTCGTAAGAAATACAGCATGGAAAGGATTCCCACAGAGCTTCATACTTTTGGTATCTTTGTATACCTGGGATGAGTCGATATTCCCTGGAGAGAGTGCGAAGCCGTTTGGCTTGAAATCATAACATTAATGTATAGTAGTGAGACATGGGCAATGACAGAAAAGACTAAAGCAGGTGTAAATGCAATGGAAATAGAATTTCTGAGAAGAATAGGAAATAAGACCACGAGGGATAAAATAAGAAACAAGACAAATTTGAGCATCAAACCAATAACAAAAAAATAGAAGAAGGACAGTTAAGGCGGTTCGGTTATGTGTATCGAATGAATAAGACTGGTGAAAGTACATGAGATGTGAGTGATAGGGAAAAATAAGAAAGGAAGAACAAGAAGAAAATGGAATGACCATATTAGAGAAGCAGCGGAAAGAAGAGAGATAGACTGTTAATGAATAAAACAAGAGACCCAGGATAGGAAGCGATGGAGAAAATAATGCAGAAGAGCATAAACTTGATTACCCTCAAGCCTTAAACCGAAAGGTAGAAAAGCATAGGATTAATTAAGTAATTATTAACTTAAAGCAAATGATTGATGTACTTTAAGTTGTAAAAAAGGATGGAAGATGCCACCTTCAGAATTGTTACCTTTTGTTGTAAAAAAAAGCAAATACATGCATAAAAATATTTACAATTAAGTCCCTTTCAAAAGTCGGACCTAAAGAATATTATCACTACTTTTAGAGGTAATAAGTAAATGAAATAAAATGTCCAAACTGCGGTAATTTTTTTGGAATGAATGCTTCGACAACTAACTGTATGATATAGTTTATTAAAAAGGTCCCTATTAATATTATTGATGACATATTTATTTAGATTTTCATTTTGGTTTGTCCATTTTTTTAACTGAAAAATAAATAAAATAGATACATTTATAGACAAAAATATGAAGTTACATTACAAGTAATGATTTTCGGCTCTAAGTAGCAGTTGTAACAACAAAATACTCGCTAAAATATGACATAAAAATTAATCCTGCAAATTAAAAATGTTTAGGAAATTGTATAGTTTTGTATGAGTTATTGTTTATAGCCGAAAAAAATATTAAAAACATAACTCTTCTCGTATAGCACTTTATTGCATCTTGAAGACCTTGACTCGAACTTTGGACCTCCGCAAGCAGAATTGAAAAATATTTTATTCAATCAATGCGGTAAAATCGCATTTTCAAATGTTTGACGTTGTCTATCTCGGAGAATAAGCGTCGTACGAAAAAATAAGTAAAGGACCTTTTCTGTTTAAAGTCACTAAAACAATACTATTCAATTTTTTTTTAAACCGAATTTTTAAATGTTAAAATAATTATTTGTTTATAACAAGGGTGTTCTTACTCGAGTGAACTATCCTAAAAAATTATGTTCAGCGGCTCCAAATATATAAAAAAATTTTGGTGAATCCATTAAAAATAAAGAGATAATTGGGATCTCTCAGGCCCCTACACTAACAGAAATTTGTGGATTTCCCAAAGTAACCTGGCATCGACGCATGTATGTTGCAAAATTATAGTAAAAAGATGCATTAGCGACCATTTTCGCTAGATCTATTATTCGGTTAAGTGTGAACCAGGCGGCAATATTTCTTCTAAATATCGATAAACCCTCCATATCCATTTTCCGTTCCAGCTTTGGTAGATTTCCTATTTTATTGTCGCTAAATATGAATTTAAAACAGAATTTTTCTACACGCGCGATCGGCTTTAAGATTCCGTTCTGATCGTCGTCTCTAAAACGGTTTTCTTTAGAAAATCGGGAAGGAATGTTGGTCATCGAGCATTCAGTTGATCCACTGCCTGTTTTCTCTGACGCTGCTTGAAATTTAGGGAACAGACATTAAAAGTTAATCGGGTAGCAATATACCCAAATAGTTTTAAGATTCCCAAGGAAAATTCAATTATGCTTTTTAATAAATTGTTCAATAGCAAACTTGATTGTTTTACTACAAATTAACAAAGTTTTTAGACTGCTTAAGTGTTAGCGAAGAATTTATTTCTCGACAAGAAAAAATACATTGAATCAGTGGGAAGGTAGGATTAAAAGTTATTTTAAATCAAATAATTCCCCTTTTTTTAAAGTTAAAATCTAATTATACTTTTTAATAAAATGCCCAAAAGCCAAGTAAATTATTTTAATAGCAAGTTTACAAAGTTGCAAGCCGCTAAAGAAATTATGGCAAACTTTCTACCGATTATCGTCTTGTATTTTCCTAATAAGAACGAAGAGGAATTTTAAGGTAATATTAGGAAAACGTTTTTAAAGTATTTTAGTTCTTTCATATTTTAAGTTAAACAGAGATGCAATATTTGTATAATGTTGTAGTTTTCATTAGTTCAGATTGAAGCAAAGATAAAAGTAAAGTCTAAAGAAAAAAAAATTATGCTAAACGAGCTTTAAATGCTTTCTCTAAAAAAAACCAAACGAACATAAAAATCACATTCAAATAGTTGATTTCTCCAATGGGCTATTTGACTCTATTAAAAATATGTTACATATTATTGTGATCCTCAGCGCAATAAGCGTATTTTATTTATTTTCCGAATAAAATATGTTTTTATGCTGTAAAAACCCTAAATTAAATAAACATTTTTTTCAATGTTCGATCATGCGATGGAAAACCTTCCACGATTGTTTGCAACTCTGTTGATGTCACATATAAGTAAACAAAAAAGATGTCAGTTTACTGATAGGCGATTTGAACAATTACTGATGTTATCGCACCATTTTCCAGTTAGCTATGGATATATTTCTTACAAATCCTGTATAGTTTAGTTAGTAATTGAAATTATTTTGTTATAAATATTAGAAAGAGGATAATACTATGTACAAGTGAATAACAGTAACTTTCTAGTAGTTGATGCACTTACGATTGGACTTTTCCCAAAAAATAGTTCAGATCTTTATGCTGCAAAACTCAAAAAGTGAAACCAGTGGCGTATCGCCTTACTACTTTGCACTCGTCTTGATCCTTCGTATTTTTTCATTTTTATCAAGAGACTTGAGGGCGCCCCTGGATTGGCTACGCCCCCCCCAGCACCGCGGGGTCTGCAGGGTCATTATTCACGCCACTGCTTGCAACTTATTTATTCAAAGATGTTACTCAATAATCATACCAAAAACGATAGAGGTTAAAATAAGTTTGCACGTAATTATAACAAATTTCTTTGGTTTTATAGGTCTCTTATCCATAATAGAATATTAAAGCCTTTATTCTAGAACAAATAAATTCAGATTTATATAGGGTATTTACTCGTGATAAGGAACATTGAAATATAAATAAATACCTTTTTAGGAATGCTTATAAACCTCCATGTGTATTTATGCACCATTTATAAACTATGTCATGATGGCAAATAAATAAAAATCTCAAGAAATTAAACAAACAGTCATTGAGCGTTACTTTATTTACTACTAACAATGACCGACCGCAGGTTCGTCTATGAAGTAGTAAGAAACGATTACATGACGCAAAGTCAGGCAAATAAGGCTGAGATTCTAAAACTGGGATACTGTACTGGTCTTGATAGAGAACCTATGACTTGCCCTTTGGGTTGTTTTTTGGTATTCCGTCACGTAGTTCAGCAAGAACTTCGAGGTAGCAATGTTGGTTAATTGTTTGATCTTCAGGAACTTAGTGAAGGTATACACAACTCCAGTGACAAGACCATTAGATGATCGAAACACGTATGGAGAGCGAAACAGAGTTGAATTTGCAGGAAATAACCTATTTGTATATATTTTTTCTTTTACCGGCGATGTCATAAACCTCCGTAAGCGAATTAGGTCGTAGCCTTCTTTATAACCATAATATTCATTTCGGGGGTTATTGGCCGCCATATTGAATACGCTATTTTGAATTTAGATATTGTGATGTGAGATTCGTAATCAGCGATGTCATAAACCCCAGTAACCGATCGTTTAAGTAGGTTGTAGCATTTTTTGCAGCCATAATATGCATTTCGGGGGTTATTGGCTGCCATGTTGAATGTGCCATTTTAAATTTCGATATTTGGATACGAAATTCGTAATCAGAGATATTATAAAACCTCCAATTCAAACTTTTAAGTAGGTTGTATCCTTCTTTATAACCATAATATATATTTCAGAGGTTATTTACCGCCATATTGAATACGCCATTTTGAATTTCGATATTATGATACGAGATTTGTAATCAGCGATATCATAAACCCCTGTGACCGAACTTTTAAGTAGGTTAGATCCTTCTTTGCAGCCATAATAGGCATTTAAAGGTTATTGGCCGCCATATTGGATACGACATTGAAAATTTCGATTTTCTGATACAAGATTCGTCACTAGAGATGTCATAAACCCCTGTAACCCAACTTTCAATTAATCTTTATAGCCATAATATGCATTTCGGGGATTATTGGTTGCCATATTGAATCCGTCATTTGAAATTTCGATATTCTGACGCCATATTCGTGATCAACGCACCCAAATACTACGAATTGAGCCATAAAACGGAATATTTTGCCCTCACAAAAAAATCTATGAATTGTTTTTACTGCGTTTTCAAAAATTTGTTTTTTGAAAGTACCATATTGGATCCGCCATCTTGATTTTTTCAAAAAGGCTATGGTTTAAAAAACTATATATAGCTTCAAAACGAGCTGACATAGAACTCTCTACGTTGCGTCAAATTTTGGATAGGGAGGTGATCGATTTGGCCCTATATATATATATATATATATATATATATATATATATATATATATATATATATATATATATATATATATATACGCAGAAGAAATAAGGATTACCTAAAATTTACTGATATTTCGTTTGAGATCGTAACAGGTAAAAACAATTCTTACACTACATTACAGCGATATGACTTTTTACTTCAAATCATCACACTTTTAGCATGCAGTTCTGAAACATCACGTATAGAAACTATAAGATACCAACTATCTTTCTTATTTCATACAGAATCATCTTTTTAAGTTTCTTGACTTTGTTTCTAAAGACCTAGTAGGTATATATATTTTTCTAAGTTTTGTAAGAAAATATCAATATGAGAAAACTAATTCTAGGTGTGTCTTTTTAGAATATAAACAATTTTTTTAACTCCTAAATTTAATATATATTTTTTAAAATTTGCTTAATATATTTTAATTTTTTGTAGAAACTCTTTCTGACATCTGAACACCCTGTATATTAATTCTAACACTTATAATATTACAAATAAATATAATTTTTTGGATTAAATTAAAACCCTTAAAAACTTGCACAAACTCATTGAGAAAAGTTTCAAAAAAATAGTTTGAGGCAATGTTACATTTTATAGATTTAAATATTTACCTTTTAGTATTTTTTTTCGTCCTACTTTAAGGAAATTATCAGAGAAATGAAAACTATAATGAGAAAGTTGAATGAAATTCAAATTCCGCCATAAATTTTATACATAGATTATGTATGTTCTTTTATTAAAATAATATTATAAATGTTTAGATTTAAAATCAACGTAAGGAAATTTTTATTTTTATTAAAATATAAAATTTAAACCTTTTGTATTCAAAAGGTTAAAATTTTTCATTTGAATTATCACTTAATACAATGTTTTCAATATTTTAGTCAATCTTTATAATTTTTCCTTTTAGTAATACTATAATTATTAAGCAAAATACTGTACATTGAAAGACAAAAACCTTTAATAACTTCTTAGTTTCCATGCATAAAGGTCAATCATTCCTCTATTAATGTTGGTCAATCTATGTACGACATAGCCGCAAATACACGACGTAACTGAGCCTTAGTCATAAGCTACAAACCCGGTGTCAGCTGGCTAAACACCGAACTGCTTTAATAAATCGTTATAGGTTGCAAAAAGCGGAAAATATTTGACAAAAAGAAAATATTGCTATTTGTCCTTTTTACGGTTTCATAATATCCAGACCTTATTGCCGGCTCGTTGTGTACTCAGACGCTACCTGTGGCGCGATAGGGATAAAGCCATAATGAAAATAATATTAACCGTTTATTTGTTGCCTTTTATTTTATGGAATAATGAAATAATAAAACACATTGGCGGACCAGAAACTTATGTAAATAATGTAAGTTTATTAATAGGCTGTTGGTTTTAAACAGTTTTATTGCAATAAAAATAAGGAATTAAGCATTTTTAAGGTCGATTTATAACAAATCAGGAGTCTAAGTAAGTACATTTATATTAGAGAAACGTATTCTGTTCTAACACGGTTAGTAGAGGAAGGTCCCCTAAAGCAGTAAGATAAAGTTAAAGGCCCAAAAATTGTAATTTTTGTTTGATTTTGATAACAGGTTTCATTTTATTCCATAGGATATCGAACTTAAAAATAAAATGACACGATGCTGCGATTTTGTATCAGATATATATTTATTATTAAGAATTAAAGAATCTCCAAAAATCCGCTTTGCTCTAATAGGGGGCCTAAAGCAGGTAAGCCGTTTGGGCAAAGCAGGTAAACAACATAATATCACCACAAATGAGACACATGTTTCTAAAATATATAAAAGAGGATAACAAAAGAAGAAATTACACTAACAACATTTTAGAAGCATTAAAGAATAACTTAAGACTATTGTTCATTTTATTAATCTTTTTTTAGGACCATGTTGAGATTTCAATTATATAACTATCTTAAAAAAACTTGATCTTTTAATATTTAATTAATCTTTAGAAATAGAAAGGTTTTAATCATATAAATGTATTAATTCTTCACATAAATAGCAAAAATAGGAACCCATTTCAGAATAACTAGTACAAGCCTCATGATACCCGTCTTCACAGTCTCCACATTTAATCCAATCTTCTTTAGGTGGGTCCACATAAGAAGCACCTCAAACAAGACAAATATCTTACCTTGCAAGTTTTTCCTTTGATGCTATTTTTTTTTTAGTTTTGCCTATTTTGCTTATAGATGGAAAATCTTTCTAATTTCTTGTTTTACCAGAAAATTTCTTTTTTTCTCCCTTCTCTTTTTGTTGCTCTTTAATTGGTGTACTGATTATTACTTCAGCTCTTAAAATTTTTCTTTTGGTGTTTGTTTTATTTGGGTTCAATTTAGGTGTCGCTCTGATATGTTATAGGTGTCAATGGACTGGTGTTGAACACGAGGCTCTGTCTACATTAGTCGGAATTTCTTTTTTAAAAGGTGGTGCTACTTCTATGAAAGCGAGGTCGCTGCAATTTTTTTGTGCGGCACGAAACTGCAAGATAATTACTTGGCATTGTGGTCAACGACTAGAGCCCTGTATGTCAGATTGGATGGTAAAAATATAAATACATGCCGATTTGTGAGCTATATTCCAGTACACTAGAATCCTTTAATGGCATTATGTATCCTGGCTGCTTTTAAATAAGTTTCGCCAAAGACTTTGGCCATTTCATATTGATAAATTATTCTCGCCACTCGGCTTCGTTGAAAAACGGTCTGTTCAAAATAGGTTTTGAGAGTTCCATATACGCAACGGTTCGGGGGTTGCATGCGATGTTGTGTGAGGAGGGAGCGAGACAAAAATCACATTATTCTGTGTCGCATATTTTAAACTCTTAAGAAATTTATGAAATTCATGGTTATCTTTTACCAATATCACTTTTTTTCAGGAGTTGGGTTGGTAATTTCGACGAAATAACGAAGCCATTCGAAGAACTTAGGTTCATTGATCTAGCTGTTGTCTAGCTGTAGCATCTGTGCTCTATCCAATAATCTACCAACCATTCCATCTACCAAAAATGAGGAATGGGGGTATGAAGATTCAGCCGAGTTGCAGCAGTAGACAACAGTCGTTAATGTTCCTCTTTTCTCCTCCTAACTTTGGAGCCCCATTGAAACTGATCAAAACTCGGGAATATTCGGGTACTCTCGGCATACGTACATATTGACACTTACGTTTTATTCGACAGTATAGGAGCGCTTACCTGCTTTAGGCGGGCCTTCCGCTTTAGGCTCCTCTCCCCTAACTATAGTTTCCAAATTAAAATTTAAAATAATAATATTATTTTTCCAAGGTACCTATTCGAGCTTAAATGAGTGTATTTTTATGTGTGTAGGGTAGAAACATTAACTAGAATAAATTTAAAAGAATGGCTATTATTTTTCTAAAAAAATATCAAAATACGTCGACATTTGCTTTCACTTTGCCACAATTCAAGACTTTTTTTTTCAAATAGAAAGGCAAATATTCGGTACCTTGTTACTGTTGCTATTCTATCCTGTTGGCAAGTCAAAATAAATAAAAAAGGGTACTGAAACACCAATTTAGTTTATTAAAAAAAATGCTGTAAGTGTTTGCCATTTTTTCTGGCAGGACACCAATCATACGTAACATGCCTGCAGTAATTTGCAGTTTCTCGGAAATTTTCATGGCAAAAACTCAATTTTGAAAAATTTCGACTGCAATTATTTGAATAATTGTGGATTATATAATTAGCAGGATGATAAACTTTGACACATTTATTTAAAAAACGAAAATGGCAGTTCCAAGATGGAGGACAAGTCTTATCGTTAACGGCCCGATCGACTTAAAATCGTTATTTGAGGGTTTTTTGGTGTTTTTTTACCCCAATTTATATTAAAATCGACATTTGGATGATTTTGAAGCAGTTTAGAATACATTTTTAGTTAGAATATAAAAATTCACTATTGCCGACAAGTTATATCATTTATTTGTAGTCGAATTTATCTCAAAATTAATACTAGGGTGTTCTCGGAATTGCTGAGTATGAATTTTATCTGAACTTAAGTAAGATGCTAAACGACTTTAGTACGATCTTTGTTGATAGAAGATCTAAGTGCCGACCGACGTTTCTGCGGCAACTTTATTACGTAGTGATTAAAGTGGAAAAATAGAAAAAAAAATATTGATGAATTTTTTGTGGTTCCTTTGCCTCTTTTTAAACCATTCCTCTTTTCATCTTAACTCTATTCTCATTTTCACGTTTTCTTAAACGTCTTTCATGCAATTATGTAACATTATTATAATGGCTACCCATTTTAACAGCAATTTTTGGAATAGGGGTTAGTTATTTTGAAAAAAATATTACAGATATTATGCATACGTAAGTAATGGCTCGAAAATAAAATCGAACACATGTCAAACAAAATGTTAAAGTATAATATATACGTAAACCAGCTGGAATAAATGCTTAAACTTGTAGAGGAGTTCTTCGGGGATATCGGAATGCAATTTGGACTTGACAAGTGCCGTATTTTGGACACCGTTAAAGGTAAGATACAACCAGGAGCATTTGAAATGCAGGACGGTTAGACTAGAGCTGTAATGGAAACAGAATAGACATACAAACACCTATGTATGAAGCAGGCTAAAAGAATTGACCATCGCACTAAGAAGGCCCAATTGACAACGAATTTGTCAGGAGGGTAAGGTGGGTATTACGAACTAACTTAAATAGTAGAAATTTGTTTAAGGCACTCAACACGTACGCTTGCTCTACACTTAGCTACTCTTTTGGAATTGTAAAATGAAGCAGGACGGATATCCAAAACTGTAAAGAAAAATAAGAATACTCCTAACAAAAAGCACAAAAATATCACCCTCGGAGTGCTATTGAACGTACAATGCTTCCAAGACATCAAGGAGGAAGAAGATTGGTGAATATTGGTAAGCAGCTCGACCAACAAATAATAAACTTACGACCATATTTCCACGGGTTAGCGGACTCTTCCACACTACATCGAGCAATATGTGAGGCCGACGATTCAACGCTGCTACAGCTCAGGGAACAGGATATTGCTTCTCACCACTAAACAGACCAAGAGAAGTTACAAACCTGGCTACAGAAACCACTTCATAGATGGCATCCAAATGAGGTCAATCAGGATAATGTCGACAACTTAGCATCGAACTATTGATTGATTTCAGGACAGATGTTTCCGAAAACCTAGGGCTTCTTGTTAGCTATAAAGACCAGTTTATTCTGACGAAGAACTATCGGAAGTTCATCATCAGAGATCCCTTAATAGAAAATGACCAATGTAGATATGGCTGTCAAACATCAGAGACAATCCAGTACACTGGAGGATGCCAAGCGTTTACAGCAACCGAGTATAAGGAAAGACACGACTCAGCCGCTAAGAAACTCCACCAAGAGTTAGCCTATTACAGGTAGGAAAAGTGCCTTATTACAGATACAATCCGGAGCCTACTCTTGAGAACAACCAGTTCAAGTTATATTCGGACCGAACAGTTCTGACGGATCAGGCAGTTGCTCATAATAGACCAGATATTATACTAATAGATAAAATTTCTAGACGATCTACAATAATCGACATTGCTGTACTTAACAACAACAGACCAAAAGACAACGAGAAAATCGCCAAATACAGAGATCTGGAGGTGCAAATCCGAAGACAATGGGCAATGAACAGCGTCCAAATGATTCCGATAATTTTATCAACAACTGGAGTGATACCAAAGAACTTCCTGCAGAACATTAAGGGGCTGGGCCTTAGGGAGCATCTGTATAAGTCGATTCAGGAAGTAGTTCTCCTTGTAACTGCTCGGACTGTCACCTAGGACCCGATAACATGGAAAAGGTTCCCACAGAGCTTCATACTTTTGGTATCTTTGTATACCTGTTAAGAGTCAATGTTCCCTGGAGGAAGAGCGAAGTTGTTTGGCTTGAAATCATATAATAATAATACGTAAATATTTTTACCAGCCTCTCATAATAAAAGTTTTTATCTGTCAGTTGTTAAAAGGTTTTCAATAAGGATGAGATTTTTTTTTGCAGGGTTAATTGCCTAATAATAAAATGTAATTTTTTTACATATATTTTTGATCCGCCGATGTCTTTATTTCATAATTCCATAAAATAAAAGTGAACAAATAAATGGTTAATACTATCTTCATTATGGCATGATCTCTATAGCGCCACAGGTAGCATTTAAGCACACAACGAGCCGGTAATAAGGTCTGGATATTATGGAGTCGTAAAAAAGACAAATAGCAATACTTTCCTTTCCGCTTTTTTGCAACCTATAACGATTCATTAAAGCAGCTCGGTGTTTAGCTAGCTGACACCAGAATTGTAGCCTATGGGTAGATCTTAGTCACGTCGTATTTCTACGTAGGCTTTTGTATATGGATTGGCCAATATTTGTGGTAAAATTACTGAATTTAATATAAGTACAAAAGTATTTTCTGTAAAGTTTATCAAATATTTAACTTATTCCATGACTTTTTCGTGTTCGCGTGATAAAAGATCGACACTTTAAGAGTTTTTGTTAACAAAAGTAAACTTGTTAGTTATTCAGATTTCACAATAAAAGATGAGATTCTAGATTATTTTTATTATATGGACGTAAATATAATCAAGTACGATAAGTCTATATGGCATATATACTAATTCTAATAAGCTTATGTTTATACCTAAGATATCCCACTACAATCGATTCTCGTTATTGTAGTCCGCCTTTGGGGAAGCTAGACAATAAAAGTTTGAGAATCATCACCCCCCGCAGTAGCCGAAAATCCGCGCGTATATTTTGTCCAGTGTTTAGATTTGCATCCTTGTGTTATAAGGCCACTATTTACATATGTGCCAATTCGAGTTGTGTAGCGACAAAACTAGCATAACAAAAACGTAGTAACATATAACATTTTTGATGATTGAATGAATTAGTGAGGTGGACTAACAACATAAAATATTGTATTAACGGATATTCAATATTAAACCATTTTCGTGTAGATTGCATTGGTTTTAATTTTTCTGAAATGTATGAAATATTACTGAAGTGACCAGTCCAGCTCATTATTTTGAATTTTCGCGATTTCTCGCGCTCGGCCAATTACGTCGCTCTCTAGTTCCGTATAAACGTGCAAATGTGTACATTTTTTTTATATAAAAGAGGAATCATAAAATTCACATATAGTAAACCATCATATAGTATTACTTTTATTATAAATTTTTATATATATATATATATATATATATATATATATATATATATATATATATATATATACAGATCTGATTTTAGAACAACTTAATTAAGGGCGAACGGAAAGTCATAGAGGATTCAGGATTTCTTCAACCCTCAGAACTACAATTCTCCTATTTAATTGTGCATTTCATATACCAGAGACATTAACAACTGTCAAATAACGATGTTACTTATAATTTTTTTAAAGAAACATCATGTTTGTTATCAGTTATTTTAAATCTCCAACGAATTTACACTATAGTAAATTCAACTGTTTCAGAATTATAGACAATTTAATTTAACGAACTAATAATACATTTTATCTCTTTTCTACCCGTTTATTCAAGATAATACCTAATTAAACATTCCAGCTTCCATGGTTAGTAGGTATTTACATAAATGAGTTTTGATAGTCTATATGCCTTTTCCCCTGCATTAGTTGCTTGCCAAAATAAAATATTATGGTTCTGCTAACAGGATAAGAATGTATTACTGTGCTCATGATGATAGAATGGAAGTCGATTATCAAATCAACTGCTAATAGAATATTCCATAACTTTGAACAGCTATCAGTGATAATGAATCTTTGAATTTTATGCTTGCCTTGTAAGGAACATTACGAGCTTCCGTACCAAAACTTGCTCTTGTCTATGATAATAGAGAAAGATCCATAAGAAGAATCCTCGAAGGATATAAAATGTAGTCTTATAAAATAACGTTGTTTTAGGAACTATCACAGGACAATCCTGATAGATAAATACAATTTGATCAAGAAATAATGGACATTATACTCATACCGGGCTTGTAAACGAGCCTTTGGGTATACATGGGGACTGACACCTAAAATGCTACTTTGGAGATACACTATGGTTATCCGCCTCATGATAACATACGCCGCTATTGGTGGCGTAGTACAGCAAAGAACAAACACATTCTTCAACTTGACAAAGTTCAGAGAATGGCTTGTGTGGGAATATTGAGTGCGATGAGGATTGCTTCCACCAGGGCTCTGGAAGTCCTGGTGCTTGGGACATCTTGCAATTGGAACGGGCGGCGACTCAGGTGTCTGGGAAAGTGCGGTGGAGAAGTGTCCATCACTCCCCATGCGGACAGACTACATGACGCCGTTTTTAAAAACCAACCTGTCCCTGGAGATATTTTTGCCAAGTAGAGAGGACTGGGAGGTAGAACTGGTGGATCTCGACAAGATGAAAGAGCTGGAGCCGGAGTATTCGGCAGGAGCACAGGAATCAGAGAGTACTACCCTCTCGGACAATGTGTGACAATTTTCACAGCGGAAATTTATGCTATTCTGGAGTGTGCCCATCTCTGTGAGAGGGACATAGACAGGAATAGAGTAATAAATATATGCTCAGACAGTAAGGCTACGATATTGGCACTGAAATCCAGTGTCGTGACTTCGCGACTGGTGTCTGAGTGCAAGGATGTACTAAATGGTATGACAAGGAAAGGCTGCACAGTCAGACTCGTATGGGTCCCGGGTGACTCGGACATACGCGGGAATGAGGAAGCAGACCGTCTGGCAAAGTTGGGTTCGGCGACTGAACCGTATGGACCCCAACCAATATTACCTTTCCTAGTTTTTATTGGCAAAAGAGAATTAAAATCGTTGCTGGAAAGCAAATTTATCGAATCGTGGAGAGGAGCTCCTGGAATGAGGTGTGCTAAGGAACATATAACTGGACCTATTGCACGGCGTACTAAGGAGGATAAAACTGTTGACCATGTTCTTAGAGAGTGCCCAGCACCCAACGGACTGCGACAGAGATATTTCGGAGATACAGTTTTGTTACATGAAGCAGTTAGGCAAGTTCAACTAACGAGGCTGCTTGGATTCGCAAAGGCGATCGGCCTCGAATAACCTGCAGATATGGTGGGATGTAAAGGGCCCCATGGAGACCTAGGCATTGATAATCTAGTATCACCACCCCTTTTTCATTCATTCATTCATTCATAGTCCTTTAACCTGATTTTATAAGCCATATCCTTTTTGCTAATGAATCCATATTCGGTCTTAATGGCTTCGCCAACGTCATAACTGCCTGTATTTCTCCTCATTGTATGGTGGAACACCATTAGTAACATCCTCAAAAATTAAATACTTGAGTACACATAACTGGAAACCACATTAATTCCCTCAAGAGAATTTAACGGCTAATTCCTACTTTAATTATTGTTAACTACAAGATAATTATACGCGAGTTAATTAATTTATTTCTTGATCAATACAACGATCTGATATTAACCAGCGCATTTTAGAAGACATGTCAGAGATTATCTAGATTAAACTGGAAGGTGGATAGGTAGAAGACGGTCCTTTTAATGGAATCCTAGTTCACTCTATCTAATTCTTTTAGATTTTTATCTTTGGGGCCATTTAAATACTGTAGTTCATAGTACAAAGCCGAACTTTAGTGGATTTAAAATCATCAACATTTGCCAAACATGTTTTTCCAGTTTTCAGGAAGACTTGGACACTGTGGTTGAAGGAAAATAATTCGAATATTTTATTAAATAGTTCTTTATTTGAATTATTGTTTTTTTTTTAATATTTTTCTATTAAAAGGGTTTGTATTCCTCAGAACATTTTTTTAACTCACGTTTTGGGTCACCAAATGTTACCTCAAGAATCGCCTGCCTCTTATTCGACAACCAGATATATCTATATGGATGACGCTGCCATAATTAGAATAAAAAAATAATTAGCTCCTTTCTTACACGTTCCATTCGTATTATAGTCTTTCTATATATAACATTATTTTAGCACCAGGTGTTGTAAATATACAAATATTTTTGTATTTCTTGTTAAAATACTCAAAATTTTAAGTGACAATTAATTACAAGGATCCTTAGCCACCAAAAATGATACAAATAAAATTGTATACTATTACGTGTAAAATATGTTGCTAACTTTTTAAGAGATAAAGCAACTTATGAACATAAGAAGATTGAATAGTGACCGAAATGTTTTAAATCGATTCCTTCAATAAAAACTGTACCTAACTACAAAAAAAGGGGAAGAAAGATTTGCCTATTCAACTTCTTTTTTGATTTATTTCTTTACGAAAATGCTATAAAGATTGAGGAAATTGTATATTGTCAGCTATTACCTACATTTCCGATATTTAATCTTTTAATAACCTACCTTTTTATGTAATAAACTAATAACAAAGTAATAATGTTCAAAAACATATTTGCATAAATGGATAAAATATGTTACATATTTTGTTTCAAGTTTAGTGTAAGTTTCATACTTAAAATTTATTAATCTTTTAAGTCGTTTCCACCTTTTCAGATTTAATAATATATTTCTTTTTAGTATTCTATTCATATTAAAAAAAAATAGCTTGGAAAAAAAGTACGAAATTCTATACTTATGCAGATTGAGTCTAAACCATTTGTTCTCATTAATAATAGAATATCCAAATTTTTATTCCACATAATTGATTAATTTTTTATATGTCTAAATCCCCAATTAAAAGATAATTTCGATTAAACAAATGAAAGGTGATTATTAACACCAGAAAAAACAAGACTGCGATTATTGTTTAATTGATTTTATAGTACAAAGTAATAATGCGTTAGAAAAGTGCTTATTTTTCTTTTCAGTTAGCAGAAAATTACTAGTAAGCTAAAGATTACCACAGGTTTTTATGGTTTTTGGTTTTTTTAATAATTAATTTTCTTTCGTGATTTTCTATTTATGCTCAGTTTAATAAGGTTAAAAAATTTTGAGACATTAAGATGGTATTGTAGAGGTTTCTATTTATTTAACACATTTTTGCAAACCAAATTGGTTCAAGGATAGTAATTGCATATATTCTTTAATTCGAAGCCACCCTTGAGGGGTTTTGAAATTTTTAAATTCTTCAGACTATACACCATGGTATTTATTATCTTCCATTTTGATTTTCTGTAAATTTTGAAAACCAGTGATACAACATTAAGGCAAATACAGTGATGCTCTGCCAAAATCGACCAAGCTATTCAAGCGCTACTAAAAAATAAAGAAATGACGGTGATACCCTCTTTGAAGTTTTTTCCCCATTTGGGTAATTAATTTCCTATTTCTCTTGGATAACCTTATGGGGTAATGCTATCCTAAAGTTTTAAAAAACTCTTTACTTTTTTTTGGCTCAAGTGATGCTTTATGATATGAAGAATGTAGAAAAAAGCTTTTGGTGGAGAGCCACTGCCCGTGGAGCACTATGGGATGATTCATGAGCGATGCAGCAGAAGAAGCCAAAATGAGTCTTAGATCAAGCCGAAAAGAAGAGAAAGCGAAGAAAAAAGAGAACATTCAAATAGAAGACCAAATGTATGGTGCACACATAAAGAATTTCTGATGCTGATTGATAATTAAAACTTTAAATGCTTTTTTTTTCGTATCAAGTCTTCTTTTCCCGCAAGAACTACATTTTTATGATGTATAACAAACAAGATACGCCCCGGTAACAGGGGCAGATCCAGCCTCTCTCTTTGGGGGGACGGGGACGGTGATATCACAAAAGGATAGTAAGGCAAGCGAAGGCAAGTTGACGACGGGGGGGGGGGGGAGAGACGCCAGCTACATTTCCATTTCTAGTGTAAAAGGCAGGGTCGAGTCTATTTTTCTGAATCTGAAGCTCTTGGAGAGGGGGGGGGAGCGATCACAAGAAAAAACAAGTTATCGACTGGGGGGGGGGGAGGATGCGAGCAGCATACACATTCCTAGTATAAAAGGTAGAATCGGTTCTATTTTCTTGAACTCAAAGCTCTTGGGAAGGGGAGAGACGATCGCAAGCATACACATTTCTATACTCTACTCAAGAATTAGAGAGAGAAATAAAGCTGTTACCGAGACCTCCTACGTACCTGCTCCAGTGCCGCAGGTAACTGAGGACTGCCGTAAATCTAATTATATTTAGAAATTATACGCTTTTATAAATTTACTGCAACAATAAAATTTTTGATAGTTCAATTTAATTTCACCGAGCAAAGTATACCATACAGTGATTTATCTTGTTTGTACTTGTTTTCATATATTATTTGAGATTAGTAGGATACCCAAAAGATATGGCTTCCGCATCTATATTTATTCCAAAGTCATTAAACCTGGGAATTTTTTCCTCAACGAAAAACTTATTACGATGAATGTTTATGATGCCTTAAGATATCAATATCTAGATAATAATGTTAAAAGCTTTGTTGAGATGTGTTTCAACATGACAGGAGTTGGAAATCTACTATGTACCGAATACTGAAGGAGAAAAAAACGACTTGAATTGTTAGTACTCCCAAGCCACATTCGATCACAAGCAGACTAAAAACCTCGTTGGAAGAAGAGATGTAAACTGCAATAAAAGGAGTTGACAATACATTTTATTATGAGAAGCAGATCCCAACCATCGAAAAAATTCTAACTCAGATCAATGAAGATCGGGACTTACCTCAAATTAAAAGAACTGAGTTCTGGAAATTGCTAATATTTGCTGGGAAAAACACACACTTCCAAATATCTATTGTTATCCAACCCAAATAGTCCATTATTATAGACCGGTATTTTTGATTATAAAATTTCTACCCCATTCCTATGAAAAATATATGTGTCTAACAGACTTTGCCCAAGATTTCGGACTAAAAACACAGGTAGTTGGTGAAGAAGAAAAAGGGTAAAAAACGATTTATTACTCTCTCTAGTTCTTGAATAAACTATAGTATAAGAGGCAAAATCGGATCTATTTTCCTGAACTCAAGGCTCTTGGGGGGAGGGGTCGCCCCACCGCCCCTCTCCTTTGGATCCGCGCCTGCCGATAAACATACTCATGCCTAAAAAAAATAGTAATTTCGTTACATACTGAATTCTTTAGATTGAGTTTTAAGAAAATAATTTTAGACTACGCCCCAGATATTTTCTAATATCACTTTTAGAAGAATTCAGAAAATATATTTGTTTTGCTCGCCATACTGAATGGAAGAAATTTATATCAAATTAAAGATCTATACCTTCAAAAACTCGTCTTCCTATTGAAGGAGAGAGGGAAAATGTAAAATTGTTTGTTATTTTAGATCCTTCATATTTACATTTAAAAATTAGTTTTTAATGCGATCCCAAAAATTCTTACAAACCATTTTTTTTTAAAAAGAAAATTTAAATTTTTTGTTTGCTCTATTATAAAAAAATATATAGCGGTGGAATTGAGAACTGTCCTTTTTTTGAAGTTGGTTAAAAAGTAATGCAATATACTTATTTGAATTGGTATGAAAAGAGTTATACTTAAAGAAACCACCATTCTAACTAAATATCAACAGTCAAATAACGTGTATATAAGAGAAAAAGGAGGGAGGCGTAAAAATAGTTTAAAAACTTCAAAAAGTTATATTTTTTTCTCAAGACCAGTAATAGAATTATTTGTCGTTCAAGTCATAACTTAAATTTATCGTATGACTCTCTAACGTACTTTGTTTGACTTGGCATTACATATATTTGAGGAATTTGGCTTATTACAAATGCAAGAATTTAAATTAACACTTACTAAAAGTGGGCCAAACAATAAAAAGTAGGGTAAAATGTGTCATGACAGTCATCGGGCGAGAGATATTTACTCATTTGCCCCCGTAAATCCACACTTCCATTCTGATATCCGAGTATCCGAGGGTAGAAATACAGGCCACCAAACTAATGGCTTTTAATAAAAGCTGCCGACTATAAAAATGTTGATTTATTATTAGTTTGGGCGATAACTGTTCACAAATTTTTGCCTTAAATTTGTAATATTATGGGAATGCATAATTAAAACATTTTTCATCATTATTTCACGCTCGCTACCGTTCCGCTGCAAGATAAGTAGAATGCCATCCCAATATTATATCACCCCGTAAGTAACAAATTGGTCTGTTAAATGTTCTTTTTTTAAATGCATATTATCACCATTCATTCTTATACCCAAAATTAAATTACTTAACGTTGTAAATTTTAATTATTTGTATGGTAACATGAAAGATAAGGCCTAAAATATGAACAAAATAAATAGAAAAAAATATATTTTTATTTTTGTCAACACTTGTCAACACTTTGTAAATTTGGTTAACGAAACATGCGTCTTTAATCTAAAGTTCCTTATTTCTGTGGTTTCTAAGTGTAATTCTGGTAAGAACTCCGAATATAAGTTGCATAAGTTGATGGGATTTATACAAGTTTTTATTTTATAACGCTTTTGATTAGGGTTAGTTCTAAATTTGGAGTTATAACTGCCTGGCAATTTTTCGATAATTACCATAGGTTGTCATATAAAATAAAAAAATGATCTAACTCAGAATCCTTGCCCCGCATACGAGGATGGTTCGATAAGTTCTCAAACTGAAAGAGAGAGGGCGTTAGTAAGAACAAATAACTATAATATTTTGTAAGAATTAACCTTGAGATGAGGCCCTGCAAAGTTTCAGATGTTTGTGTTCAGTTGCTTGTTTATGGCGATCGAGTGAATACATAAGGTTCGATATTTTGTGAGAGATGAATAAAATTGAAGTTCGAGCGGCTATAAAGTACTTTGTTTTTAAAGGTTTAACTCCTGCAGACATTAAAAATGAGTTAGATTCTACTTTAAGGGATTCTTCTCCTTCATTTTCGACGGTAAAAAAATGGTCTGCTGAATTTAATCGTGGTTGTACATCAATTCTAGACGATGAGCGCTCGGGACGCCCAAATACCACTACAACTGACGAAATTGTCACAAAAATTCACAATGTCATACTTCATAGTATAGCAAATATCTCGATAGACTGTGTCTACTACATTTTACATGATGTTCTTAGCATGAAAAAGCTTTCTGCGCGATGGGTGCCACGTTTGTTAATAGTCGATCAAAAACGCCTTCGAATGAACACTTCGCAAGAGTGTTTAGACTTATTCAGACGCAATCCGGCTGAGTTTCTTCAACGTTTTATAACTGTAGATGAAACATAGATTCACCACTACACGCCAGAGACAAATCAGCAGTCTAAACAGTGGGTGGGGGCAGGTGAAAGTGAGCCAAAAAAAGCAAAAACGGTTTCGTCTGCAGGAAAAGTCATGCAACAGTTTTTTCGGATTCACATGGCGTGGTGCTTATAGACTATTTAAAACAAGGCAAGATCATCACCGGGGAGTATTACGCTTCAACACTGGACCGTTTGCCGCATGTGATTCAGGCTGAACGTCCCCATCTTGCCAAAAAAGTGCTTTTTCATCAGGATCACGTGCCTGCACACAAATCTAGGGTTGTTGCTGCAAAACTCCATGACCTACGTTTCGAAGTGTTTCCACATGCGCCATATTCGCCGGATCTGGCTACCAGCAATTACTTTCTTTTCCCAAACTTGAAAAATAGCTCGCTGGACGAAATTTCCCTTCAAATAACGAGATCAGAGCAGCGACAACCGTTTATTTCGCAGAGTTGGACAAATCGCATTTTACGACGGGTATTAAAATGTTAGAACATCGTTGGTCTAAATGTTTGGAAGTACAAGGGTACTATGTTGAAAAATAAACAAAAACATTTTCAAAAATCTTTTGTTTTCTTTATCAGGCCGATAACTTATCGAACCATCCTCGTAAAGTTGTCAAGGAGACTATTTAGCTTCATCTTTACTCGAAATAAAGTGGTAAGATTTCAATTTTTCATTCGGAAAATTATAAATGTGATAAGTACCTCAAAAGGATTAAATTATACAGTGTGTGGCAAAAAACTCTACAGAGCCTATACAATTGCTTAACTTTTATTGTTTCATCCTTATTATTTTCATTACTAAAACTTAAATATACCAGACACTATAAAGAAAATTAAATAGAAAAAATGGACAGACAACATGTGTTTAATAAATTTTTTATAAAAATATTAAACCAACGTCTAAAAAAGCGGAAAATAATATAAACTTTTATATGAACGTGAAATTCTTGAATTCCGCGTTAAATTAAAACTGAGAAAATATGTGATTCACATGAAAAGATTGAGAAATACTTTTCTTGTAATTGTTTTCTTGCCGTAGCTTGTATATATCTCGTATTAGTAGTTATTTGTTTCATTTAGTAATAATTTGGCGCCGGCTTCAAAAATTTTCATATAACAATTCATATTAGAATTTTTTGCATTTTAGTGCTTTTTTAGAAGTCGGTTCAATTTTTTATAGAAATTTAATTTTTCGATTCTTCAACTACAAATTTTGAATGAAATTTTACTAAAGAGCTTCTGCTACATTTAATCAGCTAACTTGAATTTTAGGAAATTAATTTTTAGATTTGTAACCTAGGTCTCCAAAAACACCCCAATAGGCCACCATATTGGATCCCCCAATTAAATATTTTAAAAATAATTTTAAATTCATAGTTTACAACTTCAAAAATCCTCTATACCAATTTTGGACAAAATTTAGAGTGTAAAATTTTAATCCGCCATGTTGGAACCGCCTTATTGAATTTTTTCAAAATAATTTTAGATTCGTTATGTACCACGCAGGAAACTCCCCCATACCATTGTGGGAGAAAATGGGAACAAATTAATTTTTTTGTCCGCCATATTATTAGCGCTATTTTGGATTTTATTCTGTAAAATCCAAAATAGCAATTTCGGCAAAAATAACATGAAATCATCGCAGCAACTTCCTGAACAAATGCAAAAATTTCATTTCAATCGGTGCCGTCGTTTCGGAATAGTCGATGCACATACATACAAAATATTTAGCAGTAGATTTTACTGAAGTTGACTTTAATTTATTTATCTAAATATTGGATGTAATACTTCAGCGTAATGCCATTTAAATATAATCTATTATGATATAATAAAATAATGTTTTACAGGTGGAATTAAAAAATATGAAAAAGTTTTTTTTTGTGTTATCCTGTAAAATAAATGGTATAAAATAAGTAATTTCAGTTGCAAACATTACATCCAAATGCTTAAAGGTGTCCAGACATCCAAAAGATGGACGACTTTTCAACATTTTCATCCTAAGAGCTACAAATGTTTCTCCCGAAGCGTCACTGATGTACGCTGCAGGTTTATAAAAATCTTTTGTATCAGACACTGGTATACAATTTTAAAAATTGCTTCGGATCTTATAGATCTGCTCTTTGTGTTACGTTGTTTTTAGAATTATCATATATACGAGGAAAATGAAGCATTTTCTTTGTGACAATTTTTAAATAAATTTAGTGATAACGTATTTTTTGTGTACTCAATTACAAGTCCCGCTATTTTTTTAAGATTTTGCACTCATGGTACAGTCGCAGGTAACCGGGGATTTTCTTTTAAATACTGTTTCATATCTAAACGCGGACGCATTTTACAGTATTTATATTTGGTATCACCAGCGGTATATTTTGCAATGTACTGCCACTTTCGTCATCACCTTTACCCATTTTAACACTGCGAGATAAGTTCTAGTCAAGCTTATGAATCAGAATCCCACCCATTTTAAATTCCGCATCACTATCTCGTCACAACTCTTGCTCTGTATATTTTCGCCAAACTCAAAAGAATTTTTAAAAAGTAAAAGTTCTATTCAGCTTTGTGTAACATTTTTATTACATTCAGAATATTGCATTTTAAATCATTCTCTTTATCTTCCTATAAAAATGTAGTTTTCTATATGTCAAGATCATTGTTTTTTGGTTTTTATGCTTTAATAAACCGTGACATTTCAATGTCATCAAAAGACTTTTCTAGATAATGTTAACTTATGATGCAGTGTGGTAGGAATATAACTTTCATAAATTTAACCCAGGATTTTGCACCTGACTTTGAACAAATAAACTCCATGAAATATGTATCAAAAATGCAACCATTTCCGAGGAAAATAGGCGAAAATATTTTAAATTTTCCAAAAAATTGACTTTTCATAATCACACGATACGGTACGTATCGCGAAATATGTCTTAATTTTTATAGATATTCATACCATTCCCTTCGGTATATATTTGTTTTGTCAAAATAAAATAGGGAAAACTTACCTATTTTTCTACTTAATAACCAAAATTTATCAGTACAAATTTTTTAAACTATTTATTCACAATTTTTGGTTTTGAATCGAAACTAAATACAAGCATTAATCGAGGATGCAATACTGCAATTTTAAGCATTATTTGTCGCATCTGTTGTTTCAAAAGGAGCGGATTTAGCGCAAAAAATTATTGAATTAAAAACAATTCATTTTCGCAGTACCTACGAATATTACAATTCCCGTGACATTGTCACATCCTTTTAATAATACAAATTTATACTTTATTTGCTATGTAATTTGTAAATAAAAACTAATTAATACTTGGTAAAAACACTTTTAGACGTATACTCCTACAAATTCAGGTTTGGTTCTCTCTCCATACGCGTCTCGACCACCCAATGTTCTCATCAGTAGAGCTGCAACGAACTAAGAACAAAACTCACAAGAAACAACTGGCTATATAAAATCTACTTTTACTGATGACATCGTTAAATGAACGAGATGCATATGGCGAGAGAACCAGAGTTGAATTCGCAGGAAATAAACTGTCGGTCTTTTAACGACCGCTTGACAGACCATTCTGTTGAACATTCTAGCTCTGGCTCTTTCATTCTGTCGAGATCCATTTCTGCGAAGAGCTAGCTTTTCCTCCCAATCCTGTCTGTTTGGTGAAAGTATCTCAAGAGAGTGGTTTGGTAGTCTGTTTGCGTAGGGAGAGAAAGGCATCTTCCCCAGTTACACAGATACCCGCCAGTTCTTGTTCCATGATGCCTCAGGCCACTAAGACGATAAACTGCCTTCAAGGCCTCATTTTTGATGAATGCGAAGAGAGGACGGAGATTTATTAGAAAATTTAGCGCCCTAGTGGGAGCAGTCCTCATCGCAGTTATCATTTCCACACAAGCCATTTTCTGTGTCAGTCCTCATGTGCACACAAAGACCCGCTTACAAGCCAATCACATATTGCCTACTTGGCTCGAGCTTTAATATGATCATTTTAGCTTAGTTGTGAGTCCAGAATTACTCCCAGATATTTAACATTTCCCTTATATTAAAGAATGCGTCCCGACAACTTAATTGTGGGTAGGCTTCCTATTTGCCTCTTTTTTGTGAAGAGTACAACTTCTATCTTGCCGGATATATTATGAATCCCTTCGCCAGCACCGTCATTCCATGATCCGGAAGGTCTACATTATCGGTCTTTCCGAATCCTGGACTGCGCGACCGGGGCACAGGATGATTAGGTCGTCGGCATAGGTCCATGTATATAAGCCAGTTTCGTTTAGCTTATTTAACAGACCGTGCACTACAGGGCCCCACAGCAAGGGTAATAAAACATCGCCCTGCAGACAGCCCCTACTTGAGAGTACTTTAACCAGTTGCGTAGCTAGGGGCTGACTGTGGAGGCGGCTGCCAGGGGCGGAAACCTCAAGGTGGTGCACTCACAGATTTTAACTTTAAAGTTATTGTATTGTTTCCCTTCCTACAAAATAATCAAGAATTAATTTTATTTCTAATTCTTACATGTGTAATTTCAATTACACTTTAAAGTTACTGTATTGTTTCTCTTCTTACAAAACAAATTTTGGGGGGTGAAAAATTTAAATCTTCCCCAGGGCGCTCAAAACCTTAGCAACTACCCTGGCTTTGACAGTTACATAAGCTCATCATATATTAATCTTTGAGTCAACATTGCTCTGATCCAGCCGACCACTGTCAATTTAGAATCGTGGGACGTGTTGTCGAACGCCTTTTCGATGTTGATAAAACTGTCTAGAGCAAATCACCCAACCGACAGCGCGTTTTCGACTCTTGTAACGAGTCGATGTAGCCTAACCACTATTTTTGGATCAATTGAAACAGACACAAACAATTTTTCTGGGGTGTTTATGGACGTCGATGTACATCGTGGCAATATTCACCATTTATAAACCATTTTAAAATGGCAAACAAATAAAACTTGATAACGATTAGAAAAACAACATAATCGAAAGGTCGTATAAACAAAAATAAAGACAATGCAAGTCCGACAACCATTGTTTGGTTAAACAAATAAGAATCAAACAAAGTATCGTTTAGTGTTATATTATTTACGATGATGTGACGTCATAACTGCCATGTTACTAACGTCATTACTCTAATTTGCTTTTCGGCGCGCTTTTTACCATTCAAACTTGTTAACTGATTTTTATCAAAAATATAACAAGAAATTTTAATGCAAGGTGCATTAAATATAATAAAAAATAATATGAAATAATTTTCCAACGGTAGTCAAATACCCTACTGATCTGAAGTAACAATGTTAGAGATATATCAAGGGACTGAAAGGTCATTAAAGCTAAAGTATGATGCTTCAGAGAATAACCTTAAACCTTCCGACTTCGAATAATACTTCCTTTTTAGCACATAACGATTATACATGCTAATCGGAATATCGTGGATGCAAATAAACCAAGATAGCTCAAGCAAGGTGGTTTACTTACTTTATAATAGAAGCAAAATAATGCTATTATTAACTTAATTATACTTTATAACTCGGTAAAACATTGCTGAAATACAGAAAAAATAGAACTCGAGTTAGCTATATTTGTTTAAGCGGTCAAACAAAATTTACATTGAAAAGCTAATTTTTTAATGATCCTATATTTTTTGGAAAGCGACGACTAACTAATTAAAATAAAGCAGACCAAAAAATAAATATTTCGCTGTTAGAAATTTATTTTTGTATTTTAAACTATTATATATATATATATATATATATATATATATATATATATATATATATATATATATATATATATATATATATGTATATATATATATATATATATATATATATATATATGTATATATATATATATATATATATATATATATATATATACATATATATATATATATATATATATATATATATATATATATATATATATATATATATATATATATATCTGGGGGGGGGGACAAGTGGCAGACGGGCAAAAAAGTTTTATATATATATATATATATATATATATATATATAGGAAAACTTTTATATATATATATATATATATATATAGGAAAACTCAAATATATATATATATATATATAAATGTTTATTTTTAAAGTTGTTTATAGAACTGATATCGCTCGGTGTTTGTTTATCACTAGGTTAGTAAGAAAAGTTTAACGTATTTTTAAGTGGAGAGTAAGGTTTAAATTAAATGGCGAGATAATAACAATATCAGTATGAACATTAATTAGCAATAATAAATTCAGTATAGGAGCTAAGGATAATAAAGGAAACTCTGTTATAGGTCAGGGCGGTGATATAATTTAAGCCGAAAACCGTAGCAAGGTGTTTATTTATATTAATCATCGATGTCACCTTAAAATTAACGCATAAACGAATAAGTAAAAGATAAAAACACGTGAAACTCTGAAATTATAATTGAAGAAGCTGGTGTACATACAAGGTAATTTTCTGTTGTTTTTAAGTTAATTTTATGATATCAGTCGTCTACTACTAAGGTTTCAAAATCATTGTACTTAATATAAAGTTTAATTTTCAATAAATTTAGTATAGCGGATACAACTTTCAATACACTTTATGCAGGTAGATAAAAGAACGTACTTCAAGGCAGACGAACACAATCACATCTGTTAAAGGAAATCGTAGAAGTGTCAGTAACTAAAGGCTGTCTACACGAAGGGGTTCTATCCCCAATCCTGTATGATCTAGTGGTTGACGAACTTCTGGTAGACATCAATGACCAAGGATATTATACCCAGGGTATACTGATAATCTAGTCATACTCATCATGGAGAAGCATGGCAAAATATTATCAGAACTCATGCAAGAAGTTCTGACTATAGTGGGGGTTGAGCAAATTAAAATTATCAACTCTCTTTAATACACAACTTCAAATGAGCTAAGAAGTTAAGTGAGCAAGTATAATCCTAAATGCAACGCATACTTGGAAGACACTTGTAGAAAACCATTACCAAAGATAAATTGGCAGCCACCAAGGCAGAGGGCAAAACGTGGGGATTAAAACCATACATTGTACACTGGCTGTACACTGCAGCGGTAAGATCCATGATAACCCATGGCTCGGTTATGTAGTGAACGAACACTACTCAAAGGCTGCGTACTCTAGAGCCCTTCCAGATACTGGCCTGTCTGTGCATCACGAAACCATGAAAAGCATGCAACAGTAGCCGTGAAAACCCTACTAAACATCCCCCTCCCCTTGATATGATAATGAAGGCTAAGGCAAGGGTAGGGGCATACAGGCTGGAACAAAACAACATCTGGTGGACTAGACATGCCTTGGATACACTAGCATTCAAAGGCATGATGGCGAATTTATTGTTGGAGGTGTCAATAACTTTGACAGGTCCTACACCATTCAGACTGACTGAAACGTGGGACTTGATCGATCAGTGAGTCAGCCAGGAAACCTCGTTTGATTGACAGATGGATCCAAAACATACAGACTCAATATAAATGAGGCACAGGTGCAGCACACCACAGTATTCCAGATAGAAATACATGCTATTAATACCTGTCTTGTCGAGAATATGGTGAGGGGCATGGGGGCACAACCGTTTCCGTTTTTTTTCAACAGTCAGGCTGCGCTGAAAGCTCTCGCACGTTATCAGATAACATCAAAACAAGTATAGGATTGTCTTCAAAACCTTGTCGCCCTGATAAAACACAATAAGGTTACTCTTGCGTGGATACGAGGACATAAGGGAAACCTGGACAATGCAAAAGCGTCCGCTTACCTCGCTTATTGTACCGAAATCAGTATTTGGGATTACCAAGGCTGTTATTTGTGGGTGGTTATCCTGGTTGATTAATCTCCAACACCAGACACACTGGTACCATATTGCGGACTAAAGACGCAACAGACTATTGGTGAGCAGATCATCCGGCAAACTAAGCTGCGAAATCCTGCGTTTAAGTAAATAACAGATTAGGCTCATGACATGACTAATAACTGGCCACTGCAGTTTAAGGAAACATCTACATACAAAAGACATCTACAGTGAAGAAGCAACATGTAGACTATGGGACGAAGAGGACGAAACAGCCTCACACATCATCTTCGAATACGAAGTTTTAACCTACTGTTGAAACCTGTAATGATTGATCGGTCCGGAAGGCTTACATCTGTAGCAAAAGCTAGTGAATAGGCTGCTAAACAATCAACAATCAACTTGTTCACATAGAACAGTTATAACAGGAGACACAATAAGTAACTGGGCTGCAGTGTCACAACTTTCCAAACCTGGCCTGCTATATCACTCATTCAATCAATTATTGCAACCTGATAGATATATTAATACTTTTTATTCTATGATTCAGTTATAGGCAAATTAAAAAAGTCTAATTTGAATACCTTTATACCGATCAACGTAAACTTTCTTTATTTACTTCTGCTTTGCTTTGCAAGTAATATTTTAGTGCTCGAACAATTTCCTAGATTTGTAAAAAATAACCATTTAGACATGACGACAACGGGAGAAAAAGTGTGTGTTATGTATTCTCATGTTATGAGTTCAGTACGTAGTATTTATACCGAAAACCTTTCCTTACTCCCCCAAAAAAATTACTAACTTCTTAGAAAAAATAATTTTAGTGTCCATGTCTTCGGTAAATTTAGTAAAAAAAACTGAAATTACACTACTTGATTAATTAAAAATTTTAATTATTGTTTATAAACTTTTACCTAATTGAATTAACTTAATTGTGTAAATTTTTGCGGACTACTACCATTAATTAGTAATAATTGTTTCTCTTTACAAAGAAAATGCTGTTTTAAGTGAATAAATTATGAATACACAATACCCTAAACAAATTTTCTCGTTTAAGATATTACATAAATTATTTCTGGTAAAGTGTCTGGTTATAAAGCCATTAAAAATATTTACTATTAAAAATATATAAAAAAATTATTTGAATTAGTTTAAATAATCACATTTTTTATTTTAAAGTATCCTATTTAAAGCTTTATTATTTAAGACAATTAACTACATTTGATTAAAGCGAAGCCAGATCAATTAAGTTAGAATGGGTACACTATTTAGTTAGCCATGTAAAACTGTACTCTTCAAAAGTGGTTATACTGTACTTGCGCACTAGATCAGTGAACAGGACAAATCTTCATTGTGTTATTATATTGAAAAATAACCATTTAAGATTTATTAATAAACGAGTTAATGAAGGAAATACCGTGTAAACCTAAAAAGGTTTTAAGTATAATTGTATGTGATATATATATATAAATGAAATAAAAAATTCTCGACTGTGCGGATATAAGATTTAGTGTTAAAATGTGCGGAGGAGTTCCGGGTCCAAAAAATGACGACAGCGCTGTTTCATCCTAGTGTGGGACTTATCAGGCCATTGTGTTTGGTACAAACCATCCTCTTGCAATTATGCCATATAAACTAATTCTAAAATTAAAAGGCAGTAAACCAGACATAGTAGCGACATCTCGACGGATCACTTAATAAAACAAGAGCAACACAAACCAACAATGTTGTATAAAACAGCCAGGGCGCGACGATAAATTAAAAAAGAAATATTCATAAAATTCAATACAAGAAATATGCATGTATGCTCTTATGTTATTGGGTGATCCGTCGAGATGTCGCTAATGTGTCTTGTTTCCCGCTTTTTAATTTTAGAATCAGTTTATAGGGCACAATTGCGAGGCGATGGTTTGTACCGAACGCAGTGGCCTGATGAGTCCTATGCTAGGACAAAACAGCGCTATTGTCATTTTTCTGACTCGGAGCTTCTCCATTATCTTGGAGTTCTCCGCACTTTTTAACACGAGAGTAATGTTTATCAACAATCTCATGTCCGCACAGCTGAGAGTGTACTATTTAATTTTACAATTACACAGACGGAAACTTATGTCTTTATATATATATATATATATATATATATATATATATATATATATATTATGTCGGATATTCTCACGGGTGTGATGTGTAATCGAAGGTTTTCGGGCATCCCGTGTATGTGCTGAGTCCCTCTTAGGACTGTAAGGCAGCTGACGTTTCGGTGACATCTCATTCACCACTTTCAAAGCTCACTGTGTGGCGAGCGAACTGACGCCTGCGACTCGGGTGCTTTCGGCCCCGTGTGTACGTCGGACGCGTTCTGGCCAATTAGGTTGCGAGACCTGCTGCGCGTCATCGACCCTGTTGTCAGTGTTTGGGATTGCGTTGCCGTGTTGTATTCTGTTTCGTTACTAAGTGGTCCTGGCTGATGTTTTCTAAGCAGATTTTTCCAAGTATTAGGCACTCGCTGGCTATCATCTCTGCTATTTAAGTTATTTTGCCAATTTGCAATTTCAATGGCTTCATAAGCTCTAAAAAACAAACACTTGGCCCCAAAAAATCGCGAAAACTAAGAGAATAGCTCTAAAGCTTTTGTTCCTTATGTAAGAGGCACCACAGACAAGATCGCAAAAATTCTCAGGAGACACAACATTGAAACCATTTTCACCACAGACCGTAAAGTAAAAGATCTCTTGCCAACACCTAAAGAAAGAATCCCTCTAGAAAACCAGGGAGTGTACGAAATTCCATGCGGAGAATGCAGCTCATCTTATGTAGGCCAAACCAGCCGTAAAAAGAACGCCAGAAGAGACGAACATATAAACGCTGTCAGTCAAGCAAACTTCTGCACTGGCCCAACACTGATTAAACACAGGACATAAGATAAATTTCTCAGGAACAAAAATGCTGTCTAAATGTGAAAACCTGTCCACAAGAGTCCCAACAACTTAAATAGCAGAAATGATAGCCAGCGAGTGCCTCATACTTGGAAAAATCTGCTTCCAAACCTTAACCAGGATCACTTAGTAACGAAACAGATTACAACTCGGCAACGCAATCCCAAACACTGACAACAGGGCCGATGACGTGCAGCAGGTCTCGCAACCTGATTGGCCAGAACTAATCGGAAAACGAACGCGTCCAACGTACACACGAGACCGACAGCACCCGAGTCGCAGGCGTCAGTTCGCTTGTAGACGCCATACAGTGAGCTATGAAAATCGTGAATGAGATTTCACCGAAATGTCAGCTGCCTTACAGTCCAGAAAGGGACTCAGCACATACACGGGATACCCGAAAACCGTCGATTACATATTTATATATATATATATATATATATATATATATATATATATATATATATATATATATACATAAATATTTAAAAAATTGACGGAGAACTAGGTTTGGGAATTGTAAGTTACTGCAGTTCAAAGATCTCGAGTATTATTGCAAAAATGGTAAGAGCTCTTTGGGGTAAAGAGTGACACCTAAACAAAAACATAATTGTAATATCTATTTTAAAAATAAGTAGTGCTACTTTTGTTTGTAGCGTTTATCGATTTCGAACCGGAATTGTTATAATCAACGTTTAAAATCATTAATAATCTTAGATAGTAACAAAAAATATAAAAAAATTTACTTACCTGATACGGAATTTACAGAACAATACACTGATGCAATGTTTCACACAAAAAGTATACACAAATGTCTTGTTAACATTCACAAATACTAACTTTGAAGTTCCACTAATTGTACTTAACGAAAAAGCAAAACAATTTCAAGCGTGGAGGACCTGATTAACGATAACAAATAACGCAGTAAAGACTGCGCTGCATTCGCAAGGCCTACTCTGGTTTTTTGATTACCGAATTGCCAATATTATGTTATTTAAGTACCAAATTTACTATGAAATTTCTCTGTGGGCTAAATCCAAATGCTGCTTTGTATCACTTTTTATTTAACATTTATTTTCAGCACGGCGGGATAGTTTTTCGAGTCTTTTCCTGGAATTTTATATTATTTTTTTAACATTTTAGACCACAACTATTCAATTTTTAGCACAACCCCTGTTTACTCTACTTAATATTTTTCCATTTTAATATAATATATATTTTATCTTTTAACTACTTTTTAGGATATGAAAATCCCTTTCTTTTTAAGCAGGACGGTAATAGTTGAGTTACTATAAATCCATAATAGTTATTTGGCAAAAATTATTAGACCGGGAAGCTTGGACATGTTGAATTAAGAAAATGGTGTCGGCAATGTTGTCACGTTTTTAGATTTTTTCTGCACCATAAATTTTCTATTCTAAACAAAACACCCCATTTTTCTTTAATGTAATCGATAGAAGAATTTTAGTTAAACCAAGCGGAGTGCCTAGTTCAATCCTTCGATGACCCTTATAAATTTTTTGTATGGAGTCTTTTAAAATATAAAAGTTACAAGGTACATAAAGGAAGTTTAGAAATGTTTAAACCTTGCTGATTTTTTTTAACTTTTCCAACCATTTTGTGTAGGTATTTGAAAGTGGTTGAAACAAAGATTTAGTGGTAAAATATAACAATATTAATAGTTTACTTATACTATTCCATAATAATATATTAACTAAGTAAAGTGTGTTTGTTGGACGTTATCTGCGGAACTACCAAATAGATTTTTTTTAAATTATTTAAATAAAGAATGTGTTATTTATTTAAATAATAGTTTCAGATAGTTTACAAATTGTTATTTCTCAAATTTATTATAAGTTGCGTCTTGAAAAGAATTATGTTAGATTTAACTGTTTAAAACTAAGATACTCGGCTGTTATGGACACAAATATTTATGTTAAATCCATAAGCAGAACTGGCCCTAGAAAAACATTTTTAAATAGTACGCTCATACAATTGAGTTATGAACAGAATCTCCTGTAATAATTGTATATGTCTGTAATCTCAAATTTATTTAATATTTGCGAGACATATTCAACTTTCTAAGGATATATTATTAAAAAATTTGAAAATATTAAAAATATCGGGGTACTACCTAATTAACGTTTCAACTGTTTATTCAAAAAATAAAACGTCTTAAAGAAACGGTTCGTCAACATATTATTTTTTTTAATGACGAGTTATTTTGAAGAACCAAAAATAAAATAAAAATTTTTAATTTAATTTTAATTTTTGAAATCCGTGCGTAAAATATGTCATTTAGCGGCTGACATTTCATTTGCGCATGTTTCACCGTTCGCTTGCCTTCCACCGGGCGAACGAGGATATGATTGATGAACATTTCAAGAATACGCGTTCGCCACCTTTTCACCGTTCACTTCACGTTCCCCAGTTCGAGGATAGGGCCCCAGGATTTTTGGACTTCACATTAATGTTGGTGCATTAAATATGTGACGACGTATCTTAATTTCAATGAACACTGGCTGTATATTTAATGTACATAGTTACCTTAAAAATAATGATCAAACTTTAAATTTAATGGAATACATTAATTTAGATTATTGTAAAATTATTAAATTTAATGCATCAATTAATGTATTAATTGTTTTTAAGAAACGGTTTCTGAAATTTAATGCACTTCTTTTTACAGTGTATGTTTCTAGTCACAATAAAAAGACTTTAGAATGCTCGCTAATTCGTTACTACTTGTCCCGAAAAATGTAAATTTGGCCTTCATTTCATGAAATAAAAACAAAAAAAAATGTTAAATATATTTCAAGTATTGTTATTAATTGCCATAATATTGAAAATAGATTAAATATTAATTTCCAACCTCCAAATAAAACATAAAGTTTTTATGAAAAAAAATCCTGAATATAGGCTTACTTTTGACCTTTTACAAAGAAAGATTGGGGATTTAGCAATCATAAGAAATAATTTTACTGATTATGTATAAATGGTGAAATAAATTACAGTGATGTTTTAGAATTTTCTAAAAGAATATAGAAAGGAACTAGAATTGGATCGCGTTAATAAATCTTAGTGCATTTAGATTAGAGAAAAACATTATTCTTAAATCACGAAAGGGCTATTGAAAAGCAGTGCATGAATTGATTTGGCTATGGAACATTGTTAACGTCAGATGGTCAGCACGATTTCGAAGTAGCAGTATGGACCATCTGTGTGCGTGCTTTGAAAAAGACGGAAAGTAAGCTATTACATCGAACATGCGGTAGTTTAACGGCAAAGGAGAAAAAGAAGTGCAAAAAGGCAGAGCCAGTGAAGCAGCACAGGAATGGACCGACCATACGCCGCTGCTGTTACTGCCTGTAACATCGTTCATATTGCTTGTGTCCGGGTATTTAATTTTTTCCGCGACGTGATATACTGCGACAACGTTGGTCCTAGAGGTGCCTAACTATCGATAGTTGTCCGCAAGTAAATTTAAGTTAAAATATATTGTATTGAAAGGAATAATAGTTTCATGTATCAAGCACATTAAAGTTCATGAAGTTTTAACCAAAATATGTTACTGGGAAATGAAATGTTATTTTCAAAAATCTATTAGAATTTTAAAGAAATAATAATTCCAAAATTATAGTATATATATATATATATATATATATATATATATATATATATATATATATATATATATATATATATATATATATTATGCTTAGAGATACGTTTCTAGGGGTAAATTTTCGAAATACATATCTTTGATATTAACTCTAGGATAAAGTTTGTTCTTCTAGATCAGTACTTTTCAAGCCTTTTTCGATTTTTAAAAATGTTCGTGATCTTCCTTTCCTATCCATCATATTAGTTTAATAAAACAAAAAATAAATGGTTTGAAAAAATATATTTTAAGACAAAGAGATGATATTTTTGATTAATGTTACGGTTAAAAATTGATCTTAAATAATAAATATTTTAGTTTACATTTTTCTACATTAAATTACAGGTTCAGATTACTAAAGTAATAAATAGATTTTTGTTTGGTACGTTTTTCTTTAACGGTTGTCAATAACATGCATAACTTAAAACGTGAATTTACAGTAAACGATGTTTTTTACTATAAAACTAATGATTACCTTTTGTTTTTCATTCATTAATATTGGTTTCATCTATATTCAGATCATTCCTTTTGTTTACATTTTGAAATTTTGATTGACATCGAAACTTAACCTATTTCTGTAATTTGTAAATTTCGTTAGGTCCCTCGAGACAATGTATCACAGATTGGGAAAAGCGTTTTCTTAATGATTGCATAAATATGTTTTCTTGTTGATTTTCCTTTTTTAGGAAATATTTATTTATTGTCACATATCAGCTGTTTCAGATCAATAGTCAGGTCCACTTAGTTGCAAGGAAAGTTTTTATGGAGATTAGGGTGTATCTCTTGTTCTTGATGAACATTTCCGATAATAAAAAGTTATTATCAATCTATCTTTTGGAAAACATCTAAATATATTCTTCTGGACCTCAGAACATCTTTCAACGGTACCCTGCAATGAACAGATATCTACTAAATCTTTCCTCTGATATTCCCAGTTGTGAAACGTCTCTCAAAGGCCATGGCCTTAAAAGAAACCCTGAAAAAATTAAATTTAGTTCACTTTCCTGTATATATTTAAACATATTCTAAATTAATAATAACTTATCAGTTTATTGTACAGTTAATTTACCTGAATATCCAATGAGGAAGAATAAATCTTCTGCGTTTCTTCTATAGATCATTTCCATTATATTGCAAATGTTAGATTCATTCCAAATATAGCAATCATTGGTACTACAAGGAAATATAGCATTCTTTTTCAAAAAAAAAAAAAAAACAAACAAATTGTATCATTTTTAAGTTTGTAAAATACATATTACTGCTAGCTGTTTATAATTTAGGATTTAACAGAAAATTACCCAGATGGACATGCTCATAATTCATTTAAATTTTGTAGCAACTAGATCCAACCAAGTAAAAAATCATTAATGACTTACTGATCTTGTATATGCTAACTTTATAGTTACAAAATATTGCCATGATTTCTGGCAAAGATGATGTTGCCTTCTTTCAAGCCCTGAGAATTCTAGAAATTTCTAGAACAAGATATCTTCACAGATCTTTACCAAGCCGATAAAATAAATTAAACCAAGTAGAATCCGCCAAATTTCACAAATATTTATATAATAGGTACTTACCTAAACAGCCTTATGAATCCCGAATCATTTAAATCTCCAAATCGACGCAACCGTGGTAGAAATGGACGATTATAATTTGCCACTTGTTTTTCCGCTAATCTGACATCCTTTGGTCCACCATGGATCAGAATTACTTCCTCAATACCCATTTTATAAATGTATATTCTATAAAAATTACAATATTTTATTTTCAAAACGATCTTGAATTTTCTTGAACTTTTATAACCTAAAAACAACTCATAATGACGAGAACGACAGTATCTTTCTCTCAAAATCTCACCGTTCTCTTGGTTCGGACTAGTAGAACAAGTTCTCTCAAGAGTAGTGAACATAACCCGATTCGCTCGATCCCCCCACTCCTCGACCTTGACCTTGACCTTGCTTCACCCCTCTTTGGCCCCGCCCACATGTCCTTGTCATTGACCTTGAAAGTGCACGTGTGCTTTGGCCTTGGCCTTGTGTTCAAGGTTGTGTGTGTGACCTTGACCTTGACCTTGGTCGAGACGACCTTGACTTTGTTGAAGGTCATCTTGGGTGTGTGACCTTGAAGATATGTTACGTGGTTGGGGGTGACCTTGAATGGTTTTATATAAGGTATGGGGCAGTTTCATTCATCAGTTGGCTCTGACTTGTATAGGTAGTACATGTGTTAATATTTGACAAATCATGGCATATGTTTGTGAAAATTGCGGTTCTAAGTTTACTAATATTTATAATATGAGACGTCATCAAAGAGAATCGTGTGCGGCGAGATTTAATGAAGTGCCTGGAGGAAAACGGCTCCGAATTGAAGAGTATACATCGACGATTCCGCTAATTAATTGCGCTACATGTAATGTAGATGTTCCAATAAATCATATGTCGGTGCATAAACGAACACAACAACATAAAAATAATTCATGTTTGCCGGTATGTCATGGTGTGCAACTCGTTGAATGTGCCTTCAAAAGGAGAATTGCAACCTATCGGGTTAGCAGTGATATGGAGCATTCCGATTACGTAATGTTCTTTGCAGACATTAAATCCAAGGTGGTGGAACTTGTTAGTAATTTATTGCGTGTGCATCATGCTTTAAAAGTTAACATGACAGCTGTTGGCGAGTACATGCTTCCATCACAAGAAATATTCAGTGAAAAATCCTTCAACACTGCTAATCAAATAATTAGTGTAGAAAGTGATTTGGATGCCGTTTACCATTCTTTCACCGAATTAATAAAAACGCAGGCGACAGAGTTCCAGGAGAAAGATTCAGGTATGGAAAAATCAAAACCCGATATATTAAACTGATTTTTATATATTATTTTTCTTGTTATAGGATGGGCTCTTGTGCGAATTTTATACTTGGAAGTTGGTATCAACAAGTATATGCCTATGGGTGGCTCATCATATATCAAGTTGCCGTGTTCTATTGAAAAGAAAGGAGCTGTCGTCAATGTGATTAACCAGGACGAATTTTGCTTTGCGTGGGCTGTAACATCAGCATCGTTTCCTCCAACAGCAGAGACTTCACAGAAGACATCCTACCCCCATTTTTCTAGAGTGCTAAATGTAACAGGTATGGATTTTCCAGTAAAATTACGTGACATTAAAAAATTTGAGGAAATGAACAACATATCAATTAACGTATACGGTCTGGAATCTAAATATGAAAATAATGAAGTAATACATGAAGTTATTGGTCCACTGAGGTATGCGTCAAAAAAGTTGGATAGGCATGTAAATTTATTGTTAATTACAAAAGACTGTAGTAGTAAAGATGGCGGTGAACATTTTTGTGATACGACTTGTTCAAAGAGTCATTATTGTTGGATTCGGGATTTATCACGTTTAGTTTCAAGTCAAATTAGTTGTCAACAACATAAAATATATTTCTGTGATGGTTGCCTCATTTATTTTAGTACACCGTCAGCTTTAACTTTACATCAAAGCTACGATTGTAACCACATTTTGACGCAGTGGATTTAAAAATCGATAAATTTGGAAAGAGTGTGCCGGAAAATATTTTAAAATTCGAGGGTATAGAAAAGCAAATGCGCGTTCCATTCGTGGTTTATGCAGATTTCGAATCTGTTTTAAAACCCGTTGAAACGGTACAACCAAACCCACAAAATTCTTACACTGTAAAAAGTTTTAAACATGAACCATATTCTTTTGCTTATTTAATTAAATGCTCTTTTGACGACTCACTTTCGAAATTTGAGCTATTTCGGGGGAATAATGCAGCTCAAGTCTTTGTGGATCGTATCGAGTGTGATTTAAGGGCTCTATACAACACATATTTAAAAGACATTAAGCCTATGAAACCGTTAACGCCTGAAGAAAAAAGGGAGTTTAATGATGCTAAAATATGTGGTATATGTGAAGGCCCTTTTGAAGAGGGGGAGATTAAAGTACGAGACCACTGTCACATAACTGGTGCAAAAAGATTTGGTGCTGCACATTTCGTTTGTAATTTAAATTATAAATTACCCTCTTTTATCCCTATCATATTTCATAACTTAAGCGGCTACGACAGCCATTTATTTATAAAAGAGTTATGTAAATATGGGGATAAAATTGGTGTTTTGGCTCAAAGTAAGGAAAAGTACATATCATTTACCAAAAGCATTTATGTGCACGATTATTTTGATAGTAAATGTGGAAAAGTCAAGAGGAAATATTTAAAGTTGCGATTTATTGATAGTTTTAAATTTCTGTCAACGTCTTTGGAAAATTTAGGCAGCGGTTTAAACGACGACGATTTTATTGAAACGCGGAAACATTTTTCAAATATCAACCAATTTAATTTGATGCGTCAAAAGGGTGTTTTTCCCTATAGCTTTATTGACTCTATAGAAAAAATGGAAAATACATGTCTTCCAAGTAAAGATGAATTTTATGATAATTTACGGGAAGAACATATTAGCGATGAAAACTATAGAAGAGCAAAAGAAGTATGGCGCTTGTTTGGGTGTAAAACTTTGGGGGACTATTCGGACGTGTATTTAAAATCAGATGTGTTGCTATTGTGTGATGTTTTTGAGCAATTTCGGAATAATTGTTTAAAATTCGATAAACTTGATCCAGCACATTACTATACCCTTCCAAGTTTATCATTTGATTGTATGCTACGTATGACTAAGGTAGAGTTAGAGCTCTTAACTGATATAGACATGATACATTTTTTTAAGAAAGGTATACGCGGCGGCATAAGCCAGTGTACAGAAAGGAAGCACATCGCTAATAATATTTTTTTACCAGACTATGACCCAACAAAACCTTCTTCATTTATAACATACCTTGATGCTACAAATCTATATGGTCATAGTATGTCACAAGCATTACCATATGGTGGTTTTCGATGGTTAAGCGAGCGCGAAATTCTGGATTTAAATATTATGGCTGTTGGTGATGATAGTTTACATGGCTACGTTTTGGAAGTGGATGTGCATTATCCGACTGAGTTGCATGATGCACATTCTGATCTTCCATTTCTAGTAGAAAATATCATACCGCCAACAGAAAACGCTAAATTACTTAAATTAATTCCTAATTTACAAGATAAAAAAAAATACATTGTACACTATAGAACTTTAAAACAAGCCATCGCCAACGGCTTAGTGGTAATGCAAACCCATCGAGTATTACAGTTTAAGCAATCAAAATGGCTAAAATCGTATATTGATTTTAATACCAATTTACGTAACAAGGCCACCACAAAATTTGCGAAGGACACTTTTAAATTAAAAAATAACGCGATATTTGGTAAAACTATGGAAAATGTGGAAAATCGAAAGGATATAAAATTAGTAACACATTGGGAGAACAGTGTAGGCAGAAATGGAGCTAGAGCACTAATATCCCGCCCCAATTTCAATAGTAGCTCGATATTTACCGAGAACTTTGTTGCTATACATATGAATAAAGTTAAAATATTGTACAATAAACCAATTTATATCGGTTTTTCCATATTAGATATATCAAAGACTGTAATATACGATTTTTATTATAATTTTATTAAATCCAAGTTTGGCGATGATGCTTCGTTACTTTACACCGATACTGACTCGCTTATATTAAAAGTGTATACGGAAAACTATATCAGAAAACCCCGAAAAATTCGATACATCAAATTACCCCGAAATTAATAATTTCAACATAATTAAAAGTAATTCTGTAGTTGGTAGAATGAAAGATGAGTTTCCTGGTGATCCGATAATAAGTTTTTATGGTACCGGCGCGAAGGCTTATTATGTAAAGTCCATTAATAATGAATTTAAAAAAGCGAAAGGTATCAAAAAATGTGTTATCGAGAAAGACCTTCATCAGGAAGACTACCAAAGAATTGTTGAACGGGGTGGTTTGATATTAAGAAAGATGAAGACATTTAGAAGTGAATTACATAACATTTATACCAACATAATAAATAAAGTAGCATTGTCACATAGCGATGATAAACGTTATGTAATTCCCAGTTCAACCAAAACTCTACCTTGGGGGCATGCAGACATAGATTTTTACAAAACAGACCCGGAAGAAAACTTAGCAAATTTAGTCACCGTGTTGGAATCATTTCTAAGTCAGGACAGCACGTAATCTGGAAAATCCATATTTCATTATTTGTATTGTTTTTATTATTTCTATTAAACATACAACATTAATATGTAACGATAGTATTGTAATTTTTTTTTTTTTTTTTTTTTTTTAAATAAAAAACATGTATTCATTACTTGATTGCTTTTTTATTGAACCTTTATTTTAAAATTATAAATATAATGAAGTGTCGACAAATAACAAACTGTAAAAGTTATTGTTGAAAAATTTGTCTAATAGTAAATTAAACGCACAGGTCTACGAGTAAATGTTTAATGTGAAACAGGTTTGCTGACAAGATCCTCCATAGTCTTTTCAATTTTCAACATTCTAGAGTTAAGTTCATCACGCAGTTCGTCTTGCCTAAGTTCATATATTGCAATAACAGTATCATCAATGTATCCTCTAAGTTCTTGACCGGTTTCAATTAATTTCTTGCGTACGTAACCTTCAAGTTGGTTTCTGAATATATCTTTAATAACAATTGTTGAGTCATGTAAAGCTTTCTGCGTATCTTGCACACACTGAGCAAGCAATTTCGTGTGGTCGCATCGTCTCCTTCAAGAGGTTCTGCTAAATAGCACAATCTTTTGCTTCCCATGTCGTAATCTCCATTAGGTGTAAGTTTAAAACCTATTCCTGAAGGACCTCGCATAAAGTTAAAATCCTTAAATTTTCTTTTGCGACCGAACTTATCAATAGTGTTTACTTCTGACATTGTTATGTGAGACTGATTTGAAACCATTAGATTTCACCCTAATATATGGTTCTATTTCATTAATAAACGGACTCTGCAGAAAAATATGGATTGCAAAACGTATTTTAGGTGATGTTTAATAAATACACATACAGATTCATTTTACTATTGTTTTATTGAAAAAAAAATTAAAATATAACAAAAGATTGAGTTTACTTTTTATTATTAAAAAAAATAAAAAAAATAACAAACAAAAAAATTAAAAATTAAGAAATAAAATACATGTTAATTTCTTCTGTACAGGTAAGCTTCTTCTATGACCCAATTTCTTCTCTGGATGGCACGTTCATTAATGTCCTTGAACTGGTAGTAAACTAGTCCACAAAAGCCGCATTGTACAAATTTAACCCTGAAAAGGTCAATGTAGTTGAAGTCGTACGTAAGATCATTTCGCCAGCAGATACCTAGTCTTTTACAATGATGACAAGTTAAATAAAAAGCTTTTGGTATATGACTGTATGTTTTGGCTGCTTCACTAGGTTGTTCATCAGTTGGCAACATGATGTTTGAATATGTTGTACTTTTCAATCGCGGTACTCTAATTATGTATTACTTTTTAAAATAACCTTGACAGGACCAAAAAAAAAATCCTTGAAAATTACAACCTCGAAAACGACCCTGACATTGACGGATACTTTGACCTTGGCCTTGGCCTCGCATCTAACAAGTTTAGTACTATATTTATATGCTTCTTTAAAATAACCTTGACAGGGACAAAAAAAAATCCATGAAAATTACAGCCCTGAAAACGACCCTGGTATTGCCGGTTACGTCGGCCTTGGCCTTGGCCTTGCATCTGACAAGTTTAAATATTATACTTAATGCATCGAACAAAAGGAATAAAGGTGGTGTAGTGGGGGAAATGGGCATAAAAGCAGACTTGCTGGCTCGAGCTCTTCACAGTTCGTCAGAACACCAAACAGTACATTGCTAAGAAAAAGTTAATAGTGTGAGTTTGAATATCGAAAATGTCTAGTGTACGGTCTCTTTTAGATGCTCTTGACGTGAGCTGCGGTTCACAGCAAGGCATGCTGGATAACATGAGTGGTTTGGAAGTGTTAAGTCCGGGGGTGTTCGAGAACTGGAATGGCGTGGAGCATGAAGATGCCGAAGACCGAGCCCTCAACGATGGTCGCGACGAAGAGTTAGTTCAGTCGGCAGCGCAATTCCTGGAATGCTGGACGGAGGAGAAGGAGCCAAAGATAAATGTGATTAGTGATGTGGTTGTGCGAAAAGCATCGCGGCCTAGGGAATCTTCTCCGAAAGCTTCGAAATTGAAAAAGCTCTTGACTATGCGGAAGTCGGAAATCGCCGATAAAAAAACATTTTATTCGGCGATTAAAGGTGTGGGACAAGGGAAGAAGAAAAAGTTTAACTTTAAGCGTCCCTCCACCCCTGTTCCATTACCCGACTTCCTAAAACAGCACCAAAAGAGCCATTGTCAGTAGAAGTGGAAGTCATAGAAGGCCCCGATGGACCAACACCACCAACGCCACCAACACCGGCCAGCGTAGAGAATGAAATAGTGTCGGAGGTGAAGTCTTCCCCAGCGCCAGCGCCACTGTCGCCGATATTGGGGTGCCGGAAACCCATGAAGAAGCGGTTTAAGCGTTGTTTTGAAGGCGATGAAGTTTCCGCTGCTTCGTCGTCGTCGTCGTCATCGTCATCGTCTTCACCAAATAAAACCGCGTCTTCTTCGTTAAGCCATCACAACCGGAGTGGGTCGAAGACTTCACCAACTCTCAGAAAACCAAATTGACCGACATTTATGCCATGAAAAAACGCTTAGTGAAAGAAGTGGACGAGTGTGACAGTGACATTATAGAACTTGAAAAACAATTAGAGATTAAAAAGGTGAAATCTGCGCGGTTAAAAAGACAATTAGAGGACTTTAATAAATTATGTAGTAGGTGTTAGGTAGTTGTAGATATTAGCTTTTAATTTATAGTATTAAGTTTGTAAATATATATATATATATATATATATATATATATATATATATATATATATATATATATATATATATATATATATATATATATATATATATATTGTAGTTAATAAAAAAGTGTTTGATCAAATTTTTTATATTTTATAATGAGAATAAAAATGACTTGAAAATTTATTTTTGTGTGTTATTTCATATAGGCCCTGTCCCACATAATATTAGGTAATAAAAAAAAGAGTGAATAATCCACTAAAACTACGCAATAGCAATAGTTGTAAATATTTTCTGATAATATTTACAAGTATGCTAAAACATGGTTCGGTTTATGAAGTTAAGGTTCTGTCGCCAGAACTTCTAATACTTTGTATCTCAATATTGTATGTTTTTATGAAAAAAACATAAAATATTGGTTACAAAGTATTATAACCAACTAAAACTACGATCAAATTATTTTGTGATCCTGAAAAGGACCGTTTGGTTGTAAAACATGCGACTCTTTTATTGAGTTGTGGAGTCGCACGGCCCGTCATCATCAGCGGGGGTGGTGGTGTTGTCCTCTGTATATTCGATGATCAACCGCCAAAGTTCATTCCATCTAGGATCGTTCGGCTCCCACTCCAAACAATTCTCTGTGGTAGAATCTACCACAGGGCATTGGATGGGTTGTTGTTGTTGTTGTTGTTGAGTCGCTGACATGTTGAACTAAAATGATTGTAATAAGTATTGGCGGTCGTATATATAGAGACAAATTAATGGTGGGGGGTGAAAACAAATGTCGTATTACGTATTGAGACCAAAAGTTGTTTGTGGTCTCAAATACGAACGAACGATTTAGCTGGGTTCCACCAGCACTTAAAGTTTTAATACTTTGTATCTAATATTGTATATTCTATACATACAATATTAGTAACAAAGTAATAATATGTACTAAAACTACGATCAAAGTATTTTGTGGTCCTGAAAAGGACCGTTGTTGTGTGCCCTTAAAAAGGGCCAGGGAGAGTGTGGGGCTTATGGTGCCCCATCCTCGCTGGTCGACCACCAGCTTGACGAATCGCAGGGGCCTTGTGGGTCGTCGGGTGTTGGTGATGCTGGAATTTCCAGCACCGCATCTTCCGTCGAGTCCGGCTCTGGCTGCGGCGACGGAGTTTCGAGTCTTTGTAAGACCCAATCGCCCGCATCGTCTAATTCCACTAGACCCGGATCATGGTCATATACTAGCGGAATCGGCTCATCCAAGTCGTCCCAACGTAGGACGTCAATTTCAAAATCCACCTCGTCGTCGTCGTCGAAGACTTGCAGGTCTCCAACGTTGTCGGTTACGGTGTCATCACTAAAGATGGATGAGCCTCGGCTGGCGGGTCTTTCTTCCTCCATGTTCATCGTATGAGGGTTGATGAATATATGACTGTGTAACTGGCCCAGTCTCATATATATAGAACTACCCCCACCCCACCAACGGATTCTAAATGTTATGTATTGGTGAGAGCTTATAGAATTATTGATTTTTTCAAAAACTTTAAATAAGGAATTAGATTTGTTTAGACAATAAGACTTATTCTTAATATTTTGTGAAGAATACATTACAAAAAAAAATAATAGAAACCTTGTTTGAACTGTTAACATTTTCATAGGTTCTCAAGCATATAACTTGGCACTTAAGCTACGAGACAAATCGTCGTTAAACGAATATCTCGCCCCATAAGTGACGATTACTAAACTACGATCAAAATATAATGTGGTCCTGAAAAGGACCGTTTTTGTGGCCCTAAAAGGGCCTGGGGGGAGGGTGGGGTGCCTACCGTGGAGTAATACCCAACGATATTAACACCGACCTAGGTGCAGCCCTTGGTCTTCTCATTGGCGGCACCGTCGTCGTCGCTGGTGGTGTCGGCGTTGCAGGCGGTGCCGAAGGTGCCGCTCCTGGTGCGGTACCCCCGCACTCCTCACACTTGCATATTTTGCCGGGCACGAATGGCCTGACAATGCCAATGATCCTTTTTGGTATATCTTCCATCTTGCCGATCGAATGTGTAATGATGAAATAATTCTAATACCGGCCTCTATATACATTCAAAAAGTTGGAGGGGGTAAGGTGGAGTGCATATATGCATTATATAAGTTTGAGAATAATATGATTTTATAACTCACTGGACTTAGAAAAAAAAAACCCTCCCCTACAACTTCCACATACTCCCGTTCGGCGGCCCTAGCCTCCTAACTCAAGAATTTCAATTTTTTCATCTAAATTTTTTGTCATTTTCAAGATTTTCCAAATTTTTTTTTCACCATTGTATTCTACTCAAAATTCTAGGTAATTAAAGTGCTTTTATTTTTTCTCTATCTTGAAGGGTTCCCGAGCTACAGCGCTTTAAAGAATTCAAATTACTAACTTTCTATAACCCTTTTTTTCAAATTTCATTTTTTCGAATTTTCAAAAATACTACAATATGTAGAAAAAAATTCTCTCTTTAATTTCCCAATACCGTTTTTCTCTAAATCTTCAACTTTAGCGCGTTTTCAGCATTTTCAAAAAAAAAAAAAATTATAATTTTTTTTACACCATCGCATTCTCCTCAAAATTTTGGGCTATCAAAGTGCTTTTATTTTTTTTCTATCTTGAACGGTTCCCGAGCTACAGCGCTTTAAAAAATCCAAATTACTAACTTACTATAACCCTTTTCTTAAAATTTCATCTTTCCGAATTCTGAAAAGTACTACCATATGTAGAAAAAAATTCTCTTTCTAATTTCCTAATATCATTTTGCTCCAAAACTTCAACTTTGGCGCGCATTCACCATTTTTCAATTTTTTTTGAAAAAATTTTTTTTTACGTTTTTACTATCGAGAAAAATGCTTGCTTATAGTACTCGATTTCCTCTATAATTTTTTCTTATAACTTTTTTCCCTATTCCTAACCGTTACTTTCCTACAAATTTTCTAAATCGTTGTTTTCATATTTTGCCTTAAAAATTTTTTCTTGTGTTATTTAAGCTCTTTTTTCCACTTAATAAACCACCATTTTCTAAATTCCCGTACTCTTTTTTTAAAGAGCGGGCTTTTCCGCCAGCTTTTTTTTTGGTTTGGGTTTCAAATAAATATAAAACTACTACTTCACTCATTACAAATTTATTGATTCAAGAACATTATTTTGTGTTACATATAATAGATACATTAAAATATAGATTTATTGGTCACCGAACCGTTTAATACATTATAACTAAAAAATGAGTCGTGAATAACTAATGCGTACACTTTAGTGTCTTTGGGGAATTTATTCTTTCTCGTTTGGAACTCCAATTTTACATCCACTGTCGATGAGTTAATCGCCTCTGGTTGATGACTGCAATTGATAATAAAAACTGGGTTTTTCATATATTCCGCGAACGTTATCATCGGATCGTTTATCTCGCGCTCGTAGTAGCTGCTTTGGAAGTTTTCGTAATTGTAATAGGCTGCTGCGTACAGTTTCTTGGCGAAATCTAAATTCCATCTTTCGTATGGATAAACGGTTGAATTCAGATACAGTCTAATGTCGCATACGTCGGCGTGGGTAAACTGGGTTGCGTTTTTTTCTTTCTTGTCGCAATTATTGCTGTCTTGAAACCCGACGATTATATAGCGCGGTCTTTCCAGACTTGTACTCGTTCTCAAGGCCCACACGTCGGAAGATGTTTGCCTTAAAGCTGGTAATTCGTACAGATCCCATTTACGATATGCCATTTGAATACTGGCATTGTTTCCTCCTTTATTAATGCGAGACAGTATTTTCAATTTTTGCTTGTCGTCTGGAATGATGTGACGAATTTTCCATTCGATTTTGTCGATACTAATTTCTGCCCCTACTTCGCCGACGTAACAATTGGTAAAAGTGCGAGCTATAATCATAATAAGCTCTTGTTTTACGTTGAAAACACCTTTTGCGTAATCTTCGGCGAATCCCATAAGATATTTTAAGGGTAATTTCCCGGAGAATACGTTACTTGCCGTGTCTACGATTTCTTGGTTTGCTTCGTCGAGACCCCATCCGCACGTCATGAGAGATCTTTGTTGCAAACTTCCGAATGAAACCATGGTTTTTAATGTCGTCGTAACTCCAGGTTTACGAACCACGGCGACCTGCTCACCTCCCATCTCGTAGCGAATTTCATCGAACAAAAATGCGAGGGCATTATTTGATAAAAAACATCTTTTCGTTGCGTCTATGGGTTTAAATTTTCCTTCGATATATATGTAACTTTCGGCGATATCCAGTATAATATCTTGAAAATTAATGGGGATACGGACTTCATCCGAATTGTTGAATGATGGAGATCCGTATGGTTTATACGTATGCTCTTCTAGACTAATAATGGAATTGTCCAAGATGGGCTCGGAGAAAACCTCTATTTTATCGCTGGTGGTGGAAATCATTTTCGCACTTTAAGACCGATTGATTTTAAAAATTTATAGTCTTCGGCAGATAACTGTTGAGATGTTTGTGATCTAACGTCTGGACGACGACTAACCTTGACGTTAACTCTTCTTTTACTTTTATTATGTTTCGGCGGTTCCCCCATCTTAGTCGACAGCACACACAATTGACGATTGAAGCAAAAACCCATTTCTATGAAAGTTTCTTCAGTTCCAATTTCACGATTATTTTTTCGCCTTGAAAATTGATTAGATCACCGCTATCGTCCAAGATGCGAAGAGTAATGTTGTCGATAAACTGACGTCCTGCCGGCATTAACGGCATATAAATATTATTTTGTGGTTCTTTACTGATTTTGTAACCGGGCTCCACGTCGATATCGAATTCGAACAAGGTATGACCTTCCACCGAATTCATATATGCTCCGGAAATTATATTACAATCTACGCGTATGATGCGTACTTTCATTATTTCCACCATCTCGGTTGATTCGTGCTTTTAGTCTCTTTTTAACACTGTATGATTAAATCCTAACATTTTACCGATACTCGCCTCTCCCCGGAAATCTATAGTATATTGGGATTTCAGTTCACATTTCAGCGTATTATTATTAGCAACCAAGTAAAAGATTCCATCGTTCTTTTCTTCAGTTGAAATCCTCAAAGCCTCCAACATAGCTTTACCTATCTCATCTATTTCATAGGCCCCAGGTGGAATCTGCAATTGTATCGGCTCGGTGGTGTAACCCTCCTTCATGTAGGCAAACTTATTGTTGCTTTCGTCCACATTAAAAATTGAATTGTATGTGTAAAATCCCAGCAATGCCAGACCATATTTGTTTTCTCTATTTAATTCGACTGGTGGATAAAAATCGGCGCTTAAGACGCTCGAGTGTCCTGTTAGTGTGAACGTATAAGACATGACTAACCATTAAAACATCACACATCTCGGTTTTATTCTTAGCGGCAACATTTAAAAAGATTCATCTTCACACCTTTTCTCACTGCATTAGATAGTGATGTTTTTATGCTATTTTCTGCTTTTATGCGCACATCGCTGATTTTGCAATAACAACAAAATATTTTTCTAGCTGTAAGATCCTCATCAGACGTAACCTCGTTTAAATTGCTGCTGCTGAAATAATGTTTGCAACCGCACTGATATTTTAATATATCGATATCGCTTTTAAGGTGCTCGGGCAACTTTTCCCAAACGAATGGAATTTCATTTGGGGCTAATGCAATCATTACTTCCTTGGGCATGTTTTCTAACTGTTTCACGGTCATTTTCCTTAATCCACCGGCTAGATGAAATGCTTTCAGTGATTGCAACATTTTAGTATAGTTATTGCGATCCATTTGCGGTGTTAATGGTGACGATGATGATGATGACATCTTTTACGCTGATGATTCGACAAGAAACTTTAAGCACAAATGTCCACACCAGACTGTTCCAAAATCCTGCTGACGATCGTATGTATAGTAAATAATTTTTGATGGTTCCGATCCCGTTTGTATATATCGTACCAATTCGATCGGTGGGGGTAAATCGCCGAAGCTGTCATAATATGTTACTTTAGAATTATTTTTTCTATAAGCTACCCAATGAGTCCCTGCACCACGCGTACTATCCAAATTCACTATTGCTGCTTCGTAACGTCGAGGACCTTGTCTAGGTAATAAATCCCTCATATAAACGCCTCGAAAGTGTCCTATTCTTTTCTTTTTGGCATATTTTTCTATATCGATGTTAGATAGTGGTCTTCGAGGTAGGGATTCAATTAGTTTTTTGATCTACGATTTAAAAATAATCCCATACCTTTACGATATGGCTTTAGAAACAAACCATTTCCTTTCGATTTTAAATACAGGCCGGCACCGGTTTTATCTTCGCTGCTTTTTTTTACTGCTTTTATGGCGCGCACAATTCCCGCTGCCCCACCGGCTAATGAACCCAAAGCTGATAACCCGGCAAAAATTGGTATTAATGGTAATATTCCACCAGTTTTAGGAATCGGTATTATTCTCGGTGTACGAACCTTCCTTTTGCCACCTGCCGCTTTTACCGATCTACGTGCTGCCGACAGAGCTATTTTAGATGCATTCATGACATTTTTTTCCAACACATTTTTACTTCCGGCTTTTAATAATTCCCTTCGAACTGCTTGTCGAATAGCTGTTCCGAAACTGGCTTTCCGAACATGTCGATTTTTATTAACACCTTTCCTTTTTGTATGACGCGTGCCTTTACTAGATGTTTTTTTTGTTGATAATGATGATGGTACACCCATACCAAAACGTTGTTTTCCTTTCATAATGTTTGTAACTAACCAAGCTGCTGTTTTTTCACCTAAACTGGAATCTTTCGATTTTACTCTATTCCAAGCACTTTGTTCGAGCTCGTAATCCGCTCGATGTCTCGCACTTATGTTGTCTTTATTATGTAAATAGGCTAAATCGTGTTTTTTGCATGCGGCATCCAAAGGATTAATGCCTGGATCACCTTTTGTTACACGTTTTATTACTTTTGTTCCGGGTCCGCAATATTGATAACCAGGAATGTGTACCTCGAATGGTAATTTATTTATTAACGAATTCACAATACCGTATCCAGTTTTGTTGGAAACGTGAGACCGTCCACTTCGTTTGACGCTCGGCATCTGAATGACAGTTTTTGTGAAAAATTGCCTATAAAATATCAAATTTTCCTAAGATGCGCGTTATCGATCTTAAACAAAAACTTCCTATTGACAATCTCGATGAAAAAGTCGGACTTGGATTTGAAAAGAAGATAATGAAGAGACACGGTCCTTTACTTCCTTCCTCTATTCGCGGCCTGTTAATTGGTCCATCCAATTGTGGAAAAACTAATGTCATGATTTCGCTGCTTACACACCCCCTTGGGCTACGTTTCGAAAATGTCTATATTTACTCGAAATCTCTGTATCAACCGAAATATGAGTATTTAAGGAAAATTTTAGCGCCCATCAAAGGTTTAGGCTACTATGCCTTTAGTGATTTCAGTAATATTGTGGAACCGTCCGATGCAAAACCAAACTCTATATTTATCTTTGATGATGTTATATGTGAAAAACAAGATGTTATAAGATCGTACTTTAGCATGGGACGTCATAAAAATATCGACTCCTTTTACCTAGCGCAAACATATTCGCGAGTGCCTAAACAGCTTGTGCGAGACAACGCCAATTTTATTATTATGTTTAAACAAGATGAGTTGAATATGAAACACATATTTTCCGACCACGTTTCACCGGATCTAACTTTTACTCAATTTCAAGAAATGTGCTCAAAATGTTGGGATAATAAGTATGGATTTTTAGTAATTGATAAAGACAGTGATGTGAAATCGGGAAGATACCGCAAAGGATTTGATAGCTATATATTACTGTAATAATAAGAGAAAACGCTCATTTGATTGTTGAAACGTCCTTTGTTAACATCATGAATAACGCGATCGACTTAAAACGTAAACTAGTGGAAGCTACCAATGCCGTCAGAAAAAAATTTAAACAAATTAAAGCGGCTAAAGAGTTTAATGTTGTGGAATTGGAAAAGTTTTACGAACCCATTTCTAAGCCGTTGACAACTATATCTGATGTGGTTAAGCAACGTCAGCAGCAGCAGCAGCAGCAACAACAACAGCAACAACATTATCCAGCTACAAAGTCACATAGTCTCAGTACATCAGTGCAGTCGACTCAAATATCAGGTTTTCCCCAACCTACACATTCCTTTCAAACCTCCACACCTATTCAGCAGCAGCAGCAGCATCGCATTTCAAAAGAAGATATTAGCCAATCGGTGTTTGATACACCCTCGACATCAACTAATACATCTCTCGCATCCGTTGACACCACAACTTCCGATACTTTAAACGCACACCTGAAAGGATTGCGTTCGAAACCATCTCTATACGATACTGTATATGGTGTACGTTTTGGTTCAAAAACAGATCATAACAAAAATTTTATTGGTAATTTAGAGGTGCGTTTTCGAAATGGAAATATTGTCTTATACAAAAAAGGGAAAAATATTGCAGAATATGGTGGATCACCGGCACTTTATGATTTGTTATTTCTTAAAACACCCCCAAGTGTAGGCAAGGAACAACAACAATTAAGTGATAATGTACTTTCAACGTACAAGGAAATTTTGGAATCAACGAATGCTGTCTACAACAATTTTAAAAAAAGTGATGGTTTACGGGAGACCAGATGGAACAAATATTTACGAATTATTAAACCTCTGATAATGGGCACAAAATTAGGTGGTACTATTACAAGAAAAAATCTCTCGGAAAACTACAGTTACCCACAAAAAAGAAATTATCTTCGACAAAATTTCAATATGTCTACTGGAACAAAGCTAAAGAGTTGGTGGATCGTTTACGTTTGTTGTGGAGTTCCAAAATGGCCGGTCACACTGGACACGAAAATGAAATTATGTCAATCATAGAGGAATTACGAGAAGAAGATATAATATATTAAGCTCAATATTTAATGATATTATTCAGTTCTTCCTTCGATCTGAAACCTTTAGTATTACTAATAATATGGAGCCCAGTCTAGAAAAAATCAAGATTGTTAATGAACTACATAGAACGGCTAGAAAAAATTTTGTAAGACGGCGCACGATAATAAAAAGATACAGAGATTTGTGGCAAATTGATTTGGCTGAAATGCAACAGTATGCTGATGAAAACGATGGTTATCGTTATATTTTGGTCTGTATAAATTGTTACTCGAAATTTGTCTATACCAAAGCCATAAAAAACAAGACTGGTATAGAAGTTACTAATGCGATGAAAAGCATCATTGAAGAGGCATCATATACACCAACAAATCTGCAAAGTGATCAAGGAAAGGAGTTCTATAATACAAACTTTCAAGCCCTGATGAAAAAATATAATATAAATCATTATTCCACTTACAGCACAAAGAAAGCTGCAATTGTTGAGCGAGTCATAAGGACTTTAAAAAATAATTTATATAAACAATTCTCGACAAGAGGATCTTACAAATGGATACATATATTATCGGCAGTAACAAAAACCTATAACCATTCGAAACATCGCACCATTGGAATGAAGCCTGCAGACGTGCAAGAAAAAACACATATTAAAGCATATGATTATTTAAAAATTGTACCTAAAAAATTTAAGTTTTCCATGGGTGACATTGTGCGTATTAGCAAGTACAAAAGCTTATTCGAGAAAGGATATACGCCCTCTTGGTCAACCGAATTGTTTAAAGTTGTAAAAGTTAACGTTACAAATCCACCTACTTACTTGTTGGAATCGTTAGAAGGTCAGCCTATAAGAGGGTGTTTTTACGAATCAGAACTACAAAAAACAAGCAGTCCTGACGTTTATCTAGTAGAAAAGGTCCTTAGACAACGCAAGAAAAATCACATCGAACAATTATTTGTCAAATGGCTAGGATTTCCCAACCACTTCAACTCTTGGATAGATAAAGCTAATATTGTTTAAATAACATATTGTATGACTATATTTTTTATTTAAAATGTAAAATAAATAAACAATATATTGTAAAATAAAATTTTTTATTTCAATCTTCATTATTAAAAACAATGACAATAAAACATCATACACATAAATAACATTTCAATATTCTTGGAGGGAAGGTCCAATTCACCGACGACTACGACGTTATCTTCAAGGCTATGCCACTCGGAGTGCGTTCTCCTATTCTTTAACCTGCTTTTTTTAGATTTTTTTTGAAGTCGAGTCGTACGACAGTGCGCTTAATGAGTCATTTAAAGGCTGATGATAGAGTATTTTCTGCATAACTTCAATTTTTGTTTTAAGCTCACTATTATTTTTGTATATCATGGGGAGGACATCCTTGTTAAATATGTCACATACTACAACTGCAAAATTGTAAAACTTTCTATTAACAAAGTGTTTTGTCACAGCATCTTCATCATCTTTAGGTTCGCCTAAGTTGGTTATGATTTTTCCACCCATATCATACTGCCCATCCGCTGTAAGTTTAAAACCAATCCCTTGTGGCCCAGATAATATATGATATTTTTCATTATATTTCTGACGACCAAATTTATCAATTGTGTTGTTTCCTCGACTCATTTTCAATCTTTACTAAACTATTTTATTTTTATTTGCCCTACTTATATTAAATATTTCAGCTGAGAAAAAGAAACACTGACTATGATCTACTGGGTTGGTATGTTTATAAAAGAAATAAAATAAAACTGTGATTGTAATAGATATTTATTTACAGTTATTTAATTGCACAAATACAAAAATTATAAAAAATTAGTTTTCCATGTCTTCGTTTTCGTTGCTCAAAATTCTATCCCATCCGACACTATTTCGATCGTCAACGTCTTGGGCTGTTGCTGTTGTAGAAACCAATTCATATTTTGCAGCAAGCTCACCTGGTAAATGTGGAATATTGACGAGGTATTCTTTTAATTCTTCTTCAACCATTTCAGCACAAAATGTATCCATGTCTATGGAACCATATAAAAATTTGTCGCACAAGTGTGCCCCAGCCATAAAATTGATTGTATCCCTGATCTCGTTCTTATATTGATCTTTGGTTACATCAATATGCGACCAATCATTTACGCTATCTAACATATCGTGAGCCCTATTTCTTAATTCTCTCCCCAACCAAAATATGTATCTATCTACACATTCGTTGGCGGTCGTCGTCGTCGTCGTCGCATCAGCAGACATCTTTAACAGAAATAATGAACATGCGTAAGTATTCTGACATGTGCAACTATATTTTAAATTTAATTACATCCTTTTTTTCAAACAATTTACATACAATTTACTCCAATGAGCCAAAACGTAATAATGTTCGAGTATTGTTTCCAAAAACTCTAGTGCCCTGCCCCAAATAAGTTAGAGTGTATTTATCTTTAGTTTTACTCATAATATCTACAATATCGTCAGGTAGTGTTTCGGCCACATGTTTTGGTAAAAAAGTCTCAAATGTGCTATTATCACCGTCATCGTGTAAAGCCACTAAAAGAGTTTTACCAAATCGTGTAGTCATTGAAACCATCTTTACAATTTTATACACTTTGCCTACAATCATTTCGGTAACCTTTTTTTTCTCTAAAACCTCGAAATCTTTGCTAAACATTTCATTAATTTCATCTAGAGTTTCTTTTGCAATACTCATTATTGAAAAAAATGGTATATAAATCCAAAAATTACCGTGAATATAAAAGCACTTTCAGAACACTACACGAACACAATATTTGATGTTTATGCCAATGATATCTGCGACTGTTTGAAGTCACTTCTTCTCCCACGAACCTTTATAGCGGGGTTTCAAGGTCGAATTGTAACAATGGTGGGGGTAGCTTAACGATAGAAATAGTGGGAGGAGTATTCAAGGTCAAATGACGTCACACATTTAAATTGGTATAAGGATAACTTCAAGGACAAAATATAATGAAACAAATAACTACATTTTATGTACTTTATTCATTGATTTTTTTCTGCCATTCTTCTATGCGTTTAACATTATCACCTAAACCTAATTTCCTTAATTTGTTCAATAATAATTGTTTGTTTTTATATCTAAGAAAATTCTTACAAACTATACTAGCTAAAAGACACACTTCGGCATGGTCCATATACTTAAAAAATACACTAAAGTCCTGAGCCTCCGAATCTTGCATTTCATATGCGTAAAATTCCGAACAGGCTGCAGAAATTAGAAATTCCTCGTACATTTCTCGCACTAAACTTTCCATATTAACTACTACTACGTTAAACTTAAGTCCTACACTCTAATTTCATCTAACACAACCGGATCTGCAATGAACCTAATCAGTTTTTCCAAACAGTCACTAAACCCCAACTTTTTTATCTCACGAACAAAGTCTTGTAAATTTATTGTTTTGCTGCAATATTTACGACATGCATTCGCAGCCTTTTCATATTCATAAGCCAAATCACAATAGCGCGACGCCCATTCTGCTCGACTTTTCATTGCATCATTGAAATAATTATTAGCCGTTTCAGTGAACTCATCGCCCAATTTTTTTACTGTCTCTTGCAAAGCACTATTCATATTATTCACTCATTTTTACATTCACGACACTTTTTTATTGCTGGTGGTGGCCCATCTATATGATGACGATATATTTGTTCATAGTGAATGTAACAGGGTAAGCTTAACTGTAGTTCCTTGTTACACCGATATGACGCTGGCAGTTTATTCCAAATTTGCCGTAAACTTAGCGTATCAACGCAAGTTTTTAAATATTCGAGAGGAAAAAATGCTAGATCCTTCTCTTCAAAATCACACAAACTTTTTAAATTACTCTGATATAAACAAATTACTCTGCCGACTTGCTCTATAATTTTTTCTTTAGATAGTTCCGTATCTGACATTTCACACTGAATGAATGCAAGTAGACTCACACAATTTATAGAACAATTTGCAAGGTCAAAATCATTTCAAGATCATCCCACACTATTACAATGCACAAATAACTACTTCAAGGTCACACACCCAAGATGACCTTCAACAAAGTCAAGGTCGTCTCGACCAAGGTCAAGGTCACACACACAACCTTGAACACAAGGCCAAGGCCAAAGCACACGTGCACTTTCAAGGTCAATGACAAGGACATGTGGGCGGGGCCAAAGAGGGGTGAAGCAAGGTCAAGGTCAAGGTCGAGGAGTGGGGGGATCGAGCGAATCGGGTTATGTTCACTACTCTCAAGATTTGATGGATGTGACCATCGCGTAAAATTACCAGAATACGGTTTCATACTTTTTCGTGAGAACCACGCCCACTTTCCACCAAGATGATCGTTCTCTCAAGAACGAGAATAGCTACCCAGGAAATTTGTTCGATAGATAAGGAAAAAATTCACCATCTCGATCTCGATTCACCGAAGGAAGATTTATTATATTTTGCTTACTAACAACTAGTAATTCCCTCGATGGACACACTTTTTGAGTCCTATGGTTTTTCTTGTCGAGGTTGTTCAACAAACATATGCCACTGTTATTTAGTATAAGCTGCTTGTTGCCCTAGAAGGAAATTAACCATTTTCAAATCTACACAAATAATCCAGCAATGATCTTCATTTTTCAGTTTTTCCATCACTAAAAAAAATAATTGTATATTTTTCTTTTATTGAAGTTGAATATTCAATACGTATAGAGCCATATTTGTTTCCGTTTTACAATAATACATACTTGGAACTTTTCTTACTGCTGTCAAAAAGGATACAAATCACCTGATTTATTAGAATGAACTAAATTTTCTTCAGTGGCAAAATATGGCAGCAAATCTTTTGATAAGTACAATAAAGATGCCAAAATTCCAGAAGGCTCTTCAGATAAATTTAAATCCCTTAGTAAGTCGTTTGTCTTCAAAGAGTCGAGCACTTGTTGCAAGTGCTTGTGAAGAATCTTGATAGGAAGGGCAACTTGGTGAATCATGCAGTGCAATACCGTGATCTGCAAGATGTTTAATTTTTGACTGAAAGCCCCAGCATCGCTGGTGCTTCATACTAGTATTTCCAATGTACATCACTTCAAAGAATAAACTTATCATCTTCATGACGTCTTTACATCGGTGGACTCGTCAAGTTAACAAAAGATTCTTTTATTTAAGGTAAAGTTTGTTCCATCACATCTTTGGACATGTATAAAACACGTCTCTGAATTTTGCTGTTGGACAAGGATACATTACGTATTTTACTCTCGCTTGCTTCTCCAAGAATTAGCTAAACGGACTTTAATAGACAGGGTTTGATGAGGGTTTCTGCAATTGTATGAGGTTTTTATTTTTTTGCTCGTTTCAGAGCAATTTCATATGATGCCTGAACTATAACTTGGCTTTGTTGTTGAAACGTCCCTGTTAAATTCAACTTTCGTCATTACAAGGCACCCTCATGTTGTTTACCAAAGTCCCAGTTTTTTGTAATATGATCAGAATTTCTTTTCATAACGTTGATAGCAGAAAAATAAATTACTTCAAAATAATTTTTAAACAAATGTTTAAACATTTTAAATCAACTAACATTATTCAACATTTTACCACGTTTTTTTAAATTAACTTGTTTGTCTGTTTGTTGAATTATGAGTAATATAATAAATAAGAATAGGAAATGTAATATAATAAATAAAAATTGATTTTAAACCAACTTCCGGATGAGCTAGAGACTTGAAACTTTAACCATAGCTCAGAACTGGAGGATAATGCAATATTAACTCGCTTTTTTGTTCGTCTGTTTATTTGTTAGATTGTTTAGTACAAATTTTGCAATCGATTTTAAACTAGGTTCCCGATGAGCTCGCTTTCTTGTCTGTTTGTTTGTTTATTGGTTTGTTTGATACACATTCTGCACGCGATTTTAAAATAACTTCCCTATTAGCTAGATATTTTAAATTTCTACAAATAAATCAGAACTGGATGACAATGCAATATTCACTCGCTCTCTTGTCTGTTAGGTTTACTTTCCCGATTATCCGCAGCTCTACGCAACGTCCATCTGTCCATATCGAAATGTCTCTTTTTTACCCATTTCTTCGAGAGGCAACAGAAATGTTGCGATAGCTACGAACTTTTCGGCTAACTTGTCCTAGTTGAATTTCGCCAGGCATAAGGAAAGATGCGTGCACTGACCATTCACTGATTACGTCGCATATCTAGTGTATTGCTCAGCATAAATAAATTAGTAACATTCATCACCTACCTTCAAATTTTAAATTTAGCTTGGTTTTTGGCGACCTTCAAAAAAACCACGGCCACCCCCTTGTGAGCTTTGACTCACTGTTGTGAACCACTATTCTAAAGAAAGCACTAAAGTAAAACTTGTGACAGTCACTTTTCTATTGTGAATTTTTGTAGAATACTGAAAAACAGAGTAAAAAATAGTTATTTCAGAAAAAATAACTGTCAAAAATTTAATATAAGGATCGAATTAATTGCTTTATATACTGCAAAATAACGTTAATTTTCTTGAAGTGAAAATTATTCGGAAAAATAATTTTCTGCACTTTTAGTTATACTTCGACTTGCAGACCACTTGTTGTTTTATATCCGACAACTATTTATTTAACATGTCCTCGAAAATGATACTTAAAATTTCGCCAAAACAATTTTTAAAACCCAAAAAATTGAAAATTAATGAATTTACCTTGCTTTTCTCTCACATTTAGAAACTGAGACGCTTAATCTTTGTATCATTTAATGACCAATGTTGATAAATTATTATAATAGGCTTTACATGTATAATGTCTTATGTTTTCAATCATTAAAACTCAAATACTCTCTTTCGAAATATTTGCACACAGACCCAAAGCTATTTAATGTAAATTAGATGAATAATGTTATAATGAATAAAGGATTCTTAAAATATTCTTCATGTGGAGCCGCGTATATAACGTCAGCGATAACTTTCTGTAAGGTAAAGGTAAACATAGGAGAAATATCTACAACAACCACTCCCCAGGTTATATGCTACTTATACGCTTTAAAATATTTCCTAAACGTAATTTTTTCTTCTGCGGTCTACTTACACGAAGGAATTCAGCTGTAAAACAATAAATTTATGACAAATTATCCTATTTATCTAGGCTAAACGATGTTCTAAGGGTATATGGATGAATTCGCCAACTTAATATGTTCAGGCTTGTGATGAAACAAAAATTTCTAATGTTTGACGTTAACGAAATTATCCTAAATTGAAGTACCACCCTAATAGTATACTATAATTATTACAGGAAGGCAAAACAAAAGTAGTAATTTTGACAGTTTAGTAGGATTATATGAAACAACAATATAATTTTATGCGAAAACATCTGAAGCGTACAATAAACGGCTTTCATCTCATCGAAGGCCGCAAAAGTGTAAACGGAACGAAAGGGTAGTGTATCGGCTGCTAGCACCCCATCTCAGTCAATACGCTCGTCTATCTTATCGCCAATAACGTATTCCTTTATTTGGATTTAGCTTACAGCAGCTCTTCGTTAAAATTGATTTCTTGTAAACGCTGCTGTCGACTGCCCGCCACCGTATTTATAGTCCGGTCCGTTTTAACTAAAACCGGAAAGCTACTTCAAAACAATATTTTTTTTATTAAAATTATTTGCTTTTATAAGCTCTATCATAGCACTGTGTTCCTAAAGGATATATATATATATATATATATATATATATATATATATATATATATATATATATATATATATATATATATATATATATATATATATATTTATGTATATATAGGAAAACTCTAATTCTTGAGATAGCGGTCCTACGGCTGAATGAAACTCTGTTTTTTACAAACGCCTAGTCTAGTATTTTTATTACAACAAGCCTGCCAGCCTCTTGACTTCACAGTTTCTCCATAGTTTTCTACAAATTACGTAAGTGCATTTTTGTCACTTACCTATAACAACTACATTGCTAATAGATATTCTGCAATTTTGAATATTGAGAGGGCGAGAGGTTGGAAGATTGTTTTCTAACCTTCTTTGTTCTATATAAAGAATATTTTAAACGCAACACTACTCATAAGAACTTAATTACTCATTAAATAAACATAAATCTCATCAATAGAAATACAAAGAAAAATAATATTATTAAATACCTAACTTATAAATTAAAATTAAAATTAACATTTCTTGTAAAACATAATAATTCCACATTCAAAATTACCGCTAAAATAAAATTAGACATTTCTGACATATCCCATCTACCAAAAAAAGAGTCATTCAAGGATTTTCTCATCAGATAAACCTACATTAAGTACAACTAAAATGACCCACATAATAAAATTATATATTAGTGCTTTAAAAAACCATTTTAATAATAAAATATGATAATTATGCAAAAATCAACAGTTTCTACATGAATTTTCCGTTTCATTTTCTAAAAGCCATAAATGGACTCAACTTGCACGTAAGTTTTTGAATTTAGAATCATTTTGTTTTTATTATTACATATCATATATTAAAATTATTATTATAATCAACATAACTGTTCTATATTGTAGCCCTGAAGAAGGAAATAATAAACTTCCGAAAGCTTGGCGTTTGTTAAAAACAGAGTTTCATTCAGCCCTAGGACCGCTATCCCAAGAATTTGAGTTTTCCTTTCTAATTAGTCGGTCAAGAACTACTCTTCCCCTTATATATATATATATATATATATATATATATATATATATATATATATATATATATATATATATATATAGACACTTTTCTAGAAGTGCAGCCACACATTCACTGCAAATGTATGTTTGAACGCAGGTAGTACATACCCCAAATATATTTATGAACTCATTCAAGACCAAATTGTGGTTTTAAAAAATACATTAAACACACTCATGCATATCCGCTTCTCTTCTATTAGTTTCTAGATGGTTTAGTTTATCTTAATTTCTTAATTGTTTTATTTTTATTAAATGTGGTCGCTACGTTGCTATAGTAAGTGATAACCATTTCAATTTCTTTTACACTTTAAAAAATAAATAAATTGAATGGTTTTAACCCTTGATGATCATTTTACATAACGTCAGAACTAGGGCCTGGTTGTTTGAACGCCGAATAACGTAATAATATTTTTATTTATTTTTGAAAAAGTGTTGACAAACAGTAAATATTTAATTTCTTGGTACACACATATCGATTTTATGCTATCCTTTTCTAATTGCATTATTTAAACGAGTATCATATGATAATCGGTACGTCAATTCTGAATACATAAAAATATGAATATATGGTTGCCTAAATTATTATTATTGTTATTTTCAATATGTAAATAATATCTAACAATATTTACCTATAAAAATACTTTTTTAAGTCCTCTTTTTGTTAATATTAATTGTATACTTCGCATTTATAATAATTTCTAATACTTAAAAAACTGAAAAAAGTCACAACAAGTAATTAAACTGAAAGAAAAGATAAGTAAACATGTTTATGTCCGTTAAACATCAAAAATCGTCTTCCCCACTGACTATAAACAGCCTTCAAACAAATCTATTGTTGTTTAAATCTATAGAGTATGATCGAAGATTGGCATTATCTATGGTGTATTTAATTTCAGTTTGAACATAAATATAAACATTTATTCAATATTGCTAATAATATTTTACTTATAAAAACAAACAAGGGTATATTATATTTATTATAAACAGTACTATTTTATAAGAAACTTAAAATTTTACATTTGTAAATCTTATTATCAAATTCACTAGATGGTTTTGATCCCTAATACTATTGGTTTCATAAAAACAGGTTGGTAGGTATTTGAACTGCATACTTACTTGGGTCCGTTTACTTGGTACGTGCAACACTCGAGGCTCTAAATAACTCCGCTCTGTGCACTGATAGTCACTTGATTGATATTCGTGATTCGTTTTTCCATATAGACACGAATAAGATCCAAAAATTACTTAAGCTACTGTTGCAGAACATACGAAAAAGCCTGCATCTTTCGAACAAAAGCAGATGAAAAGTATGATCGAGGTAAACTTGTCGATGATCGTAGTTTAATACATGAGACTACAAAAAATCAAGACAAGGTCATTATTTAAGTGTTGAAAAAATCTACATCTTAATCGGCCACAAGAAAAAAGTATTTTAGCTCGAAATGTGATATGTATTGGTCTAGATAATATTTGACAGCGACTTCATGAAAATTGGATTAGGTAAAGAACATTTACTGTCTGAAAAGCACATAAAAAAGTTGAGCCTGGGCACAAGAGAACATCGATAGAGATTGGTCAAATATTGTTTTTACTAACGAACTGAAAAAGTTTGGTCTATGACGCAATAGAGAATTATTTGGAGAATAGTTAAACACCTTGTTAAACCGCATACTCAAAATAAATTATTATTCATCCTTTTTAAAACACAAATGTGTTTAAAGAACCAAGTTTGTAAGAGAGTTATTATTAGTTATTAATTTAAAAATTAATATTATTTATTAGAATTCAGAATAAGAAACAGACTACGTGCATGTTGGAGACGTATTATGTTACGATTCTGTAGCAGTTGTGGAGGTTGTTAGTTTTTGTATTTGGGTTGTCTGCAAAACTTCATACAAAGGAGGAGTTTTATCATGTCTGTTTTTGGGTTAATGATTTTCAAAAATCCATGGCAAAAAAATGAAAAATCACAAAGTTACAGGCGTGCGATATATAGAGGGATCAACATGACAAAACTATAAGAGTTTCTAGCTGGTTACAAACCTCTAAAAATTGATATAAATTTGAGTTTATGGCGAAAAACTATTTCTGATATACTAATCTTAATAAGTTAACTCATCTTGTATTTGGACAATATGTTTACTCCTAACTATATTATTTAACTTAAAAATTTTCAGTTGATAAAGTGAATAATTTCATTTGTTCGATTCGGAGTCTAGTTCTCCCGTGCTACCAGTGATACAAACCGGGCTAGGGCACCCTTGCGAAGCCAAGCTCTCCCTCAGCGCTGCCCAAACATTAATTATTATTCCCGTGCCATGAATGTTTTCCGTTTTATCTCGAATGAACACATTTTTCGAATCTGCGACTTCGGTTCTATTATTCTTTACACACCATTTTGTTTTAAAATAAATTTGTTTGATAAATCAGGTGTCCTTTTTTTTTATTAAGTAACATACAAGTTTCATGGTTATAAGACAAATTATATGTAACTACCTATACTGCCCTGCTTAGGCAAACTTCATTTAATGCCTTATTAATTTTAATCTTTATAGGTTTTTTCGATGATTATAAAAATAATCATTAAGAATCTTATTTCAATAAGATATTAATTTTTTAAGTTTGTTAAATATTCCATATTTGTTACATTTTCTGAATTTAAAAGCAATAAATTTCTTTTTCAACGTAAAAAAGCAGTAGTTTTCAAACTGTACTGCTTTTATCCACAGACAGATATACTGCTTTTCTACTCTTTATGATCTGTTATGATTATTTTTTCATCTGTATTTAGCGAGAACAAAGCAAAAGTAGTAATGTTTCTGCTGTCTTCTTTTGGATCATCGATTTATTGTATCACTTATTATTGCCATTTTGATACCAATAAAAGATATTAAAATAAAATAAAATTTTTATTCTGCATTATTGCATTTCACATATGAATAATAAAAATAGTGAAAAAAGAAGTAATTCTGTTTTAAAGAAAATAAAGACAGTAAATCACATGTTACAAAAATGATAGATAGATAGATAGATAGATATTTATTTGTGTCACAATTATTACAATTTTACACACGTCAAAATAAACATATAAAAATAAAAATTCCTACAAGATACAATAACAATCACACTGACAAACTTATGAGTTAAAATATGCATCAAACTGGTGGTTTTCAATAAACAACAAAATATTAATTCCCTATCACATCAACATATTTCAACAAGACTCTAAGTCTGCATTAATAAAATCGTCAAGTGAATAAAAGCTATTTTGCATCAGTATATTTTTAACTTTGCTTTTAAACAGATCAAATAATAGGCTCTTTAGATGCAAAGGAAGCTTGTTGTAAAATCGAGGAGCATAATAATTGACAGAATATCGACACTTAGTCAGACGTACAAAGTCAGGTGCCATGAGTGAAGCATGCCTTGTATTGTAATGGTGAATGTCACTATGCAGTGCAAATTGTTCCCGTCTTTCATGGATCCACAATAAACATTTAAATATATATACTGATGGCAATGTCAAAATGTTTAGATTCTTGAAATGGTTTTTGACGTCTGCACGAAAACGCAGCCCCATAATAATTCTAATGGCCTTCCGTTCCAGACTGAAGAGTTTGCCAGAATGCGGTGAATGTCCCCAGATAAGAATTCCATATGATAGATGGGTGTGGAGGAGGCTGAAGTAAGCGCTCATACATGTTTCATGATTTGCAACTCGCATCAGATTTCTCAAAAGAAACAAATCCTTTGAAACTTTATTTGACACAATCTGAACGTGTTCATTCCATAACAATTTTTGATCCATATGTAATCCCAAGAATTTAACAGTCTGCCGATCACCAGTCAGCTGTTTTTGAGTAAATATGACATTTCTAGTTTTTTTAGCATTGAGACACAACTGATTGACATCAAACCACAGCGAGACCCCCGACTGCACCTCAAGCATCGCAAGCCGAAGGCTCGTTAAATCAGGGTTCCTATTAGCCAAGGTTGTGTCGTCAGCATACAACACAACCCCCGAAAAAGAAGGGACACTATTTGGTAGATCGTTATATATATATATATATATATATATATATATATATATATATATATATATATATTATGAACAGGACAGGTCCCAATACCGAGCCCTGCGGCACTACGACGCTCACTACACCGGTCTCTCAAAGATTATCATTATAAAAAACCCATTGAACTCTGTTTTTTAAATAAGACTTAATTAGAGAGAGACTTGAAGAACCAAAACCATAGTGTTTCAATTTTGTTAGAAGAATATCATGTGAGATGCAGTCGAAAGCCTTGCTGAGATCACAAAATGTAATCCCAGCGAAGCCACCACTCTCAAATTCAGACACAATGGTGCGCACCAAATGAAGGCCAGCCAATTCAGTGCCCCTTCCCGCCCGAAAACGAAAAAAATGAAAAACAGTAAGTCACTTATTTTAGGAATTTTGATTAATTGTAATTGAAAATCACATTTATATGACTATTCATGAAGTTATGTATTATCTTATTAGTCGCTAATTATTTAGAGTCCAGTTTTTCTCTGTTTTTATTTTATTTTTTTTTTCAGTTTATTTCCTTTTACCCAAGTACGACAGTATAGTTATATGGATATACATAAGACTTATACTCAATTTTAAATTATATGTTATCTGTTGATATTGGATTCCTTGAAACGTTTAATATTTAAAGTAAATATAAATTGAAATGTATCAAATAATTGCTAGATATCCTGTTAACGTTTATATTGGTTTATTAAACGTAAATATTAATTCAAATTGTAGATTTCCTAAATTTATTGGCATTATATCATATTTTTCACTTAAAAATAAGTCTGTACCGTAGTTTCGATCCGAATCCTATACTCCCCACCTTTTCCCTACTATCATTTGTGGCTTCGCATTGTGTGCAACTGACAGCGATCATTTTCGGAGTGTTAATAAAGAGTTTTTTGAATATCGAACCCCATAGTTCACTGGCGACAAGCAGCGGGCCTAGTCTCATCAGATAGTACACATTATTGCCGTTGACAGCATCAGCATCACCACGGTCATTTATAAGCGCAAGGTCAATTAGATGTACATGACTTGCTCTGTGGATGATAGCTGACGCGAAGTGACAGTTTTGAGTTTTGTCGAGTGCCTTAGTGCCCTTAGGGGCGGGATGAATAATTTTCCACAGAAACTTATGGCAAGAGTTTTTATTTATCTGTGTATTTATGACTGGATCGCCTAATGTAATGAGCGCAGAATTTTGATATTGAATATGCAATGTTGCCAAAATTGATGATGATAATTAATAAGCATTCCGAATTCGAATTAAATGAAATCGTTCAAATCAATAACACAACGTGTGTTAGGCGGTTAATAACTAAAACACTATTATAACATTCACCTTATTACAAATTTTTTGTGAATTAAAGACAATTTTTATTAATATTTTAATACATTTATTAACAAAAATATCAACTATTTTTAAATTTTCAATATACAGGAAGAACAGTTTATTTCACAAATTTTAATTGAACAGTATTACGTTTTTGTTACAGAAAATCGTTAAAAAATGCTAAATTTTAAGGAAATTAAGATACTTTACTTTGCACTTAAAATTGATTGGCTCGATTAAAATAAGAGCATAGAGAGCAACGAGTGTTCACGTGCTACTAAGTAGAATTTGAATGCATTTTTGAGGACACGCATTCTATTGATATTGTGCTGCAAATATGTGCTCTATTGGCTGTAAGTCTAGGCTATAAGCTGGACGTTCTAATTTTTGAATTTGAACATCGAGGTAATTATAGCGTTATTATCATTAAGAGGGTAAACCACTCTAGAACTTTTGGAAAATCCAAAAAAATTTTTTTTGGTTTAAACTATACTTTAATATTGTAAAAATCATGTGACAAAGTTTCATGCATGGGAAAATCTGTAAGAGCTGGAATGTTGAACGTAGCGCGGCCCCTTTTTCTGCTATATGGGTTACCGTATGATTAAAAAAAAGGGAATATGTAGATCACGTACAAAAGCAGATGGGCGGAAAGGCAAATTCACTAGGAAGCTTATCGATAAACTTTCCATTTATTGCGACTTGGCGATACGTAGAGACTCTGATTCAGCGAAAAAGATGAAAAATGATATATGACCTACGCTATACCATAAATTTTCTACTGATGCCAGATTCGTGGTGTTCGTGGTAGAAAGCCAAAGTTACCAATGCCTTTGACAGTTATTCACGTAAGCCGCTATCAAATCGGTATATGAAGAACTGAGTAGTGACAGTCTTCTCACTCGATGTATAGACGTATATACTCAAGATAGTAATGAATCTTTCAATGCCACTGTCTCGGCATTGGCTCCGAAATCTGTTGCAAATGGTAAATCAACGATGGATTTGCATCAATAATGCATATAATGGAGACTATGGGCTTGGAAATCGGCCTAAACACCTATAAAATGTGCTGCAACATAAATGCCAATCGCATTGGCAAGACGGAAAGACTGTTATCTCATGTTGCAAAAAAGGTGAGAATCGGCGCAAAATCGCTATGGAAGGAAAGGCAGGAGGAGGATGACAATCTAGAAGGGCAATTGTATGGTGTAGGCATTGTAAATTAAAGGTATATCGAATATATCCATGTTTTTCTTTAGTACTTAAAATTTTAAACGCGTTTTTCTCGAAACAACGAATTTCAAGTCGTTCGAACCGATATTTCAGACAATTTTTATTCGATTCCCTGGAAATTCTTACTATGTATTTAAAACTACTTTCTCCTTAACAGTATGTAGGATTTTTTTTTGTTTTACATAATTCAAATGTTTTCAACAATTTTCGAGCGATTTTTTTGCGTTTTTTCACATTTTCTTTAAATCAATTTAAAAAAATCCTATGTACTGTTGAAGCTGTTATCATACTATATCGAGATTTTTTTGTTTCATGATTGTACCTTTAAAATTACAGGAGTTATGGGTTCGACCACGGGAGCATGGAAAAAGAGGCGCCTCTGGTAAAACGTTGACAAGCCGCCATTTTGTTTCGCACAGCTCTGAAAAACTTCACAAACATTGTTCAATACTTGTATAGTAAATACCGTTTGACCAAATTTCAATACATTGTATATTTTCTTTAAAAAAAATTCACAGAATTTGCTCTATTATTCGGCTTCTGGAGTGGTTTACCCCCTTAATACAAATCTTTCGTATCTAATATGGCGGATATATGGCAGTAACCTTTCTTTTACTTTGGAAATATTTACCCCCTAGTTTACTAACATGATCTAACTTTAAGATTGGTCTAAGGGATTTAAATTTGCAAGTACATCAATAAATCAGCCAAGTTTTGAATTTGGAAAATTCAATAATAAAATCCGTTTTCTTTTATTACCAAACCAGCAAAAATGGAAAATTTTCTTAATTCTCTGGAGACCACTATTCCCATTACCAATTCCAAGGATTTATCTTTAGACTTTCATCCTTAATTTTCCTATACAAAGGTTTGTTTATTGACATTTTAATTTAAATTATGACAATATCATAAGCAAAACAAAACTGGCCAACTGGAAGATCTAATTTTCATTACAATTAGATGAGGCTTAAAAGTTCATCTGTTTAGTAAATCGGACTGACAAAATTTTAGAAAACTATTTCGATGCAGTTATTGATGTTATGATTATGGCATTATGTTAATTACCGCGTTTATTTATCACGTCCGTGCTACATCTATAAAAAATGTAGACTTTTTTGTGTGTTGGCAGAACTGTTTGAAGCGCTGTCTTATTCAAATTCGAATTCAATTATTTCTCAACTTCAATAACTAAAAATCCTGATTTAGAAACAAATGTAATTAAATTTCAATAAAATATCGGTAGACAGTCCGGCCAACAAACAAAAAAAGTTTTGATGCGACGGCACTTATTTAACATCTCGAATTTCATTCGGTGGGCCTAAAAACAATAATCGCTACATAAATAATCAACAGTATTTATTAAAATGCTTAATGTTTCCAAAGTGAGAGAAGCAGGATTTTCGCAAAAAAAAATTGAATAAATATAATCGTTAAGAAGGAAAAATGGCAAATAAAGCATTGACAATCCAATGTCTTAAATAGGTATGATTTAATCAATACTGGAAAACAACTAAATGACCGTTGTTGTATTCAGTAGAAAATGCGCAGAAAAAATTTTCGGAGAAATTTCAAAATCATCTTAACACCAAGTTTTATTTTATATTTTTAATTTAGTTGCTTCATTCCTCAAATAAGAACCTCTAACTCTCCAAGGGTAAATTTAAAAATCTGAAAAAAATTAGTACGATATTTCTTATTAAATATATATAACGAAAATTATAACGGTTAAGTTACGTCAATTATCTGATGAGATATAACAAAAATTGTTAAAAATTTAATTCTGTCTTTCAGATTGAGTGGGATACCGTTGAGTAGGTCTTTAAAAATGCAATTAAATATGTAGGATCATTGTGGCAACAGTGGGTCAAGTGGACAAACCGAGTCAGCGACAGAAAAAGTAGGAAAATAGCTGTGTTTCTTTCAAGGTAGACTCGCGAGCGGTCATGTTGTCTTCCGCCCAAGTCAGTGCCTTGCTCGGCAGTGTATTATGTGATACAAAAACTAATAAGTGTTTATTAAGGTACTATTTGACATAAAATTAGGGATTGTCACTCAAGTAAAACCTTCTTTTACTACGTCATAAAATAAAAATGGCGAGGGTGGTGAAAAGTGCGGACACAGTGACTCGACCCACTTTCAGCAAATGTCTTCTAGTATAATTGAAGATGATTACAATACTTATTTATATTTTTAATAAAAAACTATAAGGATCATATGCTTAAAGGTGCTTCTCCTGGAATATTAGGATTAGTTACACCCTCTAATTGGATGAATAGCTCCAAACAGTAAAACATTTCATTAAACATACTTCGAGCTTCAAACAAAATCCTTCAATATAGATAATGGATACCATGAGTCACATTTGTGTATTAAGGATTTAACTCTCGCAAAAGGTGTGACGATATTGACACTACATAATAGCTATTAAAATGGACAAGACACATCGGTATTATCAAGTGCTTTTGTAAGCCCCGGTCAATTTAGACAACCCATTGCAGCTTGGACAAAGGCAAACATAAGAAGAACGGAACCTGGACGTAACCTAATTATAGCTGATACACTAGAGAAGGGAGATGTTAGATTACAAAGATCGAAAGCTAAGAAGAGCAAATTACAAAAGAAACCCAAAACGAATAAACCAAATAAAAAGATCATTAGAAGTCCTACAAAGTGAATCAGAAGCAGACGCTGAAAATATTTCTATACAGGATAAAGATTCTGATGGGCGAAATTTAAATACTAACTGATCAAAAATTGCTCAATGTTATGTCTCGAATTCCAAAGGAAGGGGATTACATTATCGTTGATTTTTTATCTAAGAAGTAAAGTATTCATTTTGTAGGAACAGTTTTCTATGACCGTAATGAGAACTTACAATATTACATGAGTTTTCTTCGTATAAACCACAAATGTCAGTTTCAAATGCCAAGGAATTCTGATTTATCCTATGTTACAGAGTATGATATTCATATAATTTATATAAGTTTTAACTTATATTGTCTCAATCTTGTGTATCAGGAAGCATCGACCGCCACAGTCTTACTATCATTTTGATGTTGATTTTCCTCAAATTAACACCCGTTAGATGATATTTGGAATTTTGTTAAGACATTATTAACGATCTCTACCGTAATTCACAGAATAACTAATAAAGAACTGAAAATAAATTAGTTAATTAAGTTAGCTAAGAAAGCTTTATTTGTTTTGAGAAACGTTTTATTCTGAATTTTTATTGATTTTTAAGATTAACATCTTTTTATAACTTTTCATTCCTATCAAAGTTATTGACAACCAGAATGTGACTAAATTGATCAAAATAATTTAGCCAGATTGATTAAAAAAGTTTAAGACTTAGACTAGTTACCATCTTTTAGATGGTTAGTTTTGTCGTGTCTATGATATTGACTTCATTTAAATCGACATTTCTCGAGCCAGCTTCAAACTGAAGCCGCCTCATATCTTACTTGAAATTGTCATAATCTGCTAAGGTCCCTGTACCCAGCGAGAATTACGAAAAAACTATAAATTAAAAATTTGGGGTGTTTCATCCCGGTGCCAGCCTTAGGACTCCTCAGTGGGTTTTGACTGACACCTTCCCAGACACCCGTTGTCGTACTATACAATTTTTGGTTCTCATATTTGACCTTAAACTGTGGCGGGAATTATCGGTGAGATGTAGTTTACACAACACCCCCGCCTCTAGTCAATCAACCTTCCTTGAGAATTGGAGATTTGTACTCCAGATTCCGATTACAAGGAAGGCTTGATTGTTATTGGGGCCTGAGAACTGCGGGGACTAACACCCCGTCGCAGATTCGGTGCAGCTAAGCACCCGTGCCATTTGACGCCACAAGTGCACGTTCCCATGTCCAGGGATGCCATGTCGTAATCTGCTAAGGTCCTTGTACCCAGAGAGAATTACGAACAAACTATAAAGTAAAAATTTGGGGTGTTTCGTCCCGGTGTCAGCCTTAGGACTCCTCAGTGGGTTTCAACTGACACCTTCCCAGACACCCGTTGTCGTACTATACAATTTTTGGTTCTCATATTTGACCTTAAACTGTGGCGGGAATTATCGGTGAGATGTAGTTTACACAACAAAATCTAGGCGTTTATTTCACAAACTTAAACATTACTTGATCTTGGCTCCAAGTCATTTTCGCAAAAGGTTGATGTCTTGTCTGTACCTAACCTCAAAATAACGCCTTGTTTTGATATGTTTCTTATTTAAAAACCAACTGTTGACTATTGTGAGGAGTAGAATGTTTTATTCTGCATTTAGCCTTTAACTTAGATGTTCTTAAACATTAAAAATATTTGGAAATAATATACTAAAGCCCATTTGAAGCATGATGTAATCGTTCAGAAGTCAACAGCTGATTTCAAGCGCGCTTGAGGTGTTTATTTCGCACTAGAACCGCGCTTGGGTCAAGTCAACCTTAAATCGTTTCAGGCTTGACTTAACAAATCCAAGCCGGCTTAAGTATAATCTTGCCCGTTTAATTCGTTATTTCTAAGCCGCTTGTAGAGGGCGCTTGACTTCAAGCGCGCTCGGAACTGTCGATATAAACGTACTGATTGTTACAATTTACGTTATATATGTCAATAAATAAATGGAATATTAAGGATAACTTAAAGATAAAGCTTTGGGGAATAGTTTCTTTCATAAAATGAACAAAACCTTCCATTTTTGCCAGTTTAGTAATAAAAGAAAATTATTTTTTATCGTTGTATTTTTAAGGTTCAAATCTTATTGTTGCACTTGTCAATTTAAACCCTCTACTGTAAATTTAGACCGACAAAATTAGTTCCTGTTACTAATTTAGGGGTTTATTTTTAAATGTTCAGAAAACTATATTTTGCTAGAGAAGATTTTTTATTATTTCGAGGAACTACTGTAAAATTTTAAAGGACCCCGCACCAATCAAATGGAAATTGGATTCCGGTCAAATTCGCTTTAAATTCAGTATGTTGTAGTTCTAGATCTCCTGATCAAAAGTTCCTATGGGCACAAAGTCCAAAAGTTTATAGTTTTAGAGATACAGAGGGATGAGTTGCGCTCGCACCAACCAAATGGAAATTGGATCCTGGTCAAATTCGTTGAAAATTCAGTATGTTGTAGGTCTAGATGTCCTGATCAAAAGTTCTTATGAGCACAAAGTCCAAAAGTTAATAGTTTTCGAGATACAGAGGGATAGGCTAGTCGTAAGGGTCAATTTTATCTATCTATCTCTTTTTCTGTCTCTCTCCCTATCTTGTGAACTTGTTTGGCTAACGTAAGCGAATGTATATAAAATATTTTTTATTTAGTCGTCTCATTCACGAAATATAAACCTCTAAATTTGCTTTCAATTGATGCTTTGCTTTAATATTGTGAATTTTCGTGACCGCGCGGGCCAATATTCAGTTAAATGAATTGCAGATCGTATGGGACTCCTAATTTCTTGAACGAAAGTTAGTACGATTGAATTACGTTTATCAATTATGAAGTACAAAACCAGTTCCCTTCCAGCTAATACCGCTCCAAAGTGTATTATTTTATCTAAGAGTGTTTCAGAGTTGTGTATCTTCCGATAGAATAAAATCCATCCTAACTACAATTTAATTTTTTAAGTCAAACTTCCACTCATTCTACTTGATAACAGAAAATTTTTTTTCCCGTTAAATATTTTTAAATTTCAGTAATCTATCCAGAAAGATATCTTCTTTTCATTAAAATCTGAAAAATATTAAAAAAGTTTGCATAAAATCACGATTGCCTCAAATAAAGTAAAAAATGACAAGCATTACAGTTTTCAAAAAATTAAAATCGATCTTCGAACAGTGGGAACATAATACCCAAAAGCGAAGAATCGAATGTAATGAATCAATTTTCTAAAAAGAAGTACATTTCCCATCTCCAGTGGCGATTGCAGTTTTGTCGGACGCATAGTGTCGCGTACTCCCGATTCGCACGTACATCGGAAAACCCTGATAAATGCCCGGAATTAATACCAGCGATGATTAATGAACGGTTACTGTGACCGACCGATCAGGAACTAGCGGCAGTTATAGATTACCATACCGTATATAGATTTACTTTGCCGACAACGGTACAAAACTTTTGTTTGTTGCAACTAGATTCTATTGATTGACTCTTTATTTTATTTGATTTGATAAGTTTACAGATGTAGCTGATATTTGATGGAAATTCATTATAAAGATTGATAATAACACAACTGTTATAAATTTCTACTATAGTGGCAATTTATAACAATTGTGTTATTATTATTCTTAAATTTAATTTGTATTTTTTTTTATTAGACTAAGAAAATTTCATTAACATAAAAAATGGATCAACAGGTTTGAAATCATATTTGCGTTTGCTCTAAAATGTCCTATACAAAATTTTAACCCAGTAGCCAGAATATATGACGTATTGAATAATAACTAAAAAAACATTTAGGACAACAAGCTTTTATTTCATATTATTTTACTAGTAAAATATATATAATAATTTAGATAAATTAGTTTTGTCAGCAATCTAACACAATTTAAGTATGCTTTTTCTATAATTGGATTGTAACGAAAGCTAGTTAGATTACTTTCCGAGTCCACCATTAGACTATGAATATGACTTCCCTTTAAAAACTCTTTGATATAAGTGAAATCGGTCTAATGATGGTGGATTAAGTGTAATCCTTTGATGGGTTTTAATAACTACCTTTCGACTCCACCATTACACTTTGGACAACTTCTAGTACAAGGCTGATAAGTCCAAGCACGGTGGGTTAAGTATCATCTTTTAAAGAATTCCATTTTCCGATTCTATTGTCAGACCCTGAATATAACCACTCATCGAAGGTCTCTTTGAGCCAAGTAAAACGAGTAAGAAGTTCGATTAACCACATTCCGACACCATGTGTGACCAAAAAAACTCATCTATATAAGTCAAATGAGTCCAAATATTATGAATCTACTGTTATCCATTGGAGACAATTTCTGTATCTACCTTTTGACTTTAGCATTTTATGAGCTTAATAATATTGTATTGTCTTTGGACCTTCTTGTATATGAGGTTTGTCCTAAAAGTATCGAGCCTGCATTCAAATCTCCGCGTCAAAACTTCCGAGCAACCTCTGTGGGGCATGGGCGTCACCAGTAAGTCTTTACGAACTCGCTGGTGTGCGCAGTTACCGACTGGATCTGTTAGTTCGTGAACCGTGTGCATTTGTTTACAGTGTCTTTTTTTCGTTCGTCGCATTTTGTTATTGTAAAAAATGACGGAAAAATTAGATCAATGAATTTGCATCAAGTCTTGCTTTAATCTTGAAAAACTTGCTCGGAAACAATTAATATGATGAATAAAGCATTTAGAGAAACAAAGTGATAGTCTTCACAGTGGAAGCATTCTGAATCGCCAAGACTAAACAAAACACATCAAAGTCGAAGCAAAGTGAAGACAATGTTGACTGTTTTATTTGATTATGAAGGTGTTGTGGATCACGAAGATCCTCCGAGAGGTCACACGATCACTAAAGAATACTACGTTGAAGTATTGAAAAGATTGCGTGACGCAGTAAGAAGAAAACGGCCACAACTTTAGACAAGCGACAATGCGCCAGCGCATTCAACGAACATTGTGCAGCAATATTTAACAAAGCTCCAAGTCGTACTACTTCGCCTACTTCCATACGGTCCCGACGTAGCTACCTCCGACTTTTGGCTCTTTCCCAGATTTAAAATGCCGTTCAAAGGACACCAGTTCGATGACAAAGAGACGGTTGAAACTAATGCGACGAATCCACTGAAGACAATTCTGAAAACTAACTTCCAGGATTGCATCAGGAAGTGGAAACATCGCTGGGAACGTGTTATTCAATTAAATGGGAACTACTTTGAAGGATGATAAAGAATAACATCAATGCGGAGATATGAAGGTCGGCTCGATACCAATGGGACAAACCTCATATACACAATTTCAGCTTAATCGAAAAATTGAAAGTGTGTGTTCCAAAATGTTTCGTATCTCTTTTTTATATATTTGTTGGTTTAAAAAACACGCGGCGCCCTCATCGGATATCGTTGGTGCGATACCTTACTTGAACTGCGAAAACTTATGGTTAGTTTGGTTGCCGATGCCGAATAATGTGGCCTCTATCCTTTGGGTAGAAAGTTTCGTGTATCGAGTTTTGATATATTTCTTTTTTAATTGACCGTCGTGCAATCGCATGGCGCCGTTATACAACGTTGTTGATTTGTGTTGCTTTAATATTATTGAGTGATCCGTCCAGATGTCGCTATTCGTGACTTGTGTGCTGTTTTTCATTTTAAAAACAGTTGATAAACACGACTGCGAGATAATAAATTTTACCGCATATAATGGCCTGATGAGCCCATATGAGGACGAAGCAGCCCCGTCGTCATTTTCTGGACCCGAAGCTTCGCCATTGTCTTGGAGTTCGCCGTACTTTTTCGCACGAGAGTAATGTTTCTTAATATATATATATATATATATATATATATATATATATATATATATATATATATATATATATATATATATATATATATATAAATATAATGTAACTTATTCGGTATTATCGGTTTTCTGTATTACCTTACTGCAAACCAGTTAACGCTTTAATAGTTTGATGTTTCTTGTATCAGGCTACTTCTAAAAGCTCAATTAAAAGTCAATAAATAGGAAAAGTAATTTATAATATTTATTACTTAGCCGCGAATGCAAGTAGACAGACATCTTCTTCTAACCCTTTGGCACTTCTATATTGTCACTCTTCTTAACATGGCTTGGCGATTAAACACCGCATTACGTACGGTAGCTCATTTTTGTCTAGGCCAAAAGTTGTCAAGTCTAGTAAAAATAATTTAAATTATCTTTTTGTTTTAATAGAGGGAACTACTTAGTTTTGCAAAGTTAAAAATTGAGAATATGAGAGAATATAAGTTAAAACTTATATAAATTACATAATATCACACTCCTTAACATAGGATAAACCAGAATTACTTGGCATTTGAAACTGACGTTTACGATTTATACGAAGAAAACTCACGTAATATACCAAGTTTTCATTAAGGTCATGGAAAACGGTTCCCACAAAATAAATATTTTACTTTTTAGATAAAAAATCAACGATTATGTAATCCCCTTCCTTTGGAATTCGAGACATGACACTGAGCAATTTTTGATCAGTTAATATTTAATTTCCCCCATCAGAATCTTCATCCTGTATAGAATATGTTGGAAGCTTTAATAAAACTATAACTATATTGATTTGGGAACTCTTGTTGTCATGTTAAATAAACTTAGTGTGATATTGACAATTGCTCCACTTTTCTTCTTAATTTTAATTGTTTTAAATAATATTATGATCTCACTTTTCACAGTTTTTTTTACTCACTAACTAGGAATAGATTGCCTAATTAAATATATCGGTTTACCTTTATAATGATTACAAGGCGAAATTTATCTTTACTGTAACTAGTACTTCATTATTGCTAAAAAAAGTAATTAAAACTGTAGTATATTTAACTTACTGTCATTTTGCCTAAAAACGTAATAAAGTCTTGCTAGGCGAAGTAGCTTGATACCCGTGTAGTGATCGTAAAGGCGCTGATTCAATTCCGGTAATCTGCTTTGTTGTTTGTATTTGACAAAATGAATGTGTGGGTGGGAAAAGTATAAAATAATTTAACACCAAAACTGGATTATTGACGCTGTTAACCAGGAGTGATAAGTTCAAATAATTTATGTCGCATTACGAAAGATATTATTTAACATTCCGCAGTCAACTTTACTATATAGGAGAATATGAAATAGTCGACACTAGTTTTATGAAAACTATTCCAAACCAAGTTTTTTTGGAACTAGTAAAACTGGCATTAGGATAGATGATTTCCTTAAATTTTAAATCGCTTCATCCGAATATCGTCGCAGAATGGCTTCTTTCTAAGATCTGCTAAATTAGTTACGAAAATTGTTAGTTTTGAGTTTGAATATTTCCTGATTTAATTTTTCACATTTCAAATCAGCAATAAAGAATCTCTAAGCATCATATACTCAGAGGTGGATGCAGCCTCTCTCTTTGAGGGGGGGGGCAGTGATATCACAAAGATACAGCATGACAAGTGAAAGCAACTTGTCGATGGGAGAGGAAGACGCCAGCAGTTCTGAATTGGAATCACTTGAGACGGGGGCGATCGCAAGCGAAAGCGAGTTGTCGACGGGGCGAAAGGAGATTCACACTCCTAGATAAGGGGAAGGATCGGGTCTATTTTTCTGAATTCAAAGCTCTTGGGGGGTAGTGATCGCAAGCAAGTTGTCGACGAGGGGGGGGAGATACCAACATCATTCATATTCCTACTGTAAGGGGCAGAATCGGGTCATATTTTTCTGAATTCGAAGCTCTTGAAGGGGGGGGGGGAGCGATCACTCCTTCCCCTCGATCCTCCACTGCATATACTCTTGTACAGAATTACATTATACCTGTATAGAACAAGAGAAGCAATCAGCTCTTTAAAACAAGAAAAAAATGATTGTCAGCTGCAGCAAAAATAGAATATTTTCATAAAATATAGGTTTTATATTTTGGAAATTCTGAAGGTAGCGTCATAGTATCAATATCATATCTTTTACATGTAAATTATCAGAACGAGCTAGATATAGGAAGACTATGAAATAAAAAAACTGGCCAAAATGTGTGTGGGACATGCATTATGTTAAGGTTCTGTAGCAGTTATTGGCATTGTCAGTTTTTTTTTGAAATTTTATTGCAGATCTGTCTTTGAGACCAGTAAAATGTCTTCATCATAGATAAGTTTTTTGTCGCAAAGCATATATATATATATATATATATATATATATATATATATATATATATATATATATATATATATACATATGGAGGAGAAAAAACCTTAGTAATAAATAATTTCAATGAAGCTGCTCCGTATGGATAAAGTTGTAGCTTTCTATGTTACCGATTTATGGCAGTTCTCCAAATTAAGTTTGCGTCCTGTTTCTAGCTGATATTGTCTGTTTATTTCTTATGTTTAGTTTGTGTTCATCTACTCGCGAGTCCATTAAAATTGTAAAGAGCCGCATTCTAAAAAAGAGAAATGATGCACTTAACTTTCCCTGTATCTGTACCAAAACGTTTCCTGAGCCCGCACTGTTACCACCAGCGGCTCTCAAAAAGGGGGCGGAGCCAACGCCAATTAACAAATACGCACTACGACCGTGTACGCTGCTTCCTTATTTGATCTTCAACAGCAAGTCTAGAAAATACCAAATGAGATTTTGGTCCATTTCCAGTAATTATAGTTATTTTCTATCATGAAAAAAACTAAGAATCTAAACATTTTAAAAGAAACAACATACTGGAAATATTACGCCAAACTTAAGAAAGATAGTAAAAATGAATGAATATAGTGGAAATGGTGAAAGTAAAGTTTTGAAAAAGGAGCGTGAGCTTTGAAGTGCACCTGTAACAACATAAAATTTTAATTAAAAAAGTTCTAACTTTTCGTAATATTTTATCGTAAATGAGTACATAATGTTTATTATCAGAGAAAATACATAAATTCATAGTAACATATTTTTAGCTATTAGGAGTGCTCAAATTCTGTTTTTTAAAGCGAAAAAAATTATTAGTGCACACATTTTATTTATTTTTCTGTTCGTATAATAATATTTAGTAATACTGTAGACGTAAATGTGATTTTAGTTTTAAATTTTAGTTTTTTATTAATTGTAATATAATTTAGGGTCTATAAGAAATTATCAGGGGGAGTTTGCGGGACTGGGTACACCGATTTCCTTGAATCATTGGGGCTTAGTTAGTTGGGGCTTAAAGTATATCGGAAGGGTGGTTGTTTCTGCCAAGACGCTCTAATAAAAATGTAAGGTCAGGGGTTGTTCGACGAATTCTTCTGTTTTTCTTTCGTAGGATAAAAGAATGCGCTTCTTTTATGATGTTTGAGCTCAACATTGACTTCGTCTTCATCTCTGGCATACTATTCGTCTTCGAGTTGGTATTAAATTAATAACCCTGCTTTTTTATTAGGGCATGTTTGCAGAAACAACTATGCTTCCGATAAACTTTGGGACCCAAGTAACTAAGCCATAAAGTCTCACGGGAATCGATGTACCAAGTCCCTCGAGCTCTTCTAGTTAACACGTGAAGTTACTTTTGCATACGTTTAGGTAGCATGATCCATAGACTTAACTGAACGGCTCTGACACTCTCTTTAAGGAACATTCATTCATCCCAGATATTCTCAGAAATCAAAATGTTTGAGCTTTGTAAGTGCCCTGAATTTCCTATAGACTTAAGAACATTTCTTGCGATTGCAAATACCCAATTCTTTATAGTAAGTAAAATACTCTTTGACACTACCCTAGTTGATACAATTATCAGGATTATCCGGACGCTAGTCATTCTCCACGGTCTGCGTATTTGTACCTTCAGTTCTATGTATTTGGTGATATTCTCATTATGCTCCTCCCTCAGATTGTTTGGGATGACTACTTCTATTAGAGTTGACTGATGATGAATTTCAAATAGTTTTTTAGTTTAAATAACTTCGTCCTAAATAACTAACAAGAAGTCTCCAGGTTTTGGAAATATTTGTTTCGACACTAATTTGTAGAGATTTTTCTAATTGAACTCATTTGAATATTGTCCATAAAAAGACTTCTCCAGTCAGGTTTGAAGGTTCTATTGCTCTACTTGGTAATGAGAAGCTAGTTCACGTTCCCAAACCGTAACCGTGTAGAGTCGTTTGCGAACGTAGGTCTATCATTTGTTGATCTAATTGTTTACCAATGTCCACCAATCCTTTCCTTCCATGGTATTTTGTTAACATTGTCCATTTACTTGCATCATAATGATGATTTTTGTGTACTTTTGCCATTTCACAACTCCAAAAGTGTAGCTGAGAGCAGAGTATGCTTATGTGTTATCCTAAATAGATTTGTGCCCTTTAGGATAGTTCGCACTATTTGTATTATGAACTCGTTTGTTAATCTCATTGTTTTTTGGCTAATTTCTTGTACCTATTTCATGCCCAAGTACTTATATTCCTGTTCTGTCTTCATTGCCGCAATTATTTGACCGTTTTTCACATTAAATGATCCCAGTTGTATCTTTCCTCTAGTTATATTTAATAAGCGACATTTATCTAGGCCGAACCGCATTCTCATATCCCCGAAAAACCCCTCCTCAATTTTGGGCATTTGTTCTAGCTGGTGGCCATCAATTTAAAATTACTCACATACAGAAAATTATTTCATCTTACCACCTCTTCATGACTGTTCCTAATACTAAAACCGCATCTGGTGGAATTTAAATGACGTGATAGTAGGTTCACTGCAAGGTAGTATCAGAGCAAGTTTAATAGATAGGGTTGAAATATTCCCAACCCCGTACCAGGGTTGTATCTGTTTTGATTTGTTGTTGGAAGGTATTTGAATTTAGATCCTAGTGCTCCAGATTGACGTGAAGTGTTCTAAAACTAATGTGACTCTGCTTCGAATGCCTTTAGGTGGACGACTTGTGCAACGAAGAGTTTCCTTTGGTTGATATAGGCCTGAGTGCAGATGACAGAGGTAATAACTTGCTCTTTGCATCTTTACTACATTCTTTCTTTGTTTTGCTCGCAGTGTGTTATGGATACGTTAAGTCAAATACGATGTGATCATCTTGTACAGTGTAAGAATGCAGGTAATTGGGTTCTCATGTCTTATTCCGATTTTTTGACAAGAGATATGTAACCTCCTTCTGTAGGAAATATTATGTGGATTAAGCAGAATACTATTACTTAGAAGCCAGTTGATAGTGAATACTCTAGCCTGTAAATTTGGACCTAGTCACAATCCACGGCTTCTCAATTGTGGAACAGCTCGAATTACATCTGACTGCAATCCTGGCAGATTTGATGTTCTTCATCGATCTAACTAGCGCTGATGTTGCCGAAGATGGATGAAGCTGGCTGGCTTTTCTAAAACTCTTCCACTTGTTCTTTATTCAGATATTCATTATCTGTCATGTTTGTTACTGTTTTCTTCACATACAACAATGAAATACCCTTCATTAATTTATTGTCTTTTTTAGTTGTACTACTTAGGAGATTACATCTTACAAATAACACACAACCTTTGTGTATCCTTTTGCAATCATACTTATTAAAAAACGTCCGTATTTAGGAATCATTCCATAAACCCGGGTGTAGCAGAAGTTGACGATAATTTTGTTACAGCGTGCAAGTTCTGCTAGTTTTAAAAACTTTCACGTTCTCTTTTAAATTTAAAAAAGGAAGTGAACGTATGGAAGTACTTTCGTATAATGATTTTCGGACTTTAATAATAAAAATTATTTTCATAGAAAGTTATTTAAAAATGTTCTAATAGTCTGCAAAAAATTCTCGGTTATATATTTAAATCATTCATTTAAAATGTTGTTGTGACTTACTTAATGGCTGAATTTATGTATTGAATTATATCCCTAATGAGCATTGTCAATATTCAAAAATTTGAAAATGGAATTTTAAATCACACCGAAGTTTTAGGCTGTAATTATTTAAAAATTGTATACCTTCAGAGGTATGTTTACTAGTGTAATGTCAGTTAATTTAATATTAATCTTATTTTTAAATATTTAAAATCACTGTAGTCAACTTATGCGTAAAAATCTAAACCTAACAATATAAAAATTGAAGGTATGAAACAGGCTACACGAACTCACCATCGCACTATGAAAGACGAATTGATTACCGAATTTGTCAGGAGGGTAAAGCGGGTGTTACGAACTAATCTAAATAGTAGCACTCTCTGCACTCAGCTACTCTTTTGAAAATGTAAAATGGACCAGGACGGACATCGAAAACCTGCAAAGGAAAATAAGAACATTCTTAAAAAAAGCACACAAACACCACCCGTATTGAACGTACAATACTTCCAGACAGAAGGAAGAGGATTAGTCGATATTGGTAAGCAGCTCTATCAAACAAAAAATAAATGTACGTTCTTATTTCCACGGGTTAGCAGACTCTTCTACACTACATCGAGCAATATGCGAAGCAGATGATTCAGACGAGAGAACGGGATATTGCTTCTCACCACCGAACAGACCAAGACAAATTGACTACAGGAGCCACTTCATGTACGACATCTAAATGAGAATAACGTCGACAACTGAGCGTCGAACTACTTGCTTTCACGACGGCTGTTTCCGGAAACGGAGAGGGCTTGTTATTAGCTATCCAAGATCAGGTTATTTCAACGAAAAACTATCGGAAGTCCATCATCAGAGATCCCTTAATAGCAAACGATCAATGTAAATATGGCTGCAAAACATCAGAGACAATCCAACACATAACTGGAGGATACCAAGCGTTTGCCGCAACCGAGTATAAGGAAAGACATGACTCAGCCATTAAGATACCTCACCAAGAGTTAACAGATAAGTTAAATCTACTACCCGGAGCTTAATCTTGAAAACAACTAGTTCAAGCTATGTTGGGACCGAACGGTTCTTACAGATCAGACAGTTGCTAATAATAGACCAGACATCATACTAACAGATAAAATTACTAGGCGAACTACACTGATTGACATTGCTATACCTAACAACAACAATCTAAAACCAAAATACAATGAGAAGATCGCCAAATACAAAGACCTAAAGGTGCAAATTCGAAGACAATGGGCAATGAATAGCGTCCACACGATTCCCATAATTTTATCAACAACTGGAGTGATACCAACGAACCTCCTGCAGAACATCAAGGGACTGGGCTTTAGTGAGCATCTATATAAATCGATTCAGAAAGCAGTTCTCCTTGCAACCGCGCGGACCGTCCGGAAGTTTTTAGAAAGTACAGAAGACCACGTCATCTAGGACATGATAACTTGGAAAGGGTCCTCACAAGGCTCCATTCTTTTGGTATCTTTGTCTACCTGGTATGAGTCAATATTCTTTGGAGGGAGTGCGAAGCCATTTGGCTTGTAAATCTTTAAAAAATCGAATACATTTAACCACAGTTTACACATTTTTTAGATAAAAACGTTTTTAAATTTCGGATGGACATCATCTGTTGATTAAATTTTTATTACTAGATCATCTAGGTTTAAAAAAAAGTTAGCGGATTCTACTCCAGTAGTCGATCAGTGATCTGTTTTATCAAAGAGTATGATATCATTGCTGAAGTGTTGAAGCATCTAGTCTTTCCTCGGCAATCCGATAGTGACTGTTTGGCAGTATTGCAGACTAGACCTAAAACCGCCTTTTCCAGTAGCTTCTATCTGTGGTTAATGGATTCATTTTCCTCAATGCCAGTCTGCCTCAGTATCCAGATTAGCGCGACTCTGTTCTCCGCGCTTAATCGTTCTGCAGTTCCATCCTGTTGACTGCCTAAAAAGATTTTAATTGCTTTGCCAGTGAATTGCTCGATTTTCCATCTTCTTGGCACACAATTCAATGGCTAATACCTTTCTATTTCCGAGGTGTTAACACTGGTCGATGCACGAGAAGTAAAACAAGTATGACTTAAATTGCTAGAGTCGATGTGGTCGGATGTTTTTCTTGCCCAGCAAGTTTAAATCAGTCGCTGTTAGTTCTTGTTCCACACCTGCTACATAATATTTTCTCTTACTATTTTTCATTCTAGGTACCAATTTTTAGGAGGTTTACATCGGATATGTGGTACTAATATAGAGCATTAATTAACTTCTATTCTTTAAGAATTTACAGTATTGAACAATTATATTTGATAATTATTGTTCTATAGTAAAATGTGTATTTTTAGCTGATTTGGCCTTAGAAAATTATACTTGCAAGTCAAATCCTGTAACATTTACCATTTAGAATAGATTTAAAAGATTATTCGATTTTGGTCCTCTATACATCTAAATTTAATGCCCACTGATTCATATGTATTCATTTAGGCGTAAGTTGATATGAATACAAAACTTTAAGTTCCACTAAATTTGTTGATATGGCATTTTATTAAAATTCATTATTTTTCATAAAATATGACCAAAATTTAATATTTTCTTTTACGGACATTTCAAATTTTACAATCTGTAATACTCGTATTATTATGACATGTTCTGGCTTAGTTTAAGATTTCGTTACAGCCATAAAATTTGACTTAATGTTTCTGATCAATGCAGGGTACAGTACAGCCCTAATATATAATATATTAAGAAATAGTTAGGAGTATATTACCGCTAACGACAAAGATAATATATAACATATGATATGAAAGTTACAAGAGTATAAACAGTGGGGCCTGCAACAATAATAAAAACAAAATATGTTCAAATTGAAGCAAAGTTGTCAAAAATACAACTTACCTAAACAGAGTTAATCGAAGCCTGCAGTAGTTACACATACTTAAGAGTTGAATATAATACCACAGGAAAGGATGAATTATACAGTCTAGGAGAGTGATAGGTTGCTTGAATGGAATTCTTTGAAGTTAAGATATCGAAACGACAGTATAATATTTATGGAAGGAAATTGGAAACCACCGAAATGTATATATTTAGACTGTCGCTGGAAATATCCAGAAGAGAAGAGATTTAGAATAACAAAGTTCGACTGAAAATAGGGGTAAATGAGTCATTAACAAGTGACATCGAACAAAGACAATTGATTTGGTAAGGTGACGTCCAACGAATAAAAGAGAGAAGGTTATCAAAAAGATATATCAAATGGATACGACCACATCGTAGAAAATAAGGAAAATCAAGGAAAACTTGAAGGTGGGGGGGGGGAGATTACTAAGGAAATAAACTCCAGAGTTTTTAATGAAGACCAATGAGACGACAGAAATTCATGGTTGGAGATCGGGCAATGTCTTTCTGAAATTGATCTTTGTACATAAGATTATATCATTTTAGGGATAATATATGCAGGCTCTAATATGAAAGCTCACTGAAACATTAGACATTATTAAATTTTAAACAATTTTTAAATTAAAATAGAATTTAAATATCTTGAAAATATTTTTGAATTATTTTTTTTTGTATTCTAAAAGACAAGGTTGGAATTATTCAAAATTTAAGCATTTTTTTTCAATTTTACCAAAAATCACTGGATTATATTAACCATCTAGGCCATCATAGACTGAGAAATAAAGGTAATTTCATCCGTTCAATCAGTCTGCCGGAAGTTAACAATAATTTCGTTACACTACGTTCAATGGTTACTTATATTACGAAAACCTGCACGTACTCCAAAAAAGAAAGTAGCTGAGCATAAAAGTAGTGCATTGAACTAAACCCTTGTTTTTCTTAGTGTTTATTTTGTATTTGAAAGCCGTAGCTCGCTGATTTACAAAGATTCATGAAATTATGTAATTAACTTTTGATTACCTTTAGTAAAATAAATTAAAGAGTAATAATATAATTATAGATTTTTGTAGAAACTGTACCAAAAGGTTCGTAAACAAAATCAATAATAGTTTGTATAATATGTGTGGTTATTTTGGATTCAAAAAAATAGAGAAAATGGCTATATATATATATATATATATATATATATATATATATATATATATATATATATATATATATATATTGTCGAAGTTAGGCCTGCCCCTGGCGGCTCTAATTTGCGCTTCGTGGAAAAATTCTTTGGATGTTTCGTCCCGGTGTCAGTCGTAGGACTCATCAGTGGGATTCCGACTGACACCTCCCAGACACCTGTCGTCGTACTTTTTTATGTTCGGATCTCTTATTTGAAGTTAAATCTGACCGGAGGATGGCGGTAAGATGTTGAATAATACGACACCCCTCCCTCCTTTAGGCCAGATAACTTCGTCGTTCTTTGAGATTTCATAAGTCCTGATCTCGAACGAACGCCGAACGTTAGATGCCCAGGAACTGGGGGGACTAACACCCCGAATTACGTATTATTCAACGTCGCCTTTGTCACATCTGTCGTGGGCTCAGCATTAGCTTAATGACTTTCCATGCAGGGATCATATATCTTAGACTTCATCAGGGCTATAGGGCACCCTTCACCCCTATCATTTAAGTTACTTTTCGGATATCCTATCAGGGCCGTCAGGAAGTGCTTCACCCCTATCATTTAAGTTGCTCCCGTGAATCCCATCAGGGCCGTCCGGGTAATACGTCACCCCTGTCATTTACGTCTCTGCGTATCGAGGCCGATCAGCATCCCCTTTCCCCCACTACACAGTTGAAACCGAGAGTTTTATCAAGGCCGATCCACACTTTCATCCCCCTATCACACAGTGATACCGAAAGTACCTGTCAAGGCCGATCTGGTAGTACCGTCCCCCCATTACACGAATATCGAGACTCTATGACCCGCTGCAATCGTCCGCACCAGGGATGCCATGTCGCAGTTAGGTCGCAGCTCACTGTACGACGTCTGTGGGCGAATCGCTATACAGACGTACAAGAAACTTGCAAGAAAAAATAAAATGTATTTTTTTAAAATAAAACATGTTGAGATAAATACATTTTGTCTCTTGACAAATTTTCGGAAAATGCTTTCTTTCCGAAATAGTTCTGATTTTATACAAAAAAAAATGAGGAAATTCGTCATTTTTGGAATTTTTTTTCTCAAAAACTATTAAACGGATCATAATTCTGAAAATTGTATAGCAATCCTTGAACTTTCAGCTTCAACAGAGATTTTTTTGATATGGGCAAATGGAGTTTGTGACATTGAAAGTGAAGCTGAAAAGTAACTCGATGATTTTTACCGGACAAATCGGGTTATTATTGAAATTAACTAAATTATTAGCCTACATAAAAATATCTTAAAGGTTCAAAGATTGCTATGCATTTTTCGGAATTACGATTCGTTTAATGATTTTCGAGAAAAAATTTCCAAAAATGACGAGTTTCGTAATTTTTTTGCATAAAATCGCAAATATCTCGGAAACATTTTTCGAAAATTTGTCAATAGACAAAACGTATTTATTTTAATGTATTTTATGCTTTCCGATCAATTCCGTGAATTTTATTTTTTTTTGTTAATAACGATTGACGATCCACTCGGACAAAATAATTTTATTAAAAAAAATCACTCAGAAAAATATATCAAAAAGGTTTTGTGGACTAGTAATGCGAAAAACAAATTGGTCGGTATATTGTGTTTCAAAGCATATTTTTAGAGGTAAACCCCTCGCCTAATATTATGAAATGGAATTAACTTAAACTTCAAGTTCTAACTAAAAAATTTAGTATATTATTTGTTTGTATATGGTAAACCGAAAAAAGACCTGGCATTATAAAATATAATTATATTTTTAACACGAATTACTACTTAAAGCGAAACCCTACTTTTACATGGCTTTTTACACTTAAAAGGAAACGTGAAAGTTTTAAAAACAAGCAGCCGTTGTACGCTGTAACAAAATTACTGTTAACTTCCGCTACAGTCGGGTTCATAGTAAATCGCGATTTCTTAAATCAGTCTGATTGCAGACGGTAAAGGCAGCTCTCTTCGTCATCGGAACAGGCCTGGCGCTGTGTGCCGCCCCGTTACTTTTATAACTACTTGCCAAGACAATGTAATTAAATGGCATCCATTCGTAATTTTGGGGCGGCGTGAGGAGAATGTAAACGGTCGAACATGGAGAAGGTGTGACTGCGCTGCCTCTAGGCAATCGCCCATCGGGTCGCTAATAAAAACAAGCAGCTGCAGTGTCAATACTCTTGCATAGTCCAAGAATAATTAGTGGCATTACCATGTCCAGAATTAAGCTGCGTTGCTAACATTGACACTAATGACAACTGCATCGTGCTGTATCTTAAATGTAATTATTTATATCTTGAATATAGTAAAGTTTTAACTTCACAACTAAAATGTATTATTAAAGCTTTGTATTATAAAACTTTATTTCATCACCTATTGAAAATTGGTTTGTTGAATCACTGATCAGCTTGTATTCTTTAACAAGGAGAACCCCTAACTAACCAACTGATCTTTTAGTGTGATTACAAATAAATAAGTGTTCAAGCTCTTTCCAAACATATATAACTTTAAATGAGGACTGATATAATTTATTTGGAAATGTATGATTTGTAAAAAACAAAAGCTTTCTCAGCTTTGGTCAAGTTGATAATGATGGTCCTTGGGTTTAGACCATTTCCAATTGGAATGATCACCTGACATTTCGTCTACGATTGCACGGTAAATATTCAGGGATCTTTATTCCACGAGATTAGAACACTGGAGATACAGTCCGGTGCTCAGAGAAACGAGATCCAATGTTACGATCGATTTCCACACGTGATGTAGACTGTAACCTCAATCTCCATTAATATTATTTGGATATTTACAAATTTCGACTGGTTCTCCAATTTGACATTTAAAAAAACCACATACTGATGCTAATACCGTAGTTTCTTTTACATTAAAGGTGTGACCTGAGTAATGCTGGTGTTCAGCTACTGCAGATTGTACAATTTGTTTCTTTTTAATACATCTTTCATGTCTCTTAAGCCTAGTGGATTTAGACCGTACTGTTTCATCCACACACCCTTTACCAAAAGAGCAAGGTATCTTATAAACTCCTTATCTTTGTAATGGTATTGCGTCCTTTGGTGACTTCAAACATGGTCCAACTTTCTTACATGTGCTGTCCGAATGTTTGATTTTTGGAGTAATCTGGCAATATTGTCGGTGGTTCCGTGTATGTAAGGCCAGGCAGCGCTGTCCATAGGTGGTACATTTATGACATTTTGTTGAGAAGTTTTTTTTTAACTTATTAATAGAATGTTTCATATCTTCAGTGCAATATCCGTTGCTTCTCAGAGCATTAGTTAGTTTTTCTATTTCTGATTTCAGTGATTGTTCGTCACATAGTGAGCAGGATGATAATGTGACTTTGCATTGAAATATCGATTTATATGTATTGGTTTTCTGTATACAGAATGATCTATAACCTCCATAATTTCCTGGATCGTCTAAACCAACAAACCCTAGCAAAAAAATTACTATGAAAACTGAATCAATCCCTTTCTCGATGTACTAGCACAAAGAAAAGTTAACGGCAAATTAGGACATTGTGCATACCGAAAACCAACACATATAAATCGATAGCTCAATGCAACGTCATACCATCATCCAGCCAGCGTCTTTGCCATAAGATCTTGAATATTATGAGTAAACATTTAACTATTTTGTAGACTCTTTAATATGTAATAGTAAGATTAGACTGCCTCGGAGATACATACATAAACAGTAAAAACACAATGTTGCCAAATCACACACTAATTACGACTAGCTCATTTAAATGAGTTAAAAGAAGTTTTGTATTTAATTATTTTTTTAATATAATATTCTTTATTTTTGATTTATATTATTAATGTTTTAATTTAATTTGTCAAATATTGGGTTTTACGCTTCATTTGATTCATGTGCAGCGATTGGACCTCCTTAAGGCAATGTCGTTACAATATCCTCCCAAATAAGTTAACACATACAATTCTAGTTTAGGCTGTCTATATTATATTCTTTAATACAAGTATTTTTTAGTGTTTTGTCGATTTTATTAGAACAGTCTTTAGTTCTGTCACATTCAGGCGAATCATAGAATTTTCAATACATAAATTTCGAAACCTGGTACCCTTTTCTCAGATTTGTTTAATTGTCAATTGAGATACAAATTATTTCTAAAGAAAGAATATTCATCAAACAATCAATAGCTCAGGTAGATTTCATAACTCGTTCAAATTACATGGTGTATTTCAAAAAACTATGGTCTTGGTTTCGGAGTATATTTAATCCGAAAGAGACTATTAGAAGTTTTTTCATAAATGGTAAACCACCCTTCCTATAAACTAAACGTTTAAACAAATTATTAAATCCTTCAAAAGTTTCATATTTTTAAGCTCTATATGTGTTAACATTTTGAGATTGCTTTGTTCAATGCCTTTACAAATCGAATTTTGCCTCTTTCTTTAAGCGTCTCTGCTTAGGACCAATCCATCTGTCTCCTATTATTATTCCAGGTTTCACCTTGGTAATCCGTTGTAGATTGCGTCAACTTAGAGGCTCTCTTTTACCCCTGAAAATGCGACTAATTATCGGCCTCTGCGGCAATCGAACCTGGGAGTCTTCGACTGGCAGACAAATCCTATTCCATCATTGAAAAATCATTAAAAACTGTACAAAATTAGTAACAATTTCATATAGTCCTTCTCTTTTAAGGTATTAGTTTTTAAAGATTTATAATAAAAATCAGTGTAAAGAAAATAATGTTATAGATTTTTTTTAGGCATGTATTATTGACCATGCTAACGCCATTATAAACAGGCTACAAAAAGAAAAGGTATTTTTAAGCACTTTCAATTTAGGAATATAGGACATATCGACAACAAGACTAAAGCAAATCTAAGCGAATGGCCTAAGGACTTTGGGCAGTAACATCATCGACAAATTTCATTTTAGTGCTTTGTCCTTGTATTACAGTCGTTGTTAAGTAGTTCCATATGAAAACATCTTTTAACCAAGCTCTAGGTCTACAAAATATATTTTTATTAAATGTATCCTAAAATTCAAATTTTCAATAATATATAGCATATTTTATTTAAAATAGAAGCAATTTAGGATAGTTTTGCCATTAAGAAACTTTTTTCATTTACAGTTTTTTTTTGTATTAACTGTTTACTGGCTGTGAAACGGTTACACACTAAAAGTTTAACAAATCTGTAGATTGACCAAAATTTATCTTTATACATACACTCATATCCTTATTTGTTTTGGTGCATAGTATTACGATAGGGAAAGTTCAATATTAAACTTTGAAGCTATTGATAGACGTCCAAATTACATTGTAAATGTAAAATTGGTGAATATCTCGCTGATGTTTCGACATATACATTGCCTGCAACAAAAGGAAAATGCCACTCAAAAAATTCCTTTCGGCAGTAATGTATAACATGTTTTGGTTTTGGATTAAAAATAATATTTCGGTGGTGTCTACGAAACTAAGCGGTGAAAAAAATTACGTCTCAAACTGTGCGACGTAAATTATGATTTTATAAAATTTTCGGCATAAAAAATAAATGTAATTTTGAAGAAAATAATTACGCTTTCATGAGTGCGCTGAAAATTATTACGATTCCAATAAAACGGCGAAAAAAATTACGAATCCAAAAGTACGACAAAAATATAAGAATTTTGAAAATGCAGCGAAAAAATTGCACTTTTAAAAATGCATCGAAAACTGTTATAATTCTTAAAATACGGTGAAGATAATTAAGTCCTTGTGAAATGGGACGAAAAAATATTATTTCTTGTGAAATACGAAGAAAAAACACATCTAAAATGCGTTAAAATAATTTTCAGCTTATAATAATTATAATAATTTCAGACAAAACTTACAATAATTAATTTTAGACTCATATTAGTTATTATCGCCCTTTTACATGTCTAGCCGTGACCTGTCGAAAAGTAACTTAACTCAGTGTGCTAGGTCAAAAAATAAAACCTCGTCGCACCTTAATGCATACAAGTAGTACTGTGAACTTGCTAATGCATAGTAAGTGCAACTTGCTGTGCTCTGTCGAAGATTAGCATTGCTCGTTATGATCTAAAGCAGAGTAACACAACTCACGACACTCTGACGAAGACCAGCACAACTCCCTGTACTTTTTCGAAGTGTAGCATAATTCGATGTTCTCTGACGTAGACGTAGCACAGCTAGATATATTTTTATTCGATCGAATATACTTGACATCAATGGATTTTTTTTATTAAAAAATAATGTATCTTATGGTGAAACTGTTAAGTTAAAATATATTAAGGTTGGACACATACAAAATTGTAATAGTTTTCATCGCACATTTTAAAGATTTAATTTTTTTCGTCGCACATTTTAAAGATGTAATTTTCTTCGTCGCACATTTTAAAGATGTAATTTTCTTCGTTGCACATTTTAAAGATGTAATTTTTGTCGCTATATTTATTAATGTTGTAATTTTATTCGTCGCATTTATTAAAGATGTAATTCTTTTCACTGTTATGCCATTTGGCATTCTAGATTTTTCCGCGTATACGAAGAAGTGATGATTTTCGCCGTGGTTTTATAAATGTCCTTTTTTCACTGCAAATCTTTAGGCGCTATTTTTTTCGCCGCATATTTCATCGTCACTGTCTTCGTATCCATTTTAGAATAGAGAATTAAATCAGAAATTGCAGGTAGTTTTTACTGACTACATTTATCACATAAAGAAAAATAGTTCTACTAAAGTAGAACTAAATAAGGCAAATATGTATTTTGAGTAAATTAATAATGGAACTAGCGTTACCAACGCATGTAATAAAACCGGATATGTCCACAAAGTTTAAAGTCGTATTAAAACTTCCCCTGCTGATGTGTTGCAGAGTAAACTTTAGAAACATATGGATTATTGTATTTCAGATATATTTTATGAGAAAATATTAAATATTACAAGAAATAATCGATGAACTTTCATGTAACGTTACGAATTACTCAAATTAGCAATGAATAAAATGTGATAAGTAAAGAAATATGATAATAGCATTTTTTCCAGCGTTAATTGTTAACAGATCAATGTTTTTTCAAAACTTAATTTAGTCTCAAGATGTTAATATTATTATGTTGAAGATCAATTTCTACGATTGTATACGGGCAATATAATAGTACATATTTAATTTTCTACCATGTTGATAGGGAGGTCGTGATTGTTGACTAGGAATATTTTTTGGAAGGGCTTGACCTATAGAGAACATCGATGTAGAAATATTCGTATTTTATATAACAGTGATAATAATATGAATTATACTATATATAAAATTTCTAACTACAATTCTAGTATACATAAATATTTAATGAGCATTTTTACCCAGAAATTATTGGGTAAGCACCATAAATGTTTGGGTTAGATATGACCCACCTAGTTACGCCAATAATTGTTATATGCCTAATTAAAAAGTGTAAAATATTTATCATCTAAGCATCACTGTTATATAGAATTTATTCATAATTAATAATAAATATTACGTGTTAGTTATATTAATTTTAAACGGTAATTAATTGCTTACCACTAATTTAATACGAAAACTTTGTAAAGTTAATTAAACTTTACATATTTAAGGTTAGTAATAGAAATCGTATTTCATTTATTTGTAACGTTATGAGGAATGAATGCTAACAATTTTATAGCTAACCTCATCATATATATATATATATATATATATATATATATATATATATATATATATATATATATGAAGTAAAATGCGAACAGTAAATGCAAAATTCGTTCCGTCATATCCTTTCCGTGTTAGAGGTTGCACAGTTTGAATAGATTGCTACAGAACACAGTCCATCCAATTCCACCACCATCGAGATGATGGCCTACCTGTACCACTATACCGAGAAGGAAGTCAAGAAAGGTCGGCAAAACCGCTTTTCAGTATTTGCATGGTTCCTTCCGATCTGTCCTTTGCACAGCCAGGTGCATGTCGATACCCTGATGAGCCTAGTAGAGACGAAACATGTGCCTCTGCCGTATCACTGTGGCGGGGAGGGTAAGTTTTGACTTTCTTCTCGGTGTGGTGGTATAGGTAGGCCATCATCTCGATGGTGGTGGAATTGGATGGATTGTGTTCTGTAGCAATCTATTCAAACTGTGCAACCTCTAACACGGAAAGGATGTGATGGAAAGAATTTTGCATTTACTGTTCGCATTTTACTTCACTTATACATGGAGTTGCATATAGTTGTACGTTTGCTGAATGTGATTTCAGCATTACAACGGCATAATGTGGATGTATCCACTGCTATTGCAACTCACACGGAGGAATCAGTGAAAGCACGAATTAAAATTTTAATATAGCAACACTGGCCAGCTGTCACCCACAAATATTTGACAGTTCACCGAAAATAAATGGCGCCGGTGCAACGTATTGAAGATTTCGTCATCATAAAGTAAGATTTTGAGTTCATTTTATTGGTTTTTTAACATCTACACGTACAAAACTAATAGCAATATTATTATACTATAATTTTATGGATATATTAGGCCTTCCAATAACAGAAATATTTTGCAGGCAAAGCTTTAATTTCTTACTAATTATTGAGGTTATATTTCTTGGAAAAATATGTTGCGAAAGAGCTGGACGATGGTGTACTGAAATCGCCGGCTCTTCATGATCAGCTCTTCCAAGGCCTACATTTATTAATTATATGAACAACTAAATTATTTTATTTAGATATTTGATTAAAATAGACCGTTTTTTTTTTAAATTCAGTAAACAATGTCATCTGAAACAGCGAAGCCAAAGAAGCGTAAAAGACTCGCAGCATCTACAATAAAGGAAGCTGTTAGTGAAGTGATCGAGAAAAGATAGTCTGTAAATAAAACTGCCCTTTCCCTTAATGTTTTAAGAGTTTGCTTAGCTAAAATAATCAAGACGGTAAGATCTTCTGGCGAATTATCCTACAAACATAATTCCAATATAGGTAATAAAGGTATTTTTGTAGTGGAACAAGAGGGCTTGCTAGCAGATTATTTGAAAACTGCATCTAACATGTGCGTGATTTTGCAGAAGCGAATTCTGGTTATCCAAATAAATAGAAATACTCGCAATGTGCAAACGATGATTGGTTGAAAGGATTTCTGAGCAAACACAAAAAATTAACGTTTAGTCCTGACAATATTACACAAGGTTTTCTCAAAACGGGCTTTATCCCTTGAATTCGAATATATTTGGAGAAAAAGAGTTTATAAAATCATTTGTAGTTGATAGATCTGATCCATTTGCTGAACTCGATTCCAATTAGGAAAATGATAATAACAACGTGACTGAAATCGAAGAGAATTTGTCTCCTCCTTGCTTGTGCATCTTTACTGCTAATTTCAAAAACTTTGTAGTCACAAACTGTATTACAAGATAATTTCAGACCTCATCCATCTTCGCTTGCTTCGGCACCCATAGTTTCAGTTACAACCACATCTAGGTATATCTCCGCAAATGATTAGACCATTTCCAAAGGCAGAGCCCAGAAAAAATATGGTTCATAAGAATCGGAAAATGTGATCTGCTATTGTGACGGATACTCCTGAGAAAAACAAGAGAGAAGAAAAGAACGCAAATGCAAGTCCAAAAAGAAAGAATGTAGAGAAAATTACAACAAAAAAATCTATAAACTCGCTTAATTTAAAATAAATAATGATACAGATTCAAATACTTCAAATTTTGACGATAATATATTATTGTTACGAGTAAAAAAGAAGGTCTCAATCAAAGATAAAAATAAAAGAAGAAGAGGATAGGATAATTGTGTAATATGCAATGAAAATTGTAGTAACAGCAATCAAGAGTAGCACCAATGCAAAATTTATTCTGGATGGCCATATGAATTCTGTGGTATCAAAGAGAGATTGTATTATTTTTGTCAAAAATGTTTTTATTTTTTTTTTTGGATTGTTTATTTTTGTTTTTAATTAATTTTATGTGTTCTTGACAAGATTGTACCTAGTTAGTTAGCAATGGTATCCAAGTTCCAAATCCCCGTGCGGCTATGCAACGCTTGACTTTGCCATACGCAGGTAGAATCAAAGCAATTGTATTGTTTTTGTTTTTTAATATAATGCCCGGATCCTCCCCCGGTACCACAGCGCGCTTTTATTTCACCCAGCATGGCTCTCGGGGGCTGCTGGTTAGCTTCATCGAGGGTTGCCGTACTGTACTAGACTGCGTGAGTTTCCACACACGGTCAAGCTTGTTTTCGTTTCGGTTCTTGGAGATTCAGAAACCTCCCGACATGATGGTAAAGTACCCACTTCAATATATTGCTTCGATCCTACCTGCGGATGGCAAAGTCAAGCTTTGCACAGTCGCACGGGGTATTGGATGTTCTCTACATCGGTGCTTTCATCTACAGCTGGCATGGGCGGTCGTAAATGGTCATACGTTTCCTATCCAGTGACGGCAGTGACTTATGTTTGCACCTACGCGAGAACCGTTGGCAGAAAAATGTTTAGTTGGTAATGTACTGCAGATATGATCATCTGACACTGTTAGGGATATATATATATATATATATATATATATATATATATATATATATATATATATATATATATATATATACTACAGTTCATTGTTCAACGGTGTTTAACCGTGAAGCATTCCATCACAACATAGTTTACCGGTTGTGTATCGGAAAAAAATCTTCAGTAAGAAGATAAGAATTCTCTCCTGGCAAGCAATTTACAAAACATTACGTCATCGGTCTAATGAGCCCAGTCATCAAGGGGCGAAATGCGGTCCAGCACGCTCTACTCAGGGACGTGTCTCTACGAGGTAGAGTGGTGTGTGGCAAGGGCGCTCACGTAGGGTCGTATAACCTGAAGTGAGTGTTTTACTATCATGCCGAGGGGCATCTGAATTTCCAAGAACCAGAGCGCAAACATGGTCGACCGTGTATGGAAACACACGTGGTCTAGCCCAGTATGGCAACCCTCGAGAGAGCTGATCAGCAGTATCCGAGAGCTATGCTGGGTGATATAAAAGCGCGCTGCGCTAAAGGGGAGGATCGGAGCGTTGTATTTAAAAAAAAAAAACAAAAACAATACATTGCTCGATCCTACCCGCAGATGGCAAAGTCAAGCTTTACACAGTCGCACGGGGATTTGGAGCTTGGGTATTGCATGTCCTCTACATCGGTGCTTTCATCTACAGCTGGCATGGGTGGTCGTAAATGGTCATACGTTTCCCATCCAGTGGCGCCAATGACCGATGTTTGCACCTGGACGAGAACCGTTGGGAGGGGTGAGGCCGTATAGTCTCTTTCAAAACTTTGTTGGTTCTTTCAATGGATATGCGTTATGAAAGAGCCGAATCTCATTCTTTTTATAAATCGTTAGAAGTCTAAAAATATTGTTGGTTTTGGAAAATGTTTTATCACATTACGTACATAAAGAAATAAACAGCAACTGTTGTTATTTATCTTCTTTTGCACTGTTTGCTTTTTCTTTCAAAACTGGCTCTTTTATGCCACTGTTCCCCGAAGGTGCATGTATATGAAGTAGTTTTGAATCGACAGTAGAATTTAAACATTTAAAAATAAACTGGTAACAACTTTGAAACCATGGATGATTAGTATTAAAAGTGACAAACGATTTATTTAACTTTTTAAATTTTTAGTAAACCTAAAGCATGCACTAATAAATAACATCATTAGTTTAAATCACTGACAAATATTGATATCTAAATTTTTGGTACTTGTGTTTATGAAAATTGTTTTTAAGAAATTTACGTTAAACAATATGGTTATACAAACACCTTAACAAAACAATGTAAATAAATAATGCGTTAATATATTAAGTTTTTCAAAAAGATTAAGTTCTAAGCAGATTATTCAGAATAAGCGAAAATTTGATTAAATTAGTTCCACAAAAGAAACACTTTGTAGCATTAGCGAAGCCATTACGGAGTGCGTTCCCTGTATTCTTTTGTTAAAAGGCCAAATTAGGAGTAGATAAAGAATAACACGGCCTTGTTTATTAAACAAACAAAAAATAATGTTAATAAGGGTCCCGTCTGGAAATTGTTCGCAGTCGAGTTACCCACCGCTGGGAAGGGACTGGGATCCCACGAGATCACGTTGATAAGCAGAGCTTTTAAATACTCGAGACCGCACCGCTTCAGGATAACAATACACTGCTGACTTATAAATGTCACTGAAGGGATTATATAAATTGATGTCTGAGAACAGAGGAATTAATTTTAGTCGCCCATTCGGATATTTGCCAAATACCATTTTGGGATCGCGAGTCATCCCGTAACTATGCCCTCCCTCTCATTACATAATCCACTTCTAAGGCCGCCTATTATCAAGACAAAAACATCAGCCAAATATTCGCATTTACAATATTACGGTTTCAGCATGAATGAATCGACCGACAAATCTGTTTTGATTTACGAGACGAAATTGTGCTCTGCAGAATGTTCTCCTTCTAGTTGATGGAGCGTATTAACCTATTTCAATTATTACTGATTTTAGTATTAAATTGCCTTTTAATTTTTAACCTAAAATTTAACCAGTTTCTCTTAACAGCTTAATTTGAAAATTTGTTAAAACCGAGAATAATAGCATCGGGTTAATTAAGTAATTGACATATTGATGATGTATTGGGGAATGAATTAATATAATAATTATGAAGTGAAGTTGAAATTACCGATTAACGACTGAATCAAGAGACACGCGGGTGGCAAATACAAGGATAGAGAACTAACGATAAAGGTAAGTAGCAGAAGATAAAATAAAAGAAAGAAAAATGTGCTGATGCACAGTGATTCCAAATCTACTTTTCATCATCGGAATGCGACGAAAATGTGCATACTGGGGTTTTTCGGGACGCTAATTTCGAAAATGCATTTTTTTTTTATCGAAATTCAAAATGTCGGATCGAAAATGGCCGCCATATTTGTTAAAAAAATTTTTTTCATTAAAAATATTAACTTTCCTTTATTTGTCATTAAATCGTGATATTGGATCCGAAACTTCATTTTCAAAATTCAAAATGGCGGACGAGCTAAAAATGTTTTTATTGGAAAAACAAGCTTTTATTGATAAAGATATAAAAGTACACTTTTTTCACATTACTTACATTAAAATATTTT